>JAJKFI010000132.1:1386577-1405082 GCA_029204185.1 Lerista edwardsae | reverse complement strand
CCCCCCCCCCCACGTTGGCTCTGAGTGTTGGTGTACTTTTTGACTGGGTTTATATGGCGATCTGATGTCAGTTTATATGGAGCTCTTTCCCCCCCCCCCACTTCCCTTCCCTCCATTGGTTCTGAGTGTAAATGTGTTTTTGCACTGGCTACTCTGATGTTTCTGTGGAAGAAGGGGAGTATAAAAATGGGGAAAATATGAATGCGTTTGACTGCGAGGTAACTGTATGCTTGGGGGCAGCAGGAGGGGGCACGTGGCTGGGGTAGGATTTGCCCCTCCATTTTTCTTTTTTCTTTTTTTAAGCCCAGGTGTTATTCACTTCCAGTTGTGATTTTCACTTCTGGGGCAATATTTTGCCCTCTGCACTGGGTTGCACTTCCATTAGCTACACCACTGTCTGTGACCCATGTGTACAGCAGTGTCCTGATACTTTTGTGTCCCTTATTGTCATTTTGAACACCTGGCAAATCTAGCCAGACATGGACCTCGCCTTTTGCAATTGCTGTACGATTATGCCATGGAAATCCAATAAATTAAATAGAAATAGAAGCTTAATGACAAGTGACAGAAAAAGAGAAACCTCCTCCCTCAAAACAGGCAGTTTAAAAGTAGTGCATTTGTAGTGGGGAGAAGCAAACGAAAACTGGAAACAGAAATGCAAGGCAGCTTCAAAAGTGTCGGCCCACAGCTTGGAAACGGAGAGCCTGGCCCCAGCTGGGGCTGGGAACATGGATGAGAGCAAGATGCGGACCGTTGTTCCTGCAACACCTGATAAGTGGAATGGACTGAGTCATAAATGCCATTGGAGCTTTGCCCTCAGGACTGAGGTCTCAGGCTTCGACCCTCCTGTTTGGTGGCCTAGGCCCCCAGCCCCCTCAAATTAGTATGGTTTGTTTGGTGCTCTTCCAGTCTCCAAATCCACAAGTGTCTGGAGAGGAGCTCCTCTTTGGGCCTATCTGGAGAAGAGGAGGCAGGCTTTGAACCCAGAGAGACTCTTCCAGTGCTGTCCAAGAGACCCTCATTCGAGAAGGCAAGGGTCTTGGTTCCAGACAAGTGGATGAGGCCATCACACCACTCCCCATCAGAGGGCTGCTCCATCTGTGTCAGTCTTCTGTTCTGAGCCAGAGAGATGTCACTGGGAAGTTGACAAGCGAGGCATGATGGCAATGGATTTCACCTGTTGCTGGGGCCACATACCCAGCATACTCTATGGTATTCAAGGCACAGGGCTCTTGTGCATGGAGGTTCAGGGAGCTATCCTAACCTGGAGTTAGGCTGGCACAGTTAGGCCAGCAACGTTGGGATGATGGTGCAGAATTTGTGCGTCCATATGCTGGCCTCTCTGACTCCGAGAGTTGTCCAAACATACTTTAGTGTGTCCCATGTGCTGGCCAAACTTTGCTGGCCTAACTGTGCCAGCCTAACTCCAGGTGAGGACTGCACCCTCAGTTTCTAGCAGTTTTTACTACTGCGAACAATAACAGTAACCATAGCCATGTTAGACATTGTCATGTGTTCTGGTAGCAAATTTGAGAATTTCATGATACAAGGTGGGATGCTGTACCTTTTTCCTCTCCTGGCTCTACTTGGATCCAGAGTTCTAATGATATGAGAAATGGAGAAGAAAATTATCTTCTTTTCTATTTTCAACCCCATTTGTTATTTATGAATCTCCATCATGTCCCTCCCCTTTTTGTTATTCACTCCGTGACTAAAAATCTCTAGAATCTGGTCACTGGTGGTGCATTTTGTTTGACCCTGGAGATTTTGACTTTGGGCAAACGTGGCTAGTAGCCACTGATGAAGGCAATCCCCCATGCAGTCGCCCAGCCATCCATTCGTCCTCACAATGCGTGCTAATTGCGATCCTTAAGAAACGGGGGGGGGGGTTGATGGTGTCGCTGATCAACATGAGTGGAAAGTTTGTGTCCACCAGGGGATCTCCACCTACCCTGGTCAGATGGGCTGAGGTGACCAATCAGCTGGCAAATGCCAATACCTGCAAGTGGACTGACTCGGGGCCTGATCCAATTGCGCTAACAGGCCTTACGAGCGCAGCACCCGCTCTGAAGTTGTGAAGGGGCCACAAAGCACCTCCACCGCCAGCAGTAAGGCTTTGGGAAGGCCTTACCGCCAGCACCAGGAAAGCAGTGGCCCACCACCACCCGGAAGTGGCCACTCAAGCCCAGTGGCAACAAATGTTACTGCCACCAGCGTTGCGCTGTTTCCCAGGGGCAGGACGGCGAAAGTGGCCGGGAAGAGGGGATGAGTGGGGTGGGCCCTTTAGGCCATGTGAGTGGAGGTGGGTGCTGCCCTTCCCCCACCCACCTGCTGCCTGAGGTGACTCCCTCAGGCGGCTTCAGAGAGAGACGGGTCTCAGGGCCAGCCCAAGGCCTCCTGGTGCCTGAGCTGGCACACCCGATGCTGACCTCCCCCTTACCTGTGCACCAGGCCCTGCTCCCTCACACTCCCCTGCTGTCGGCCACTCCTCCGCACTTCCTCTTCCCTCTCCCTGGTTTGACCCAGAAGGCAGGAGGAGGCGCACGGCAGGTGGCAGACACAGATGAGCACTTTTACTTCGCCAACCTGCTGCCTGAAACAGCAGCTTCAGTTGGCCTCTGTGCCCGGGAGGCCCTGGCTGGGCTTTGGCCTGGAACCATCTTATTTTGGCCAGACAGGAACGTCTGTATTTCCAGTGCTGATGCCCCCACAGTGCAGCCCAGAAGTAAGAGACTGAACGTCCCCTGGCCCTGAGGGGGCCTCTGTGATGGTCCCACACCACCACCACCACCACAGGGTGCAGTGAGCCCCACGGCTGGCATGGCGGCATTGGCCACGGAATGTTGGCTGGGACCGAGCTGTGGGAAACTCAGAGCCAGCATCCTGGACATCCTGTCTTTGGTACACACATGACCACTTTATAATGGAGGTGCATCGAACATTAAAGGCAGGTAGACCTTGTGCATCTGCTTTCAACATTAACAAGTAAAGAGACAGTTGAGTAATATGCCAGTTATCCTGTGCCAGAGAGTAAAGACCTCTGATCAGGATGGGGCTGTCCAGCGCCTCAGGCTGGACAGATTTTGACTGGGCATGATGGAGTCCAGGCTCTGCCCATGAATCACAGTTCAAGCCTAGAGATCAATGTTTTGCAAACCACCATTAAGGATGCAGGCAATTTTCCCACCTGGAAGTGTGGCGAAGTTGTTGCTGTAATTAAAGAAACTGAACTGTTAATGAGGTTGTGAACATTAACAAAGTTTGCAACAAACAAACAAACAAAACACAGCGATAGCTTGTTGCTGTTAGGTCATTAACCTTAGCCATATTTACTCATCAGCAGCGAAGTGTGCCTTGTCAGTTGTCAAACAACCGATTGCGTGCCTTGACAATTTTAGCGCCTTATCAGTGTGCCATGAGATGAAAAAGGCGGAAGATGGCTGCGCTAGAGACGGGTAGCCCAATCCTCAGCCTCCTGGGCTCTGCGGGTGCAGCACTAGCCAAACAGCTACAGCTGAATCCAGTGGCAGCCAGGCAGCCTCTAGAGACACCTCGGGAGAAGGGGACTCCCGTCCGCTTCCCCTGGGGTAAGGGCGTAGGGCGGGCAATGGGTCTCCTCACCTCTGTGCCGGCATGGAGAGTAGGATCTGGCAGCAAAGGTTACTGCTGGTCCCACCCCACTCTGCCCTCCCCCTACCCAGTTCTACTCCCCCACCCCACCTGGAATCAATGCCATGCCAGCGAGGGTGAGGCACGCCGCCTGCCAGCGTCACATTACCACCCCCAGGCACGCGGGACTGAGGCTGGGCCAACACCAGCAGCCAGGGCTTCTCACCGGCCCTTTCCAATAGGCAACCTTTACAATAGTAGCCTGGGCAGTACACCTGCACTGCCTGCACTAAGCCCTATGGGATCAGGCCCTCAGGCTGCCATCCTAGCCACACTTACCTGTGAGTAAGCAATACTGACTGTAATGGGGTTTACCTCTGAGTAGACATGCACAGGATTGGGCTCTAAGTCGGCAGTGCTCCAGAGGACTGTTGTGGCCACGGGATGATTGACTCCCCCGTCTAGAGGGAAGTCGTATTAAAATGTATAGAATTGCTCATGCTAAATAATAAACCAAAAAGAGACCCTGCTTACACACAGGCCTTTGGCGAAGAGATGAAAAAAAATCACAGCATTTGTCAGTCTCTTCCCCACTGTTTGTGATTCACTCCTGTTTATAGTGCTCATCTTATTATTATTGGTGTTTTGTACATGGTTTCTAGGACACAAGCAAAACAGGCTTATTATCGCGCACGCACTCCATCCTGTCCTCAGATTGGCTTTGTCTCTTGCTGCTGTGCCGTCCTCCCACAAAGGGTACCGCACGTGTCCTCGCAAATTGTCTTGACCCACTTTGCACTTCCAGAGGTGTGCTCTTCCGGAGTCTTCGCCAGGCTGGGAGTTAAATCTGGGAGGAGAGCTCTTCTGAGGAGTCATCCTGTGGGATCAGGCAAGCCCCAAAGGGTGGCGTGGGATTTGGGCAGTTAAGTGTACGCTTGGAGATCTGAAGGGATGTGGGTCATCTTCCCAAAATGCTTCCTGCATCGGCTAGCTGAGTTTGCAGGTTTGCACAAGGCGAAATGCCAAGGCGCCTAAGCCTGGACGGCACATGTCGGGCTGCACCTTGTCAGCATCCGTTGCTCGCACTGTGAGGGGAGTTTTGTGGTCAGTTCCAGACTCCCAGCAAAGTGTCCAGCATAAAACGTTCAAGCTTCTGGAAGATATCAGGCACTGCTAGCTGACTTCCTGTGACCTCAGAGCTATTTCCCCTGCAGCCCTGACAGACTGAGCTCTGCCTGCCTGAACATTCTGTCAGCTGACCCCCAAGGGCCAATCCCAGAGCACCAGGCACCATAAAACCCTTGCCTTCATAGCTTTGCTTCCCAGTTTGCCTCTGTTTGCCTTCATAGCTTTGCTTCCCAGTTTGCCTTTGTCATCAGTTTGCCTCTGGTGCGAGGACACTCCCTGCGGTCTTTTGGGTCTTGACCCAACCACACCACCACTACCACCTGACTTTGACTGCGTGCGTGTTACCTACATATGAAGAGCCCCACTGGATCAGACCATCTAGTCCAGCTTCCAGTATCTCCCATGGCCCACCAGATGCCTCAGGGAACACGCAAGACAACAAGATACCTGCATCTCGCTGCCACTCCCTTGCATCTGGCTTTCTGAGTAGGCTAATTACCCTCTCACCCCCACCCCACCCCCAGTGAAGACACCAGACTTCGGGTTGAGTTTAGCTTTATTAAACACAAGTAACCATTTCTAAAAACATGAAAACTTCTAGACACATCGTCCCTTCTTTGCCAGTCTGGGTAGGCAAAACAAAAAATGAAAACCTGCCATCCACTGCCAATTTGGATGATAGAAAAAAATTCCTACCCATGAATTCCTTCCCATTATGAAAAAAAAAATCCATAATGAGCTACCAGCCAGTCTCGGACAAGACATACCCACCATAGCTTGTAACCTGTGATGTTTTCCTCCATAAATTTAGCCAATTTCCTTTTAAAAGCTTCTAGGCCACATGTCATCACCCCATCCTGTGGCAAGGAGTTCCACTAATTACATGCTGGGTAAATATTTGTTCTAACTCTCCTGAAACTCAATTTTGGTAGATGGTCCCCTGGTTCTGGTGCTGTGTGAGAGGAAAAAGAGCCACCTATCCACTTTATTCATCCCCTGCATAATTTTATATATATCAGGGCGCTATCCTAACTTGGAGTTAGGCCTGCACAGTTAGGCCAGCAAAGTTTGGCTGGCACAAGGGACACCGTAAAGTACGTCTGGACCACTCTCGGAGTCAGAGAGGCCAGCACACAGACGTGCGCCATCCTCCCTGCGTCCGAGAGTGGTCCAAACACGCCTTATGGTGTCCCTTGTGCCGGCCAAACTTTGCTGGCCTAACTGTGCCAGCCTAACTCCAGGTGAGGATTGCGCCCTCAATCATACCCCCCCAGCACCTTTTCCTAGACTGTGAAGAGCCCCAAACGCTGCTGCCTGTCCTCATAAGGGAAACCTCCCATGTCGAGGCTGAGGGCAGCGTTACACCGATGGAAAGAGAGCAGGTCCAGCCCTCCTCCCCTGACCCTCAGTGACAGCACTATCCTAAGCAGCGCTCAAACGGCAAGGGCGGCCGGAAAGTGCCAAGTCCAGCGCGGCTTAGGCGAGGCTGGAGGCTCCCCTCGGCAAGGGCACATTCGTGCCCTTGCTGTAGCGGAGGTGCCAGCCTCCCCTATGGACTCCTCAGATCTGCACCCGCTAAACAGCAGGCGCAGATCCAAGGAGACCACGTGGCCTGAATCGGGGCTGTGCTGCCTCGGGATGAGGCCTTGGATTTGGCCTTATGGCCCTCCCTCCTGGGCCAGCATGCCTACCAGCCCACCCTCCCCCTGCCCAGAAACGCCCTCCCCCCACCCACTCCCTCCCTTGGCCCGGCTCGTCACACCTCTGGCGCAGAGGGAGACGAGCACTCGGAGTGAGACCACCCATGCAGGGGTGCAGTTTGGCACCCCCGTATTGGCGCTCTGCGGGCAGTGCTGCCACTAGAATGGCACCCTCAGCCTGGTCTACCCCTGGAGTAGATGCTATAATCAGCATGAGGGTTTTCGCTCATAGCACTATTCACAAGATCACTGGGGAAAAGCCCCTCACTTCAAGAAATGGTGACTTTAGCTCATGCGCCCAGCATAAAAAAAAAATGTGTATGTGACTGCATTCAGCAGCTTGTAATTGCAGGGTCCATGTGGCTCTGCTCACATGCTTTGAAGCATTTCTGGATGCTGTCTAGAGCGCAATGGATCCTTGCATGATGAATGAAATATTATTAGCAACAAAACATTTGTGGAAGTATAAACATGTTGGATTAATTGGGCTTGTTGGGTTATTTCCCCCAGAGGAAAGGAGGGCTGATTCATGCGCTGTGCTCCTTCCAGCTCTTGGGCTGTGAAAGCTCTTCCGCTCTAAGTACGTTGAGGCCCCCACCCCACCCCCACCCTTCTCACTTTGCTGGAACAGGCAAGTGTTTTGCCAAGTCAATAAGATGGATGGCCCAGGGTGATCGGGCCTGATGGGGTCAACGGCTTCGCTTTCGAAAGCATTGGTCACACTACCGAAGCACCAGAGCCCACGAGCAGCTCTTGCCCCCCCCCCGAGGCTCCCTTCCCCATTGCAAAATTATCACCTTGGCTTGGCAGTTCCATTAGTGCAGCCTTGGAGGGGGTTCGGGTTCTCCTCCTCCTTTTTCTCAATTTCTTTTGGGGAAAATGCCACAATGATTATTATTTTTATCAATACTAATCAGAATAATGATTACTAGCACCAGTCATGGCCACCAAGCGAAAGGACGGGTCTCTGCCTGGAGGGGCTTACAAGGGAGGCCACAGAGGGACGGAGGAGGGAGGGAACGAAAATAGGGCCCAACCCTGCACTCTCTGGAACAGACCAGCATAAAGCAGTCAGCGCCAGCCACACACGGTGCTCAGCACACAGGCCACAGCTTTCCCACACACTACAAAGCTGTGCAAGGATGATGGAGATAGATTGGCAGGGGAGGCGGAATGGGAGCAAGGAGTGTGGTGACAGGGGTGGGTGGGGTGGACTGGGTGGATTTGGCAGCGGCAGTGGGCAACAAATCCTAACCTCCTTCCTGGACCCGATCCTGTGGCACAGGTCCAAGCAGACCTGTGCCAGCTATTTATACACCCACTCCCACACCATGGAGGCATACCCCTGGGCAAGTAAAGGGAATAATTGTTCCTTACGCAGAGGAGACCTCCTGGAAACCCCCCCCCCACTCCCGAAGACCATGGAGATCAGGCTCAAATCTGCACTCTGGTGACAGATTTGCTGGGTGATACAAGGATTAGTGGCTGACTGTCACCCCCAACATTTCTTGGCTGAGTTGGAATCTGAATCCAGGTGTCACCCAGCCTAACCTGACACTCTGCTGACTCTGCTACACTGGCTCAAATGCCACCTTATTTGTAGGTATTTCTTTGCAGAGGAGGTTGGAGGTAGAAGCAAAAACTCTTGCTAGAGGCAGTGCTTGTTAAAGTATGCATAATATGCACACATGAGGGGGGAAGCAATTGTGCACAGGAATCCTGTGTCCACGCTAATTTGGCAGTGAAAGATGACTGAGGCCAAGTTAAAGTGCACCAAAACCTTTACTAAGCTGCTCAGAATCCAAACCATTGGTTTGAACTGAGATTCTCTGAATTATCACCTTCATTCTGATGCTATATGAGGGGAATCGGAAACAAGCCAGCACACTCTAATGGAAGCCGGAGGAGTGCTAGTTATTAGGAGGGGAGAGGAGGGGCAGGAGGGGAGAGGAGCCTCTTCAAAGGAGAGGCAGCAGGGCGAAGTGAAAATTGCTGGGGGAGAAGGACGTGGTTAGATGCAGTAGAATCGCAGAAGAATCTGGGGTAAAGATGGGAAGATTTGAGGGCACAGGGAGGGAGAAAAGAGGGGAGGCACTGGAGATTTTGGACAGAAACATACAGGCAGTTCAGCGATAGAAGACTAAGGGTGTAATTCTAGAGAGGCCCTGGGGCTGACGCTATGTGCCTGCGTCGGCCCAGCAGCACTAGCACAGCAGCACTGACCACCCCATCAGCGCTAGTGCCATTGGGCCGATGGTGGCAGCAGCAGTGGCCCAAGGGGGCCAGGCCAAGGCGCCTCAGGGCTGCTTCTGTGCCAGTCAAGCTTGGCTGGTGCAAGAGCGGTTCTGGACAGGGGGAGGGCGGGCAGGCAGGAGGAACTGGGCAAGGGGTGGATCCACCTTGGAGGGTGCAGGTCGGCACGCCCTCTAGGTGTGGTACCCGGGACAATGCATCACCCTGCCCCATGTCACCCTGCCACTGACACTACATCTTGTGGCAGTGAATTACAAAACATTTGGATAGAATCTTTGACCAGGTGAACCTTGACTGTGGGCCATTCCACTCTGTCTGTGACAACAGTGAAGTGCAGATGGCTCCCTGCAAGGAACTTGTTTAAAATCAGCAACAAACAGCATCTTAAGTTCTGACCCCTTTTCAGCAAGATGTTGAAGTGTGACCCATCCCAAGGCATGGAGCTGGTTCCTGGGAAAGGGCTTCTGTCAATACTCTGAAATTACATGTTCCACCACATTGCCCAGTAATTGCATCTCCAAAAAAAAAGAAAAGAAAAAAAAGTAATTACTGTTCCTGTGTAACTTACACACAGCGGCTTCGAAAGACAATACATTATTTATTTATCCATCCTTTAATGATGTAGCCAACCTGGAAAATTTCCCCCCTGACACTTGGCTCGTGGCAATTAACCTGTGATGAAATGGGTTGCCATGGCCACCCAAGGAAACTTTTTCTGATGCCATTCTTCTCTCTTAAAGTCACATTCTATTCATCATTTTTCTGGCAGATACTCAGAGCTCCACTGGCCCCTGAATTCCTTCTGTTCCAGGGGAAGCCCCAGTGGCCCTCTCCGAATGAATGCGTAGGCAGGGGATCAGCACCATGGACAGAGCTCCCTGGAGCCACGCAGGTTGCGCCTGGACACAGGGCACCAGGAAAGCAGCGAGGCAGACTGGTGCTCCAGCAACATCCCGGAGCCAACTCAGGCCTCTTGCCGGTTGGATGTTTCCAGCTTTGCCACCCCTGGGGAAAAAAAAAAGACTGTTGGGGTTTAATAAATGGGCCAAGCACTGTTTGTAAGGTGCCAGTTTTGGCACAGTGAGGAAGCTGATGATGTCTTGGGCCTACTGCCTCTGTGCTACAAAAAGCAAGCAAGCAAGCAAACAAACAAAACCCCTTCCATGCTCCTTGCACACTGCCCTGAAACCTAAAGATTCCACACTTCTTGGGGGAATTACCTGTTTTGCACCCGCGTGGGTGGGAAGCAGATTGGTGTGGCTGCGGTTGGAAGCAGGCTGGAGGGAGCAGGGGCAACAGGGTGAAAGTCACTCCAAATTTGACCCCCCCAGACCCCTCACAACCTGCCATCAATGTCACCTACATCAAGTGCCTGCATAGATGGTCCAGCACTGGCTGGAAGAGAAGAGGAGTCTATGGGGTCAGAAGAGGAAAAAAAAAAAGGCTACCTCCTCAGACGTGCTTGTTCAGGCCCCTGGACTCTTTGGGCAGTGCCTCTTGAGTCTCTTTCTGAGGATGGTTCCAGACTTTGCCATTCTTTGTGTTCTCAGACCCCTGCCTCTGTTCACATTGTGTGTCCTATTACAGTGTGGCTGAGGGCCCAATCCTAACCTGGCGTTGTGCTGGACCAGTGCTGTTGCGAACATGCTGCAAGGTGTGGCTGCACCACGGAATCAGTCGCTGGGCCAGTTCAAGCAGCAGCGCTGGAGTGCGGGTGCAGCTGTGCCCATCAGCTGCATCGGTCGAGTGCAGGCGTAGCTCTGCCAGCACAGGACTGTGCCAAGGGCATGCCAGGGGCACCATGGGCAGTGCTATGGGCAGAGATAGGACAGCTGTTGGGCCACATCCAAACCTCCATCCCTGGGCTGGGCGGCCCCGATTTGGGCTGCTCCTGGTGATGTGAACTTGTGCCTGCTATTTTGCTGGCCCAGATCCAAGCAGTCCCACAGGGCTGGCCAGGGCTTACCCACTTCTGTTTCTTAACCTGCTTAGAATGCAGCCTAGCTGTGCCCGTCTGGCTACTCCAGCGCAGGTTAGGATTGGGCTGTGAGAAACAGAATCCTAATAGTACAAAATGGCTTAAAATGCAGATCTTATGAGGCATTGCATTTGTGGATATTTGCTATGCAACTGTGCCAATGGGGCATGTGCTGCATTCTTTTGTGGGGGGGGGGAGTCATGAAGGCCTCCTCTAGGCAAGGGAACTTTGTCCCCTTTATCTCAGGGCTGCATTGCAGCTGCATCCACACTGGGATTGGGCTTTGAGTTTCCAGCCAGGCTTCTTGGTATTGGGGCCAGTTGCTAGAAAACTAAGGCACAAGCCCAGGACAAAAGCCGTAAAGCACAAGGGAAGACTGCTGCAGACATAATCATGAAGACTTCATACCCTTCCTTTGGGAGGATATTGGTAGCCTATCTCTGAATGCAAGGTAGCAGCAACAGGATACAGGCAACCTCTTGTCTTCCCAGAGGCATCTGGTGGGCCACTGTGAGATACAGGAAGCTGGACTAGATGGGCCTTGGCCTGATCCAATGGGGCCCTTCTTATGTTCCAGACTAGTTCTTGGTTGAACTTTACAGGATGGGCAGTCCCATTCTAGCCCCTGGGAATCGTTTACTGTAGCCTAGAGCTCTGGTGTCACCTCACATTATGAAGCTGTGCACCAAATTTGGGGTTCCTGCTTCTTATTCCTGATACCCACAGAGATATTAGATTTGTCTTACTCTAGGAGTGGGTAATGGTCTCAATTAGTTCACAAGCTGTCTCCAGCAATTCTGACAGGGATCCCAGACCATCTGCTTCTTTGCTGGGGCTACTTATCAAACAATCAATCAAACAGTATTTATATACATCTTTTCAACAAAAAGTTCACAAAGCAGTTTACCGGCAAAAAATAAAGTTAAATGGCTCCCTGTCCCAAAAGGGCTCCTAATCTAAGCAAGAACCACCAGCGAGAGCCACTAGACACTGTGCCGGGATGAAGAGAGACCGTTACTCTCCCCTTGAGAAATGTAAGAGGAGCACCATTCGTAAAAGTGCCTCTTGCCCAGTTAGGAGGGGTTAAGTGAGAAGCTGATTGCTTCCAGGGACTACATGGGTTGGTTTCTGCAATTGCACCTGCCCTGATGGGAACTCCTAGAGCCCAGGCAAATGCAACCATCACCTCTAATTTGCAGAACTTAAGTATTACCTGAAGCCAATCAGCAGCAGTTTCACCCACCTGGCTCCTCCCTCAACCTCCTTGGAAGGCCACTGCTGATCCTTACCCCTGTGTAAATGCCTCTCCCTGCCTCTGCAGCCTCAGTGCTGCAAGTTCAACTGGTGAGTGGTGCCCCAGAAGTGCTTATCCAGCGCCACTTTGGAGCAGGCTTCACAGTAATGAGACGCGATGGCCATTCTCTGCTGGGACAATTGCAGGCGGAATCTCTCAGCAGAGGAAAGGTTAATTCAGAATACTGCGTCTCATTCACTTAGTGTCAGTACAGGCCTCTTTAGCAAGCTGAGTATAGATCGGTGGCAGGGATTTCGCCCACTGCAGCAGAAAAGGCCAGGCGGCTGTGTAAATTTCACCTGTTAATACTTCTGACAAAAAAACAACCATCCCCCCCAAAAAAAGAAATGGTGAAAATGACATTATATCCAGATAAAACACAGCATGAGGCAACCCAGCTTGTCTGCTGGGTACTGACTGTCTTGGAGATTATAGGTGACCTCACTTGCCCTCAGTCAAAGGATTCATCATGCCTGTGCCTTAGTGACTTGGGGACATTTCTGGAGCCATAAATGGCAGCCTTACAAGAGATAGCCATTGGCCAATAGTTACAGCCCCTGGGCAACTGGCCCATTGACAGCCAAGACCAAATAATGGGCAGCCCAGTCCTGTGTTGCAGGAAGTGCAGCTAGCGTTGTATCCCTACCAGTGCCAGGTACCTCTGGAGAACGGGGCATCCGTCCTCTTTCCACAGGGTAAGGGCTCAGGGCTGGGGATAGGTCTCTCTGCTTCTGTGCCAGCTATTTTGCACTGATTTGGCTCAGAATTGGGGAGCTGTCCAAGGTAGAAGGAAGCAGAGTGAGGGCGCAATCCTAAGCAGCGCTGGACTGGCGAGGCCGACGGGCCAGCGCCATATCCGAAGCTGCTTAGGAGAGCAGCAGCATCTGCTACTGGAGACTCCCCGTGACAAGGGAAAGTGTACTTACTGTAGGGACCTCCCTAAGGGCTCCTCGGATCTGCGCCTGCTAAAGAGCGGGCACAGATCCAAGGAGACCACACGGCCTGAATCAGGGCCGTGCAGCCTCCCGAACGGGCTTAGAATGCAGCCCTATGGCACCTACCCAAGCCCGCCATGTCCCGCCCTCGTCCCACCCACAATCTCCCTCCTACCGCCAATCCCGCTGCCACCTCTGCTTTTTGAAGTTGGCACAAGAGAGGCTCCGTGCGGGCACCAGCGCTGCCTGCAGTGCCAGTCCTGTTGCTCGAGCGTCGATGCAGGGGTGCAGATCAGTGCCCCTGCATCGGTGCTCTGCCCCTTGTGTCAACAATAGGACGTAGCGTCGATGCAAGGGGCACAATAGGACTGTGCTGCCCATGAAGGAAGTTGCAACATGCCCCAAGACCAGTGGTGGGATTCAGGGGGTTCGCCCAGGTTCTATAGAACCAGTTGTTAAATGGCCGGGCCCCGCCCACTCGCTTACCTCGGCTGGCTTTGGGGTTTTTTTTGGCTCCAGCTATGACATCATAGAACCAGTTGTTAATTCATTTGAATCCCACCACTGCCCAAGACCCTTGTTTCTTAGCCATGGGGTGATGTTGGGGGCCGGCCAGGCCAGGCCCAGGACCACTGAAAGTCTGCAGCTCAGCTCTGAGAGCCTTCCAGTGCCCACCTAATTCGAGGGCCTGCCTCTGGCTGCCAACATCTTTTCTGAAGCAACACTGCATGGCCATGACGATGATTCAGCTCATGCATAGTGTGGCTTAAGGGGAGGGTTTGCCTTCCCAAACCACTGGGGGCATGCCTAGATGGTGGGGGGGCTGGGCCCCACTGCAGCTTCAGGGCCCCAGTGCCATGACTCCCTGCTCCTTCAACCTGTGCTTTCCCTGGACTGAGGTCTGACCCAGAAGCATCGATAGCCAAAGCACTGCAGGTGAGTCAGAAGGCTGCTGAGGACTACGCCTGCTTGTAGCCTCCAGCCTGCCATCCCATTCGCTGTGCATGTACGTTGGCAGGCTCTGGGAATAAACACAGTCCTGCTACCCAGACTCCACAGCAGACCTGGTGGTGGAGGCTGTGATGAGCCGCTGAGGTTTCTGGCAGGGCTGATGGGAAGTGCTGAGCCTGGAACTGGGAACAAAGCCGAATATAAAAGCTGTGTGCGCAGCTATGACGTTGCATCCTTAGTTCTGGATGTAGCATGGTGGCTAATAGGCGGGGCTGCAAACCAGGATGTTTTCGATTCAAATCTTGACACTGGTTCAAGACCTCCAACCCCGCAACAAGGAGTCAAAGGCTGCCGTCCTTTACTCGAAGACCTGCCAGACTCTGCTCGTCCCACTCCCTGGAATGGAAAAGGAAGAAGGGGATGGAGAGGAAATCTGGAGAGGAAGAGAGTGGCAGGTCGGAACATGCCACAGCACCCCTACTCTCCCCTCTTTTCCTTTCTTCTTCACTCCCTCTTTTGCTCTGCCCCCTCTTCCCTTTCCAATCCAGGGAGTTGAAAGAGCTGTGGAAGAGAGTGATCAGCTCCCTGAGGCAAGAAGCTCAGTGAGTCTCTTGCGTGGGCCAACCCAGGCTGCAATATGGGGAAAATAATAGTTGCCTTACAGAGTGCATCTGAATACAAAGTGCACAAATATGGCAACAACTCACTTCACTGAATGTCCACCAACCCAGGTAAGCTGATGTGGGAAGGGCAGAACAGGGTGAGGGGTGGGCAGAATGGGCATGACAGCGGTGGATCGGAGGTTGGATTGGATTCAGGGAGCGGGGAGGCTTGGTGGCAGCAGCAGTATCGGAGGAATCCAACTCCCCGACCCAGCCACAATCCCGTGACCCGGGTACCTATGGACTTGTGCCAGCAATTTCACTGCACAGGTCTGAGTAGACCTGCCTGGGCCTCAGAGGCTTACCCCCAGGTAAGGGAACAAATGTTCCCTAGCCCAGAGGAGAAACTCCAGGACTGCCCCCTGCAGGATGCAGCATGTGCTCCAGCGGCCCAGCTGAATCTGTGGGCGGGAACTAGGGTTGGGCCGCCAGCAAGTGCCCTGCAAATGCTGAATTGCTCTTCTTTTCTAGTGCCTGAAGTGGGGAAGCGGCCTTTCTTTTTGCTATTCCAGCAACTAATTGCAAAACAAACAAGCAAATAAGGTTGGGCCTTTTTTCTTTTCTTTTCTAGCCATTTGGCACCCTGGAAAAGCTCACCACAAGAGGCTTCAGAATGTGGGTCAGGAAGGTGAACGATTGAAAGGGTTTATAATTTTGCTTTTCCCTCAAATGGAAGTCCAAAGTGGAGAAGGATAAAAGAAACAAGCAGCATAATTTAAAACAGCAAATGAAAAGAGATAACAACGCAAAGAAGGGGGAAAAAAAACCATCAGAGCAACAGCATCTCAAACAACACCTGCTGACTGAAACAACCAGAAGAAAAATAACAGAGGCCTGCACTGTTTTTCTTGTCTTAAAATTTACACCTTTGGGTATATTTGGGGTGCTGAATCTAAGAATAGGATCATTTCTGCCTGATTGGCTCTAGTTTTGGGAGTACAGCATAGCCACCTTACATGCCAATTCAAGCAGCTTCCTCGTGAGGAAACTGCTTCAATCCACATATATGGTGACCTTGCCGTAACCAGTGGCAGGCCTAGTGGGGGGTCCAGGGAGTTATCGGGGCCGGAGAGGCAGCAGAGCCCCCACCCCTGCGGTCTGCCCACCTGTATGGGCTGCGGCAGGTGAAAAGGCAAGCGGTGCTCAGCCTGCCCATGCACCCTTGTGCTCAGAGAGCTCTGAAATGGAGCGTGGCATGGCAGGGGGGATTATGGGGGCGGCATTAGGGATGGTGATCATCAGCCCAGCCAGAGCGGAGCCTCGGCTGGGCCTGCCACGGGCGGTACCCCCAAAACTAGAGCCAATCAGGGAAAACTGATGCATTTTTGGGATTCAGCACCCCAAAAATATCCTCACACATCCTTGGCAACTAAAATGTTTTTTTTGGGGGGGGGTGTTAAGCCTGTGCAATTGTCACAAGTTGAACACAGTCACATAAAAACAGGCCCAGAGAGAGTCCGATGTCTTTCCAGGGAGAATATTCTGAAGGGGCAATGGCATCTTTGACAAGGCCCCATCTCTGGTGCCTGCCAGGCAACCCTCCATTAAAGATGGAGCTCACAAGGTAGACATGTATTGCACAGAACGGCCAGAGAACATAGAAGGCACACAGTCCACTGTCCTAAGGATCACCGCATACGTTCTAAGAAAGGTTACCTGGTGACAGAAAAAATACACTACACAACATTTGCTTATTTGGCTACCTAGGTTATTATGGGATTGTGGCAGAAGGGGTGCTATGCACTGTAGCACATCGGTGAGCTCTGCTCACATTTTAAAAAGAGATTCCGCAAAAACGTCCCCGAAGGTAAAACAGGGACAGTAATTCACCAGAGACTGGGGACTTGGAGATGGGGACTCTTGAGTCATATGATCCAGAAGTTGCAAGAAGAACTAAATCAGGACGCTGCTACATGCCTTTTTAAAGCGATGCTTCTCTTCCAAAGGGTAAGTCCAGGCAGATGGAAATAAATCAATAAAGAGGATCTAGCCGCTGAGCAGAGAGCATCTCCCAGAAAGAGTTCAGAGATTGCCCAAGTTGTGCTGGCTGTGCAGCAAGGATGAGCTTGAAAAAGGAGAAAGGATAGCATGGAAGAGGGGAAGCTTCTCTTATCAGTGACTAAACATGAGTGTTTGGCATACAGGCGCCTCAAAACTGAATTGGTCTGGAAAAAAGGGAAGTTATGGGGAACATTAGAAGATGGCTCAGAATAAAGGTTGATCCAGTCCAGGAACCTGTTTCCAAGGACACCCACATTCAGGGTGCAAAGGGTGGGGGTGGTGATGGGGAGGAAAGTGGGGAGGGGGACCAGGAAAGGGCCAGGTTTGGCAACAGGACTTTGGCGGCAGCACCAAACTCACTTGTGCCAGCTACAGAGCCCCCCCCCCCCCGCCGGCTGGCAGGGGCTTCCCCTGACTAGGTCTCTGGCGGCGAAATTCCCTGTGGGATGCAGCAGGTGCCATGCTGGCACTGCTACATTGCTGTGCAGGGAGTAACTGTGGTTAGTGCACAGTTAACATTTGGGTTGGGAAGGAGGTTTTGCAAAGTGCGTTTTTCATGCCAGATCAGAATAAAAGCAACATCTGCTGACATTCTCTCATCTGCACCATGAAAGATGCAGGTGTCCCCTTTTCTCCTCTCCGTCTGGCCACCCTATGCATGATGTGTCCTGCTTTGAAGATGGTAGTTCTAAATGCAAATAAAAGGTGGATTCCAGTCCCCTAATTTTGGATTTCCAGTAGCAGAATGTTTCTTCCCCCCCCCAAAACAAAATCAGAGGCACATTCCCCTCCCTCCAGATATTAAGCATATTGTCTATTGAGTCAATGCTTCTGCTTCTTGGGGTGGGGGCTTAAAATGAAAGACAGGAATCCACTGCAAAGGATTCTGGATCCAAAATATCTGCACAGCTCTATTAGCATTGTCTAACCAAGTGTGTTACAGCTGAGTAGCCCTGTCATTTTCCTATAATGCAGACAGAGACAAGCCAATAAATTACCCTGGTTGTCCAGTCAGGAGGTGCCCTGCATGAGCAAGCAGGGAGGGCTCAACAGCGGCTGACATTTCTAAAGGTTGATGTATCAATGCAGACTTGCAAAAGTTCACCCTCTGAGAAGCGGGCGTCTGGGTGCTGTCAAAGGCTCCAGCACCAGCTCCCTTTATGGACTTTGTCAAGGCACCTCTTTCTCGTCAAGCAAGAAGCTGCGCTGGCTTGCTGATGAATCTGTCACTTGCAGCAGCGGTGAATATTTTGTTTGTCAGTTACGATGAACAGATTTGGGTGAAGTGGGAGCAGGGCTGGCTCAAGACATCTTGGCACTGCAGCAGAAAGTTGCCCCTTTACCCAAATTAGGGTCATTGAGAGCGAGGGCAGGTGAGGGCCAGAACCCACCTGAGTGCAGCATTGTCTGGGCAGGGCACTGAGGCACTTGCGCCTGGCTCCTTGCAGGATGATCTCTGAATGAGTCCAGGAATTGAGAGGCACGGTGGGTGGTGGGGAATGCCAAGGAGCTGAGTGCTGTGGCTCTGGAGACCTCTCAGGCCAGGCTACTGAGTGCCGAGGCATCCTTTGCTTTTCCCACCTAACCTGGAGGGCTGAAGACTGTAGTTCTTAAAATTCAGAATCTGAAGCGGCGATCAAAGGAGACCCACTGATCCGGTGGAGGGAGAGCTCATTAGAGCACCGTGCACTGGGATGGAGGAGGCTCCGGCCTCTCTATCAATCAGAAGAGAGAGCAAAAGGAGTTGTTTGCACAGTCATTATCATTGCTAGAGGTCAGGGCAAGGGGAAGTCGGAAGCGATGGGGAGCTTAATCGACAGGGGAAGAGGCAACGGGAGCAGGGCCTTGCTTAGCAAGATGCAAAGGGAAGGAAACTGCCAGAGATGAAAGCAGGACACCCATCACCCACCAGTTGTTTTCAGATAAACATCTCTCTCTCTCTCTCTCTCTCTCTCTCTCTCTCTCTCTCTCTCTCTCTCTCTCTCTCTCTCTCT
>JAJKFI010000132.1:1376314-1386567 GCA_029204185.1 Lerista edwardsae | reverse complement strand
TCTCTCTCTCTCTCTCTCTCTCTCTCTCTCTCTCTCTCTCTCTCTCTGTGTGTGTGTGTGTGTGTGTGTGTGTGTGTGTGATTACTGTGTGAATATCCTGTCTGGTTTCTGTTGATGAATCGGACAGTTCTGTGCACAGGGAGCCATGCACTGCATAAAATTCCCTTCCATCTTTGACACTGGAAATTTTCCACTTAGCACTAATGAAGAGGGAGCTGAGAAGTGCTTTAGAGGGATCTTAGACTTTATTTATTTTTACTGTTGACTGATGTAGGGCCTTTTGCAGGCACTGGACGTGTGCCGGCAGGCAGTGGGCAGATTCTAGTCAGACCCGTCCAGAATTTAATTCCACCAAAAGTCGGAGAAGGAGGATGAGCTGATGTGCAAAGAATGATTTGGCAAACCAGCACAGCAGCAGCAGCAGCAGGAGTGCATGGCATGCCCATGAACACACACGCATGGTCCATACTGGATGACAGTGACACTGAAGGATGACGTTTAGGCGCAAAGACTTCATTACTGGCAGAATGTCTGTGTCAACCACATGTCACCACATCACTGTGGTTCTCTGTGCAGTTTATACCCACCCAACTGAAAGCCATCATATAATCAATGGAGGAATTATCAAATGTGGGGCATGTCATGCATACATGCCAAACTACAACCCTCAATGCAAGGGGAAAACCCCCCCGAAAAGGATGCACAGAATTATTTTTCCAACCAAATCAGCAGCTAGTTTAGGCACCCATGTTCTTGGCTCATTGACTGCCGTATTAAGTAATACTGTAAGAAAAGACCTGCTGGTTCCCACTAAGATCTACATCTTCCAAGATCCTGTTTCTTGCAGGGACCAAGTCGGTAAGTCCAAACAGAAGCCCAGAAATGGGACATACTGTTCGCAAAAAGCATAGTGCCTCTGAACCTGAAGATAGCTGCCTGCCATCACAAATAGTGGTTTTAGAGAGCCACTGAAGCCTTGCCTAACATGAAGTAGTCTAATATTCTTGTCAAGTAATCCAGCCTAGTGGCGATCTGATCACCCCTTCTCATTGGCTGGCCCTTTGCAGATGACTCAACCTCCATATTATCCAATATTAGCTGAGATGGGCAGCCCAATCCTAACTAGCTCTGGTGCAGCCTGGCCGCCTGGCCTGTGCCGTATCCAACACTAGTTGGGAGCCAGCTGGAAGCCTCCTTTGGGTAAGGGGATATTTTCCCCTTTAGTTGGCAGAAGTCCCATATAAGGCTGCCTGGCCTAGGAAGGGCATTTGGATACCATGGAGGAGACATCTGCATATCCCAGCCCCTCCCAGGTTGGATGTGCCCCCTGCTCTGCCCTCGCTGCCCAAACACCCCCTCCCTGCCTCCCCACTGCCCCCATGCCCCTGTACTGCTCGGTGCCTTACCGAATGTGATGCTGGTGGGGTGACCGAGGTTGACCAGATGGTGCTACTTACTTGCACATTGTTGCAACGCGTCTTACGGCACATTTGCGACACCTTCCAGCTGGTCAAAGGCACAGTTAGGATTGTGCTCTCAATGTTTTTCAACCTAGCCAACTGACATCATGACAGCACTATCAGGTGCGTGTCTACTCTGAAGTAGGTCCCATTGTAGGTCCCACAGGGCTTACTTCTGGGAAAATGTGTACCGTCTGGGAAGTGGTTATGATGCACAATCTGATGGGTAGCACATCCCAGTAAGGCTTGGCCATGGCTGCTGCAAGGCTAGGGGGTGGGCAGCCCTCATTTCTGCCCTTGCTAACAATGAACCCCAAACACATGTAGTGGTGGTGGTGCCTCCTGCACAGCAGTATTCTTGGCTTCATGGAATATTTGACAATGCTTGACCCTGTCAAGTAGCAGACATCCAGCTGACTGATTGACTGTAAGTTTGATAAGTCCAAAAACACCTCTTAATGTGCCATTTCTTAAAGGGGCTCTGCTCATTGCAACTCCTTACTTTCTTCGATTTAGGCTACAATCCTACGCACGCTTATTGTGGAGTAACACTGCAATCCTTTGCACACTTACCCAGGAATAAGTCCTGTTGCAATAAATGGGACCTGCTTCTGTGTTGACATGCATAGTATTGTGCTCATTAAACCAGAGTTTCCCAAACTGTGGGTCAAGACCCACCAGTGGGTTGCAAGTCAATTTTAGGTGGGCCACAAAAAGTTTCTGAAACGTTAAAAAAAAGTCTTTGCAAGCACCCTTAGCCAGTTTGCAAAAGAAAATTGTTAGCTGGTTTAAGGTAATCTTCATACCCCCAAATTAAAATGTCACATTTTCTTATTTTCTTTAGCAATTGTTGTGCCGTAGATCATACAGAAATCCAGTTTCAGCCTCTTGTCTGGCCTGGAGTTCCCTAAGTGCACCTCTTGCTCTCCAGTTCAACCTTCTGGGTCCCCTGGAATGACTGCAAAGGCTTGTGGGGCATTCCTTGAACTCCATTTCTAGGATGAGGCTAGCAAATGTCTACACACTCACAGCACCTCGGGAGCACAGAATCCTGATAATTATGAATTAATAATTCATTAATTGTTATTATTAAAGATTATATTGTTTCTTTTTAGACCTCTTTTTTTAATCTAGTGGGTTGTGATCGATTGTCATTTTTTAAAGTGGGTCCCGATGTGAAAGGGTTTGTGAAGCCCTGCCTGGTCCTGAGTGGCCTTGCATGGCGTTCTGCTTCTGGAAATACAGCGCATGGCTTGAGCCTGTGTCTGACCTCCCTCCCTCCCTCCCTCCCTCCCTCCCGCTTGATGCTCTTTGATCGGCTTTTACCTGCTGCCGATTCAGCTGCCACATTTGCTTTCGCTTTCAGAATAAATGTCCAATTTGGGGCTTTCACAGGGGTAATAAATCTCCAGACTCGCGTAAATTCCAGCAGCCATTGTAGCCATCCGGGCACTTGGAGACAGGTCTGCTGAAGCTCTCGACTCCGGGCGTGACATCCTCTCCCATTGCCGGCTCATTGAAGGACCATTTTTAAAGGCTGTGTTCTGTGCAGCTGTGACAAATGTGGGCATGTCGCTTGCAGCAACACTGAAAAGCACCCCAGTCATCATCTCTCCCACATTTTTCTCTCTCATTCAGAGTGCAATCCTAACCTGGAGTTTGGCTGGCGCAAGGGCCACCGTAAAGCACATTTGGACCACTCTTGGAGTAGGGGAAGATGGCGCACTGGATGTCTGCTGGCCTCTCTGACTCCCAGAGTGGTCCAAACATGCTTTACAGTGGCCCTTGTGCTGGCCAAACTTTGCTGGCTTTGCTTATGCCATCCTAACTTATTTTGGATTGCACTCTGAGTCAGCGAGGCCATTGCACAGCATTCGTGACTCCCAGAGTGGTCCAAACATGCTTTACAGTGTCCCTTGTGCCTGGCCAAACTTTGCTGGCCTAACTGTGCTGGCCTAACTCCAGGTTAGAATTGCGGCCTCAGACTTCCAGTGTTTGGCAGTTCTAAGCTGAAACCAGCAGGAATGGACAGCTGGAAACATCAGATTTGAGTTTCTGCAAAATTCCTTACCTTTGGGTAAGAGAGTATATTCCAGCTAGCCAAGAAACTAAAGGTTGATTTGCCTATGCCAGAGGCATCACCCCATCTTATTGGGTCCCTGTTGTGTCATCTTTGGCTCTCTGAAGAATCAGTCTCATTGGTCAGTTCTGAGTTAAGGAAATCCACTTTTTGTTACATAAGGCATTTGTGGTTAATTTTTCTGGTTAATTGGCCATAATGCTTGATAGGAAACAGATAATTCAACACAGTTAGTTTCATTACATTCTGCAATAAATAACCTTTCCAATTATTCATAACATGGTATAATTAATAAATACAAATTTTCCAAAAAGCTTCCAAAATTTTGGCCACTAGTGGTGTCACACCCCTCCCAGTGATGCCACTGGCCTATGCTACAAGGTTTATCACACTTTCCCCCTCCTTGGGAATTGGGGTCAACCCTGGCCCACATGCTGCCCCCCATACCTGGTGAGTCACCTACAGCTACTGCCCTTTCTTGAACCACTCCCTGGATTCAAAAAATGAAAAAAGGGAACAGCCTAGAGGAGGGAGAGTGGAGAAGGAGAGGCTCTGGGGCACAAGCCCAACCCTCTCGTCTCTTCTGCACTTCCTCTTCTGCTCCATTCTTTCATTTTGAATATTTTTGAATCCATGGGACAGGAGGAGCAGCCAAGGTCAGCCTCATCGCCTCTGTTGACCTCTCAGAGGGGGTCCGTCCTGCCAGGGGGTCCTGGGAACTGTTGTGCTGCCAGAGATTTCTCATGGAAGAATTCTCAGCACCTTCCAAGCATGACAGTTCCCAGGACTCTGTGACAATTAGGGCCAAAGAGAATGACTTCAACCATGTCATTCAGCCTGATGTGCATGGTTTTTGTTTTTGTTAAATACCTGTGGGCCCTCATATCCATAGATCTGATATCAACGGTTTCAATTATCCACGGACTGGAGCCCTCTTATTTTCCTTTATTATTACTATGGGTCGCTAAAAACCTTTTTGCTCGGGATGGGGGTGGGGAAGGGGAGAACCCTATACTCAACAAAGGGTTCCATCTTATCCATGGTTTCAGGTATCCATGGGGGGGCAGGAACATATCTCCCATGGATAGTGGGGCACTCCTGTACCCTGCGATTCAGAGCATCATCCTCTTCAGGATCATGATTGGAGATGAGGGGCTTTAACCTTCCTGGATGCGGATGTGTTCATAACAGTGGCTTCCCATGCCCCATTCCTCCTCCCGTGGAGGCTCCCATCCTCCACAGGAGAAGAAACAGGTGCATGATGCTGCCAGAGCCTTCTTTTAATTGGGGCGGAGCCTGGGGGCAGTCATGAGCCCCTGCTTGACATAGCACCTGGGCATGTGCCTTTCAGGCTCCACCCTAGTTACGCCTCTGGGTGAAGCCCTTGGGTACTCTCTACCAAGAGGTGTCTCCCTTCCATAAGCCCCGTGAAATGAGGAAGAGCTATGAGCTCCCATTCACTCCTGTGGGACTTGTGCAGCAGAACTCCCTAAATCAACACTGGTCTCCGGAGTATACCAGGAATTCATCAAGCAGTGCAATGCACACACAGACCCTCCATCACAGCCATCAGGGTCCCCCCACGGCTTTCAAATGCCTTGTTCACAATCCGTTGCCGACATGCCACTCGCTCTCTCTTCCCGAGTCCAACTGTTGCTGCTATTTGACGTTGGCAGCTACATAAACACAGAGACAGCAGGCAGCAGTTGTGAACCTGGGAGGCTGTTGTGTAAAAACCCTTCAATTTTCTCTTCCCTCTTATCTCTCTCTGGGCAGAAGAGACACCTCCGACAATAGTAAAGAACACTTCTGCCCTTGAACAAAACATTTGAGAAAAGGGGATTGAGAGGGAGAGATTTTCCATCACAAAAATAATGTATTGACCCGAAGATAGGCGAGCAAAGCCTGGTTTCCTCCCAACTCACATCTCGATTCCGGGCTGCTGCCGAGGCTGTCTGATGAATCAGACATTGAAGCATCACATAAATAGACTCGGCCTCTTTGGGTGATTATGACAGCTCTGCAAAGCGATAAAACGCAGTACTTTGTCAAACGCCCTGCTGAACTGGAGTCTCCAAGGGAGGACAATTGGCCACTCGGCTCTGGAGAGGAACAGCCGCCCCGGTTCAGGATCAGGGGATTTAAAACAAAATGTGGAATAAGTGACCGTTTCTTCCTCGCCTGTGCCTTTTAGAATTCCCTGGGCTGTATCCTCAGCAGGAATGAATTGGAGTTGCTCTGTTGACTCAGATGGAAGCCTGGCTTAGAGGAAAGCGTTGGTCCACGGAATCAATATGCAATGGGAAGCTTATCTCCTTCACACGTCCCTATCTGTCGTTCTCAGAAGGTGTGGGGCATTCAAGCATTGCGGTCCCAGGAAATGCCACACTCCGCTTTCTGAAAGCCCTTTTCAACTCACTGCTTCAATCCCTGTGGGCCTTTGTTCCCTACCACCCCTTTCCTTTTAATTGACTTTGTATTGGTTTTACCATAAAAATAATATAACCTTATTACTGAGTGAGACAAGCCAGAGAAAGCCTCTTTGGGACCATCCATCACTTCTTATTTACTGCCAAGTGTCACCTTCAAGATAGGTGGCCTAATGAGGAAGGTACACAGTCAATGCTCAGGAACTAGAAATGTGCTGGGATCCTGGTGCTTGGAACTGAAATTGAGTTGTGCTGTTGTACGCATTCTTAGCAAATATCCTTTGTGGACCATCAACTTGGGCTCGATCCAGAGTGCTCCATCAAGTGTACTGCTCAAACTGGGGTCGTAAACCCAGGCAGGAGGCTCTTATCGCTGCGGCACCGCCAGCCCCTCATCACCCGGAGGTGGCATCGGTGAGAGGTAAGGTTACCCCTTGCTGGCGTTCTGGGAATTCTGGGTGGGGCAGGAGGAGGTTCCTGGGCAGGGGAGGGGCGGGAGGCCTCGCAAGGGGGTGGGACCCAGTGGTGGCATCCACCGCCTGATTTTGTCTCCGGCGGAGGCCCAGGCAGCCTGACAGTGGCCTGCTCGAATCACCACTGGAAAAATAGCTGGTGGTGAGCCAAGGGGCCCCACTGTGGGTAGTGGGGCTTTGCCTAGGAAAAAGGGACATAAGTACATAAGAACATAAGAACATAAGAAGAGCCCTGCTGGATCAGGCCAAAGGCCCATCTAGTCTAGCTTCCTGTATCTCACAGCGGCCCACCAGGTGCCCCAGGGAGCACACGAGACAACCAGATGCTTGCATCCTGTTGCCACTCCCTTGCACCCGGCACTCTGAAGTAGCCTACTACTAATGCAAGGAGGTTGCACAACCCATCATGGCCCACAATGGACTTTTCCTCCAGAAATCTGTCCAATCCCCTTTTAAAGGCATTTAGGCCAGATGCCATCGCCACCTCCGGTGGCAAGGAGTTCCACAGATTAATTACTGGGTAAAAAAGTATTTTCTTTTATCTGTTTTAACTCTCCCAACACTCAATTTTAGTAGATGTCCCCTGATTCTGGTGTTGTGAGAGAAAAAAAGAACATCCCTTTATCGACTCTATCCCTTCCGTGCATAATTTTGTATGTCTCAATCATGTCCCCACTCAGGCGCCTTTTTTCCAAACTGGAGAGCCCCAAACGCTGTAGTCTTTCTTCATAAAGAAGGTGCCCCAGCCCCGTAATCATTTTTGTTGCTCTCTTCTGCATCTTTTCTAGCTCCACTATGTACTTTTTGAGATGCGGCGACCAGAACTGTACACAATATTCCAGATGTGGCCTTGCCATCAATTTGTACAATAGCATAATAATGTTGGCCATTTTATTCTCAACCCCTTTTTTAATTACCCCAAGCATGGAATTGGTCTTCTTAATTGCTGCCACACACAAGGTCGACACCTTCATCCAGTTGTCCACCAGCACCTGAAGATCTCTCTCCTGAGCTGTCATAGACAGCTCAGAACCCATTAGCCTGTAGGTGAAGTTTTGATTTTTTGCCCCAATGTGCATCACTTTACACCTGTCAACGTTGAAACGCATCTACCATTTTGCTGCCCATTGCCCATCTTGGAGAGATCCTTCTGGAGCTCTTCATAATCCCTTCTGTTTTTCACCACCCGGAAAAGTTTTGTGTCATCTGAAAACTTGGCCACCTCGCTGCTTATCCCTGTCTCCAGGTCATTTACAAACAAGTTGAAAAGCACCGGCCCCAAGACAGATCCCTGGGGCACTCCACTTTTCACCTCTCTCCAGCCACCGCTGGAGTGTTACGCTGTCTGTGTAACCAATACACCGCTTGCGTACGTTATGCAAGTAACGGCATAACGCTGCATAACACAACAGGAGGGCTGTCGATCACCCGGATGTCCCGCCCAGCATTCCGGCAGCATAACACCACTGCCTCTCTCCATTGTGAAAATTGCCCATTGACCCCCACTCTCTATTTCCTGGCAACTCAACCAATTCTGAATCCATAAGAGGACCTGCCCTCTTATTCCCTGACTGTTCAGCCTTTGGTGGGGGACAGTGTCAAATGCCTTCTGAAAATCCATATATATGATATCCACAGGTTCTCCCACATCCATTTGAAGGGACAAGTTGCATACTCTAGTTAAGAGGTCAGCAACTTCGTTCTTTAGCTCCTTAATAACTCTTGGGTGTACACCATCTGGGCCTGGTGACTTATTTATATGTAGTTTATCAATCTAAAACATCTTCTTTATTAACCATTATCTGATTTAATTCCTTAGTTAGAAAGGGCTGTTTGGGCTGCGGTATCTACCCAAGTTCTTCTGCCGTGAAGACGGACGCAAAGAATTCTTTTAATTTCTCTGCAATCTTCAAGTCCCCTTTTATCGCCTCTTTCCCTCCCTCACCATCCAGCGGGCCAACCGCCTCTCTGGCAGGTTTCCTGCTTCTAACATATTTGAAGAAGCTTTTATTATTCCCCTTTATGTTGCTAGCCATGCATTCCTCAAACTCTTTCT
The DNA here is from genome assembly GCA_029204185.1 of Lerista edwardsae. Classification (NCBI taxonomy): domain Eukaryota; kingdom Metazoa; phylum Chordata; class Lepidosauria; order Squamata; family Scincidae; genus Lerista; species Lerista edwardsae. The sequence goes on along the minus strand of JAJKFI010000132.1, from coordinate 1,378,069 downwards.
TGGCCTCCCCGTATTACCTTCTTACCTGTCTTTTGCCAGAGTTTATGGTCTTTTTTATTCTCCTCACTTGGGCAAAACTTCCATTTATGGAAGGAAGCTTCTTTGTTCTTTATAGCTTCTCTCTTTGTTCATCAGCCATGCAGGCACCCTCCTGGACCTTGTCGAGCCCTTCTTTCTTTGCGGTATACACTTCCACTGAGCCTCTACGACTGTTATTTTAAACAGCCTCCATGCAGCCTGGAGACTGGACTCTTTTTACCTTCCCTTTCAATTTCTTTCTAACTAGCCTCCTCATTTGAGGGAAATCTCCCCTTCGAAAGTCAAGGGTTCTTGTGTCAGATTTGCTCTGCACTCTTTCCTGGACATGCATGGCAAAACCAATCGCAGCTTGGTCACTGTTCCCCAATGGCTCAGTAACACTTACATCCCTAACTAGGTCCCGAGTACCACACAATATTAAATCCAGAGTCACCTGTCCTCTGGTGGGCTCCATGACTAGCTGCTCTACAGCATAGTCATTCAGCACGTCATCCAGTCTCTCTTTCTTGACCCAGCCAATATGAGGATAATTGAAGTCCCCCATGATTACAATCCTGTCTCTCTTGGCCACCGCCCTGATTTGTTTCCTCATTTCAAGGTCACCTTTAATTTTTTGATCTGGAGGAGGATAGCACACCCTCACTATTACATCACTCTTATGGCCTGGTAGCTTAACCCACAGTGACTCTATGGTGGAGTCCAGCCCACCTTCAATTTCTACTCTGCTGGATTCTATCCCTTCTCTGACATAGATGGCCACCCCACAACCAACACGCCCCTCTTATAGAGTTTACAGCCTGGGATTGTGGTGTCCCATTGGTTCTCTGCATTCCACCAGGTTTGAGGTTTGTAGAATACCTACCACCGCACACAATTGGATAATAAATAAATATGCAAATAATTGTTTGAGAGAGGAAGAATGCCAGCAGAGTCAGGTTAAGCATTTTCTGAATTTATGACATGCCAAGGCCAAAATGTTCACCATTGCTGTTCCCCAGAACACAGTTTTCCTCTTCCTTTTGTTCCCCAGGCCCTGACTGGCTCTTGAAGGGATCAGGAAGTGATCAGGAAGAAGTGCATTAAAAGCAATTAAGAGCAATAACAGGAAAAAAATGATCAATAAAACAAGCAAATTGACGTGTGTGTGTGTGTGTGTGTGTGTGTGTGTGTGTGAGAGAGAGAGAGAGAGAGAGAGAGAACAACCCAGAAAAATGGCAAACCACATAAACCTGTTAACAATGTGAGACTAGCTGGTTGCCTCTGAGCCGAGGAGGGTGGGGTTTTTCCATCTACATTGGATTGGGTTGGTGGGTGCTGCTGTGATGTCAGTCTTGGCTCCAAACATGTTCAGGTTTTGGAGTTGTCCAAATTTTGGATGTCCAGATAAGGGGTAATCTACCTGCACTTACATCCCAGGTGGAGAGAGCTCATAGAAGTCCTTCTCCTGGATGGATGTGATGGATAATATTTTTTGTTTCAGTCTTTGTGAGTGACTAGATTTGACCTCTTACCTGAGTTTTTGCAATCACTTCGGAGTCTTTGCGAAAATTCAAATCAACCACACACAAAGGTTTTGAGCATCTGTTGGCACACATGCAAAGGTTTGGCCCTATTTTGAGCTGAGTAGTGGGGTGATTGGACATCCTTAATTGAGATTGCTTTATGTATGTATGTATGTATGTATGTATGTATGTATGTATGTATGTATGTATGTAT
>JAJKFI010000132.1:1350803-1370830 GCA_029204185.1 Lerista edwardsae | reverse complement strand
GTGACGCAACGGGCGGACTGCCGCTGAAAGGTAAGTCCCACCCAGCGTACCGGGTGAATAACACCACTGGCTGGTTCCCTTTGTTTCAAGATAAGACAGAAGGGGAACAAAGGGAAATGTGAGCCTGCCTTTCCCTCTCTGCCTGCCTGAGCCAGGCTCTGCTCCCTCCGCTTCGCAATCAACAGTCCTGCCAGGCTGAACAGGCCCCTCACAGCGGGAGGATATCGACAGGGCCCAGAGATTTCTGAGAGTGGAAGTGAGGACCGATTTGCCAGGAGAGATTAGCACTCGGTCACAAACAACCTCCAGCCCTCCGAGCAAAGCAACCGCTTGGCAGTGTTGGGGAGATGAGATGAGAGAGGATTAATTTTCACACCGATTAGCTGTGTTTGTCTGCAATCTTTAGCTCGGGCTGGGAGGCCTCAGGAGTGGTGAGGGTTAATTCTGGAGATTAGCTGCTTTGGGATTGGAGTCTGATCTGATTACAGAGTTGCTGGGGGGGGGCCTGAGTAATGGAGAGACAGGCAGTGCAAAAGCAGGCTCGGAAAGCTACAGCTGGCAAAACGTTGTGCTGCCCCTAGTGGCTGTAGCAGAGCACAGTCAAGGAAGCCATAAACCAGGTTCTCTTGCAGGCTGCAGAGGATGCTGGGATGCCGTTCTCTAGCTGTGCAATCAGGGGGCGGATTGTGCCATTGCAAGGAACCTTTGATGCATCTCTCAAAAGTTGCATTGCTTCATTGATGCCTCTGACTCTGATGATGATAGATACAGGAGTCTCCCAGTATCTGTGAGTCCACTTACCTGCAGATTTCTTGCCTTGTTCTTCATGGGCCCCTGCACCCATTACCTTCATTCATGTTATTTATAGTTGCACAAAGGAATCATGTACTTGCTCTAATGCAGAAAGCTTATAGTAGGACAAACAAGCAGGCAGCCTGGACCCATAGGGGACAACTCAGCAAACGTGAAGCAGGAAGTGGGAAGCACATTTGCTGAGTCGTCCCCTCTACCTGCAGGCTGCCTGCCTGCTTGTCTTCATATCAGCTTTCTGCTTATACAGTAGAGTCTGGTTAAGCAACTATAAGCGATTATAAGCAACTTAAATGCAAGGTAATGAGCCCAGGGGAGGCGTAAGGGAGCTGGGGAGATGGCGCTCCCCATATCCACGTTTTCCTGTATCTGTTGAGGGGCCAGGAATGCATTCCCCCAGAAATGAAGGACACCTGTACATCCTTCTGAAGTATAGTCTTAGCCTACTAGAAGAAACATGAACCACCAATCATTATGGGTTTGTTGAAACAAACTTGAAATGTGATGCTGTGGTAAAACCAACATACTGCAATCTGTCAACAGAAGAGGACATGAGAGGTACATTTGTCTAGCAATGGGTTTTATTCTTCATTAATTGGAATGACAATTTCAAGGACCTTCACCGGCTTTCTCCAAACTCCTTCCCGTAGACCAGATTTGGTGCATGGAGAAAGCCATCCCCGTGTGAGCAGTGCAATCTGTTCGGTCGCACTTCTTCTTTTCAGACGCAATCTGCACAGAGAAATGCTCCTGGCAGGTATGTCTTCCCAGACATCTGGCAGCAAAGCCAGCTAGGGCAGAGGACAATAGACGCAACCGGCCGGAGTGCCTCTCTGAGCAGATCACATCCGAAAAGCAGCAGCAGCGCCGCAGAACAGATTGCCCCGCTCAGCTACACATAGAGATGTTTTCACTTACTTCCTGACTTCCTTTGACTCTTTCCTCAGCCCCACCTTTTCTATGAAGCCTGGGACACTACTACCCACCCACTGCCTTACCCTTCTGCAACTAAGTGAGTAAGCATGAAATAATTGCACCTTCTACAAAGTTCACATACGTAAACACGGGATCATTTAAAATAGGACTATCCTGTTGCAATGTGTACTCCTTTCTTCTTATTTCTTGCTGTGCAATGCAATATTGTTTAGACAATATTTGCCCTGAGGACGAGGAGGATGGGGATGATAATATATTTCTGCTACGGATTTGCTTAAAAGGAACGTTGGTTCCAAGTTTTGGACTTGGCAAAAGAGCCCTGATGTTTCTTAACAGCTGACTCTCTAGCATGAAAGTTAAGAGAGGATCTTTGGGTGCAGACAGCCTGCAGAAGCTCTTTAGCCAGCCCACACGATAACTCCTAGAGCTGCCCTTTGGCAGGACCACTTCTGTCCAGGCTCAGGGGCCGGGGGGGGGGAGATGGAAGCCAGTCACAGAAGGCAAGGAGCAGCGCAGGGAGAGGCACAGTCCAACCCCGTCTAACTCCCTGCTAGGTCGAGGGTCTCTAATGGGATCCTCCTCAGGTTGGGGGACACTTTTTTCAAGGCAGCATTTTCCCAACTCTTCCCTCTTCCAATGGGAAGAGGTGGCAGCAGAAGCTATTGGTTCTCCAGTCATTCCCAGTCTGACCAGTCTGACCAGTGGGGAGGAGAAAGGGCCATTAGAAACTCCTATGCATGGCCCCCACTTGCCCCCCCTTGGGAAGCCCACCCTCCCCTATGCCTAACATGCAGCCCATCATGGAGGGGACAAAGTCACTATTTTGTGCCAGAAAATGGAGAGACCCGAATCCTTCACAAAACCCTCTTTGCCCTTTCTTTGGCCCAAGGAGGGATTCCCACTTCCATGTCGTCTGTTGCCTTCGGAGAAATGCTGCACTCCTTAAGGCAGCCTGGCCTGGCCTCGCTCGCTGCAAGCAGATTCCCCCTGGGCCGTGTTGGCCTCTGCAGCTGACCATCATTGCAGAAGAGGCTGGTGCAAATTATTGGGCATCGTAATAATCACAATAAAAACAATACAAGTACTTGGCAATTCTGTCAATGCCTTTCAGAAGAGGATCTCAGAGTCTTATAAACATCAATTAATTAGACAACAAAAGGAAGCTAATGAGGGAGCTTGTTGAAATCAGTTCTTGGCTGTTGAATTCCACTGCAGAGAGCATCAAGGGGGGACAAGTGGAGCGGTCTGTATTTTTGCAGAGGTGCCGGAACACTGCTTCGCACAGGGTGAGGTTCCATCTCAGGGCCGGTTCACTCGCCCATGTAGGGATGTGTCAGTATCCCAGAAGTCCAACTTTGGTGCCCGTTCCAAAAGGAATGTCTGCACAAACCTGCGCCTTTGCAAATCGCCAATTCGGTCCCTTGCAAAAGCTCAAATGCACCCACATGAAAGCATTGATTATGCGTAATGGGTCAAATGAAAGAGGACCTTTGGGAATGGTCAGTTGGCTTGCCAAGGGTCCAGCTTTGGCTTGCTTGCTTTGTGAATCTGCTTGCAAACCTTGGGGGACCGGCAGAGTTCAATTTCAATTCAGCTTCAAGTTCTCCTGGCTGATTATGTTCAACGTCTCTGTATGCATGCTTATGATGTCTACTCTCTTGGTCCCTGGCAACTGAGGGCCCAATCCTGTGGGCCATATTGCTGTTTACAGCACCCAGTGAGTAGGTACTGCCCACGCTGGGGCTGTGCCACTTGGGGCTGTGCCCCCATGCAGGACATGGTGCATGGGTGGAGGGACGTGGTGGCGCAGCGAGTTAATCCGCTGTTGCTGGGCTTTCAACCGCTAGGTTGGGAGTTCGAGACTGCGTGACGGAGTGAGCTCCCGTTGCTTGTCCCAGCTCCTGCCAACCTAGCAGTTCAAAAGCACCTAAAAAATGCAAGTAGATAAATAGGGACCACTTTGGTGGGAAGGGAACGGCGTTCCGTGCGCTACGGCGTAGAGTCATGCCGGCCACATGGCCACAGAAGCTTGTCCTTGGACCAACGCCGTCTCTACAGGCTTTGAAACGGAGATGAGCACCGCACCCTACAGTCGGTCACGACTAGACCATTCGGTGGTGGCGAAACCTTTACCTTTACCCCATGCAGGAGGTTCAGCTGACAGGAACTCCAGCAGTGCTGGCCGGCGGGAAGGCCCATCAGGGTGGGGAGAGGCAGGGAGGGGGAGGGAGGAGGAGGAGGCCCAGCAGGGAGTGGGGCCAGTGGTGGCTTCCACCATTGGATCCTCAACCCCCATGTCAGGCTAGGCAGCCCAACACAGGGCTGCTTGAGTCTCCACTGGCAAAATAGCTGGCAGAGGCTCAAGGAGTCCTATTGTGGGGTTTGCGACTTTCCTCGGAGGGAGGGACAAGCGAAGGCCCCAGTGGCTGCCTCAAATCCCATCAGATGCAGTGGGAGCTATTTTGCTACTGCTGCTCCTACAAGACCCAGGCAGCTCAGGATTGGGCTGCCCATTCGTATACTCACTCCACTAGACTAGACTAGACTAGACTAGACTAGACAGACAGACAGACAGACAGACAGACAGATGCTTTCCTTTCGCCAAAGGGCTCACAATCTAAATCGGCAACAGCCACTGGGAAAAGACACCCTTTGGGGCAAAAAGGGACAGTTGCTCCCCCTCCCTCTCTAAATATAAAAGGGTACCACTTTTTAAAAGTTGCCTCTGTCCAGTTTGCTGGGACTAGTATGAAGCACTCGCAGTTCTTCTGTACGGACAAGCATGCCTAGTATGGAAAAGAGCATGAATGCCTTCTCAGAAGCAGCAGGGGTGTTCTGTGTTCTGCACAGCCCCGAGTGCAATGATGCTGCTTAACACACATCAAACAAATAACTGGAGTCTTCCTGGCTGGAGAGACGGTGCCAGAACTGACAAGCAAAGACATTGATAAGCCTGTGTCAAAACGATCCCATTATCTGTGACTGGGATTGGTGGGGAGTGTCACCGTGCCTCCCCCCCCCCGACCGGCAAACCCACTTACCTGGAAGGGGGGCGATCGCAGCAGCTCCACGGGGCCACTGGGGAGTTTGCCCTCTGCCCGGCAGGCAGCTGCGACCGGGTGGGGAGGCAGCCCACCCGGCATTGCCGCTGAGAGAGGGGGAGCCATGGCAAGCCTGGACACCTCCATAGCACCCAGTGAGGAGCTGAGACTGTGCACGCGCAGCCTCGCTCCCCGCTGGCACGAAGCCGCGTGAGATCTTGAGCTCGCCAGAAGGGGAGGGACTTCTGGGACTCCGGCCTGAGCTCATAAGGAGACTGGCTGCAGCAGAGGCAGATCTACAGGGAGGCCAAAACTCTAAGTGTTGCAAGAAGCCGGGGCTCACCCATCTGGCCACCCACCACATAGAGACAGAGGAAGGGAGGGTGGTTTGCTTACCCCTCCGATGTCACCCCTACCATCTAGAGAAGGTTCTGTGGGAGGAGGTGGAGGATATGCTCCGCTTGGGGGTGATCGACCCCTCACAGAGCCCATGGAGGAGCCATCCGATGATGGTACCCAAGCCAGATGGGTCGGTGAGGATTTGCATTGATTTCAGGGAAGTTAACCAAGTGTCACGCTTCGACGCCTACCCAATGCCCATTGTGCCAGGGCTCCTCGAGTGGTTAGGGCAAGCTCAGTACCTGTCAAAATTCTAACCGAGGGATACTGGCAGATCCCCCTGACCCCGACCTCCTGGGCTAAAACAATCTTTGCTGCCGCCCATGGCCTGTTGCAGTTTGTGCGAATGCCCTTTGGCTTACATAGCGCAGCAGCGACCTTTCAGCACATGATGGACAGGATCCGGCAAGACCACCAAGACTATGCAGCAGGGTATATAGATGACATTATTGTCTACAGCCCGTCCTGGGACAGACCTCTGGGCCGTGCTACAAGTGCTCCAGCAGGCCGGATTAACGGCCAACCTGGCGAAGGGTGCGATTGGGCTAGACCACACCCAATACTTGAGGCACATCTTGGAGGGGGGCAAGTGAAGACCGTGATGGACAAAGTACGGACCTTACAGGCTCAACCTAGGCCCCAATGCAAGACAGATGTGCAAAGATTCCTAGGCCTGACCAGATATTACCGGGGCTTTATTCCAGGCTTTGGGGCCATGGCCATGCCATTAACCGATCTAACACGGGGGAAGTACAAGCAGAGATGGGAATGGACCCCCGAATGCGATCTGGCCTTTGACAATATCAAAAAGGCCCTGTGCACAGAACCCATCCTGAAAGCCCCAGACTTCCGGAACCCGTTTATTGTTCAAACGGATGCCTCGCGGGTGGGGTTGAGAGCGGTGTTGTCACAGGGGGGTGGTCCCGACGAGCACCCCATCCTGTACCTAAGTCACAAGTTGAATAAAGCCGAGCGATCTTACGTGGTCATTGAGAGGGAAGGACTCGCCATAAAGTGGGCATTGCAGACTACCTGTTGGGGGCACCCTTCACCCTGGTGATGGACCACGCCCCCTTGACATGGTTACACCGGATGAAGGATGCAAACCCCAGGTTAACCAGGTGGCACATGGCGCTTCAGCCATATTCATTTAAGGTGCAATATCGCAAAGGCAAGCAGCATGCTAACGCCGATTTCTTTTCTCGGCAGGGGCTGGACCTCTCGTGGCCTGCAGACACTGCAGCCCCGGTTTTGGAGGGAGGTGTCACTCGCGACCCCACTCCGTGGCCCCCCTGACCAGTGAACCCACTTACCTGGAGGGGGGGCGATCATGGCAGCTCCGCAGGGCTACTGGGGGGCTCGCCCTCTGCCCGGCAGGCAGCATGCAGCCCCACATTGCCAGGCGCTGTGGAGGACAAGTGCAGGGCAACTGGGTGCAGAGGCAGCCTGCCCAGCATCGCCACTGAGAGAGGGGGAGCCACGGCAAGGCCAGACGCCTCCATAGCACCTGGTGAGGAGCCGAGACTGCACATGTGCAGTCTTGCACCCTGCCGGCATGAAGCCGCAGGAGATCCCGAGCTCAAGATCTCGCTGGAAGGGGAGGGACTTCTGGGACCCCAGCCTGAGCTCATAAGGAGGGGAGGGGTAGCTCCTCGGCATGGGGCAGAGGTCTGGCGTTTGAGGGCTCCATGGGGGCTGGCCTTCCCCCTCCCCGGACGACCTCCTCAGGGGGGACACCCTGCAGGGTCCCAGCGGCAACCCAAGGCACCCCCCCAGGGAACAGGCCCCCGATCTTGCCCTCGCTGGGCAGAGGTTGGAGGGAGTGGGCACCGCAATATTGGGACATCACCCCCAGCCAGGGGGTGCCACGACCAGCAAGTGGCATGGGGAACCCCACTCCAGGGGCAGCCCCGACAGAGAGCACAAGGGGACGCCTGCGAGCAGCCATCCCCTTGTCCCGAGAGACCAGGGCACCCAGCCAGGCATTCGCCACCAACCCTGAGAGACTCCCACCCGCGACCCCGGCCCATGGCAGCTGTCGGTGGCAGCACCAGTTGTACTGACCGTCTGGGGTAAGAGGGATCTATTGGGGGAGGCCAACAGTGTACGGTGGGCCCATGAAGCAACATGGCTACCCCCCTAACAAATGAATGTAAAGAGCTTGTCTCAATTAAACAGCCTCAGATAAGCACAACAGGCGTCTTGTGTCTCCCTGCACAGCAAATGCCCCAAGTGCCTGCGAATACGCAACCTCCACTGCCCCCAATGTCCTACGCAGCCGGCGACACCTCCATAAGTTCACGGGGAGATAGAAGACACAGCCGAAATCGGTAGCTGGTAAAGCCTTGCTAATTGCACTGGAGTGGAGGCTGTCAAGGTTCCTATCCCTCCATCAGCCTTCCCTTCTTGCCTTCCCCTAGAGCTCAGTGGTGGATGATAAAGTCTTTCCATTGCAGTGCCAGAAAGCTCAGAGAATCTCTCAAGAATCTGTAAATCCCCCTTTAGCTGGGAACTGATTACACACCTCACTTTTGTCAGACTGTGCTAAAGGCTGTGACGGAAACCTAGTCGGAGATATCTCTCCCTCCCCAAACATGCACTCATTCTGGCCCCTGTCCCAGCAGTTCCGCACCATCCCTCCTAGGGGAGGGAGCCTCTGGGATATATTGTCCAGTTCCTCCCATGACCATGATGTCTCTACCCCTGTGTTTACTGTTCACACATTACAGAGCAGCCAGCCAGGGGTTCCCACCAGGTGTGCACTCCAGAGCAACCCAAAGCCAGTCCAACTTTCCTCACACCTACCTGCATGAGAGGCATATTTGCAAATCAGGTGTGTGGTTTGGTTTGCTGAATACACGAAAATGAAGATGAATGGATGCCATTCATTTTGAAACAAAGACAGCATGGAATGAATGGCAAGAGAAGATACATCACAGTTTTAAACATTAGCACCCCATCCTATCATTCAGCAACCATGCTATAGCATACAGCTGTCCATAGAGGCATGCAGTATAGACAGCTGTCCATAGAGGCATGCAGTATAGACAGCTGTCCATAGAGGCATGTGTATTGGGGGAGGCAACCTGCAGGCAAACAAGGCAAAACCAGAGGTAAACCGTAAGTCATAAGCCTACAGGCTGCCTACGGGGCTTCTCAGACCTTCACCAGCCATTTGGCTGGTGTAAGTCTGAGGAGAGCCAGGTGATTTCTGGGATTTCTGCCTTGGAGGCAAATGACTGTGGCAGCATCTACTGACACTATACTGCCTATAAAACACACCTACTATACCTGTAGGGCAATTGTAATTTATAATTATAATGTAAATTTGGAATAAAAACACATAACATCATTTTTGGCACTTCTAACTTGGAGAAGCACCGAAATCCACGGAAAAATAAAACTGTTTACTCCCACCTCTGTCCATAGGAGACCACGTTTCTTACTTGGAACCAGGTGCATCAGAACTAAGCCCACCGTGCATCCTCCTTGTGGGGGTAATTTCAATTCCCCAAGCACTCACCTGACAGTGGGGCAGCACAATCCTGTGCAGCGCTGATGCAACAGAGTTTCGTGGAAGTTCGTGGCTGCACACTTAGCCCCAATGCAGGCAGCACCGGTCCCATTACACCCACGCTGCGCCTCCCTTGCATCGACTAAAGCAGATCCGAGGAGCCCCTAGGGAAGGCTGAACATGCCCTTGCCATGGGGAGGCTCCAGCCTCACCTACACGGCATTAGGATATGGCGCAGTCCGGCCAGCCTCGCCATTCCTGCACAGTGCAGGATTGTGCCGTGAGTGAAAACAGGGCACAGTGGGGAAAAACTAAAAAGCAAAAACAGAAACACAATGAAAAATTCACAGATCAAAAGCAAAATGAGGAAGAACAGCGGTATTTCTTTTCCAGGTCACAATGGCCGTGTTTTCTTGCATGCATCTGCTGCAAACATACCTTTGCCACATAGTCCATGCTGTACACCTAGCCGTGACCACCCCACCAACCTGATGCAGCTGCCTTGGGGGTGTCACGGTCAGGGCAGCCTGGGGCTCCTGCTCATTTCTAAGGCACCCCAGGAATTCCCAGATCCCCTTTACTCAACGAGCCAGTGAGGCCTGCATGCCTTTCTAGCCACTGAGGAGCTGCCACGTTCTTTCTGTGATCTATGGCAGCGCTCTCAACTTCTCTCGCGCGGGCTTTATTTTAAAGCCAAGAAAACAACCTGGAAAGTTACAATCTAGAGAACATAGATTCTAACGAGGCAGGTCACAGTTGGGATCCATTAAATTTAGATTAAAGAAAGAAGACGAGAGAATGGCAGCCCAGCACACCAAACAGCTCTCTTCCCCAATGTTTTTTTTTCTAAAATTGCTGTCGACATTCGTTGGCTGATCCCACAATGGAAAGAAAGAGACAGAGACAGAATTAAGTGCTTTGGGAAGCTGGCAGAGAGTCCTCAGGGAGCCCTTTCTAAAATCTCTCTCTCTCTGCCCCCTTCCATCAAATATTAAAAATGCCGTTCTTTCACTGACAAGACCTGTAATTTAACCAGTTATTCATCTATTCTCTCCCCTCCCCTCCCCTCCCCGCCTCACTCATCTCTCTCAAGCTCCAGCCCTGGGTGCCTTCCTGGGCAAGCAGGGGATGGAGTCTCTGGCCTGCAGGGCCAGCTTTTTGGCAAAAACCTGGGGGCTCTTGGTCCGCTTCTCCGAAGGCAGGCAGCTGCTGATCATCCTAAAATAATTGCGAGGCCATGCGGTGTCAGCAGGTTGCATTGCCTGGCTACTCAAAGGCACCCGCGTTGCCATGCATGCATGCACACAGGCATTTGCAAGCGTCAATGCTCCAAAAGCATTTGCTTCTAACCCAGCTCCCATTGCAGAGACACTTGGCACACTTTCTCCACGGCAACTGTATTCAGCAAAAACAGCAGCAAGCAAAGGATTTGAAGGGACCGTGTTAGGCCCCCATAACCAGCAAAGGGAAAATGGAGAACAGAGGCATGGGGAGGGTGTTGCGGGGGGAGGTGGGAGTGATGGGCGCTTGCGGTGGCGCACAGCAAGCAGCAAGGAAAAGCCGTCCCCCGCCATCCCCTGCATTCAGATCGCTCCTAAATGGGAAGGCTCCGGGTGTGGGGTGGTATAGCCGAGCGACACACAGGGTGGGGCAGGAGCACTGGGGCTGTGGTGAGCCGAGCATGGCGCTGATGGAGAACACATTCAAATGCTTCGTGCTGGATGACTGGTGCAAGCAAGCCAAGTCACGGGGGAAATCCATTCTTAAAAAAACAACCACCTGGCAAAGCTCTGTGGTGTCTTGTACGTAAGGTCGGCCTCTCTGTTCCCTACAGCAGTGATGACCTTTAGCTACAGAGAGCTAATTAAGGACAAGGAGTACGTAAGAACCAAGCTGATCCCTTCGCTGGAAGGCCCCCTCCCTCCAGGCACGTCTCCTCCACCAGCCTCAGGAGTTCAGCATCCTCGTCCTTCGTTCCATCCACACAAGCCTGTATGTATGGAAGCGCTGAGGGCTGAAAGGCCGAGTACAAATAAACACCGTCTCTTGATTAACTGTCATGGCTGGCGGAGGTTGCACTTCCTCTCTCCCAGGAAGAAGACCGCCAGGACTGTGAGGGCACTCTTGAGTACCTGAAGGATACCTGCCACGTTGCAGAGGTGTGCTGCCCCTAATCCTACTGGGGCCTCCTGCTGACAGAACTGGGTGGGAGGGAGAGCCACGAGGTGTTCCGGGCGGGCGGGGGGGGGGAACTGAGGGGTGCTGGGGTGGGAAGAGTGATTCCAACACCCCAGTCCTGCGCGTCAGATCTTTTAAAATCCTTTTCTTTCTTTGGGCATACAGCACAAACATGGTTGGGATATTTCCAAGGAGACCCAGAGGCAAATGAGCAGCCTACCAGGGAATAAGAAAGAACGTTAAGAAATAAGAAAGGGAATAAGAAGTTATGCACGGAAGAGATAGAGTCGATAGAGGGATGTTCTGTTCCCTCTCTCAAAACACCAGAACCAGGGGGCATCCGCTAAAACTGGGGGTTGGGAGAGTTAAAACAGATAAAAGGAAGTACTTTTTTACTCAGCGGGTAGTTAATCTGTGGAACTCCTTGCCACAGGAGGTGGTGATGACATCTTGTCTGGATGCCTTTAAGAGGGGATTGGACGATTTCTGGAGGAAAGGTCCATCGTGGGCTATAGGCCATGATGGATTGTGCAACCTCCTTACATTGGTGGTGGGCTACTTCAGAGTACTGGGTGCAAGGGAGTGGCAACAGGATCCAAGCATCTTGTTGTCTCATGCCTCCCTGGGGCACCTGGTGGGCCGCCGTGAGATGCAAGAAGCTGGACTAGATGGGCCTTTGGCCTGATCCAGCAGGGCTCTTCTTATGTTCTTACGTTCTTAAGTTACAAGATAATCAGAAAGTTACTGGACCAAGGTCTCCAAGTCAAATGCATTCCGGTACTGGACATTTGCATCCATTCTTTTTCCATCCTGGGCATTTGTGTCCCAATGTATTTATATTTATAGTAGATGTCCTTTTTTATTTGTAAAAGGCAAAGGTAGGAACAGGGCTAGGGCTGGAATAAGAGGCCTGGGATAGATCGCATGGGGTTTGTGGCCCTGTTAGAGTGGGGTGCAAGTTACTGGGAAGGAAAAATAAACCAGATGCCAATGGTCAGGATGCATTTGGCCCGGACACCATCACCCAGGACGCAAATACCTGAGTGCCTAAGGAATGTGCTTCCTCACCTCCTGCAGGTGGTCCAGCGCAGTGGGCGTGGCTGCAAGCGGCAGTGCGGAGCGGGCCTAGGACTGGACAGTAAGCTCCTGGGCAACAGCCTTTCATTGCACGTTAGGAGAAGCTTCTGAACAGAAAAGCAGGGCAGCCTTGGAAGCCCTGGCTGGCAGTGGGCAGGTTTGCTGTTGCTGAAAGTCTTCAAGCCGAGGCAGGGCAGCCATCTGCTGGGGCTGTGCTAGCTCTAGTTGGCCTACAAGACCCCGTCAACTCTCTGGTTATGAGACATTGATGGGAGGAAGACTGTCAGCATTCATTGGCTCATAAAAAGGGACAGCTGCAGGGAGCGTCCTCCCCCCCCCCCCCCCGCCCAGAAGAACTGTTCCAACTGCCAGTCCCCTGGGGGTCGCAGAGGGAAGAGCGAGAAGGGCCACCTCAGAGCAGCCAAGGCCACCAGGCGGCTGCTGCCTGTCTATCCCAGCGAGAGCCCCAGCAAGGGGAGATTAGCTTGCTTGGCCTCAGCCGAGCAGACACGCCGGTTAACAGCTCCCACTTCCTGCTGACGGACTCCATCTGATCTCCGTGCTCTGCCTCTTCTTGTCTGCCTTGTTTCTGTCAGTTGTGAGCCTTGGAGGACAGGACCTGCGTCTCATTTTGGGATTGACAGAGGTTGCTTTGCAGGAGGAGAATGTGGGTCTGAAAAGTGGGCTAAAAGCAGTTGTTTTTTAATTAATAGTGAACTCTGCATAGGGTCAACAGCGGTGCCTTCTGCACCAGTTACTTAATGAATTCCTACCCTGCCTTCACTGCACTGCCCACTACGCGACACTACCCACTGGTCCCTAACCTAGATGGTTTTTGCTTCTCCTCTGCCTTCCTTTAAAACTCACTGTGAATTCTCTTGTCGGGGACATGTGAGCTGACAATACCCTGGCCCCTGGTTTCCTGCAGTTCTTCTGGTGTCTCCCCTGTGAGCTAGCAAGATCCTTGGGTCAAGAGACTGCCCTTCTACCTTCTTGTCAAGCGACAGGCATATCAACCCAAAACAAAGACGTCCTGGTGACACGGCCTAATGGCAGGCATGAGAGAGCTGCCACGTCATTCTCCTTTCCTAGGGCTCTCTCAGTTTTTGGGCTTCAGGTTGCTACCGATGGCAAACACATAAATAGTACAGATTTAGACAGGGACAGCCTGTTCATGAGGCCCCGTGAAGTGGTGAGCTGCCCCACACAGGTCCTCCATTCCTGCTGGTCACATTCACTAGCCAACACCCTGCCCCATGACGGGGCCTTCACCCAGGGGCCTTCACTGCCCCTGACGGGGCCTTCACCCAGGAGGCTCCAGCCTCCTCCTCCTCCACTGCTCACACTTGTCCTTCTGTTGACCCCCTTTGAAAAAGGCAGAGAAGAGCAGAAGAGGAAGTGTGTCAAGGAGGAAGAGAGAAGCAGTAGCTTAGAGTGCCTCTTGGGAAAGGCCTTGGGGGGCGCAAGAGGCAGCAGCACCAAGATAGGCATGGAAAGAGTGCAGGCATGCATGCCCGTCTGAGCAATGGCATGAAGCAGCAACAGGCTGCCTCAGGTCTCGGGAGGTCTTGGGTGGGTGCCGCAAAGGACACCGATGATGGGACAGCATCGCAAGATAAGTAGTCCTGGGTGCTCCCCTCAGGGTGGTCCTGGTCAGTGGTGTCATCTAAATGATTTAAGAACAGGTACTCACTTTCGATTGGTACGTGTTGGGGCCCGCCCACCGGAAGTGACGTCATAAGCCGGAAGTGATGTCGTGGCAGGAAGGGACATGAAAAAAGCGCTTTTTGAGGCCTCAGGCAATTTTAAACTGACCCAACAGTTTCAACAGTATTCCACAGCACCCTAGAACATGTTAAGGAGGCCTGGCATCATGTTAAAGTGACCCAACAAGTTCCAAAACCCCAGAGCAGCTCATTTTTCAGTGGCAAGGCAAGGCTCTGCTCGCTACCTGCCTGGCTCTGAGAACGCGCAGGCAACTCAAACATGCAGGAAATTCAAACATTGCAGTGGGCGGAGTCGACGAGTGGGCGGGCGAATGGGCGGGGCCAGCCGTAATCCTAGGAACCGTTACTCGCGTACCCCCGCGTACCCCCGCGTACCCCCTGCATGACATCACTGGTCCTGGTGTACGAAGCGTCACTGCACATACCCCAGGCAGGCTCTGCTAAGCATTTTGCTCTCTGAGATGCCACTCACAGTGGTCCTATGGCCTTTAGGGAGGGGTGTCACTTCCTTAAAATTTAGAAAGGCAGAAAGCAGGACTCTGTGTTTAATTCAGAGTTCTCATTCCAAGTTCTCATTTTTAACTTTAAATGCTTCAAAAGTATACTACTGTAGGTAGGTGATATAGTGTCAGCAGATGCAGCCACAGTATTATTGCTAATTGGAAAAATAATCTATTTTAATTTCTGGAAAAATATCTTAAACACCAAAATGTGGTGTATTGTGTTTTTATGGGGTTTTACAAACCAAACCAACAAACAAAATGCAGTGATGTCATCCGTCAGCACCAGCAACCAGAACGCACGGTTGAGTGGCAGCTCCCTGCCCCTGTGCAGAGCCCGGCCACGCCTCCCTGCGCCCGGAATAGCTCCATATCGGAGCGAATCAAGTGCAGGGAAGGGCGGGAGGGCCAAAAAGCGTGTTATGTGGCATCTGCCTCGCAATGGCACCCCGTCGCAGCCCGTCCTCGGAACAAGCGGTACGGCGTTTCGGACCATCCTGCCCAGATGACATCGCTGCTTACACGGCTCCCAAGAGGGACTCTAGACTCTTAGCTTAGACTCTCAAGAGGGACTCTTAGTTTTGCTAAGAACGACCCCTAAGGTATACTGCTTCTGTTTTTAGATTGTAACTAAATAATTTAGCTTTGTATCTCATTTTACTATTTGTATTATTTTAATTATGTCCTTTGTTGTAAATGCCAATAAAGGTTCTTTGAATTTGATTTGACTCTAGGCATGGGAATGTCTTTTTCTATCCATATGTCTGAAATTGCATCAGGCATTCCTGAGTCAATTTTTTTTGGTTTCAGGGTTCTGCCTCCTTTGAACTCTAACCTCCCCTCCCACCCCACTCCACCCCACCCCACCCCACCCTCTGCACCCCCGCTCTTGACCCCATTCTCCCGCTGCCCCTTTGCACTGTCACCCAGTCAGGAACCTCATTCTCCCCCCCCTTGCCTCGTGGCAGGGAGCTGGGGCAAAAGGCCCTTCTGCCGTTTCTGGTTTTGTTAGGATGGGCACCCAACCAGCACAGGGAGGCTGAGAGTTTCAAGGCAGGGTTGACATAAACTGTGACTCATCCATTTCAAAACCCAGAGAAATGGCGGGAGGAAAAACACACCTTCTGATCACGACATTTAAAGTTGATTTTGTTGTTGGGCAGGATTATGGGAATGCCATAAAGCACTCCTGAATTTCATATAGTGCCATCTTCTGCACGCCTACCCAGAAGTAGTCTCACTGAGTTCAATGGGATTTGCTCCCAGGATTTCAGCCGGTGCAGCACGCCAAACGCCATCTGCCAATGTGGTGACAGGTCATACCAGATGAAATGACGCCCCCCTCAGCCCACAGCGCATCTAATCCGCCACTGACGCCCTTCCCTCTGTGCTCCCTCCCACTTCCTGAATCCAAAGAGGAAGAGTGGAGAAGAAGAGAGTGGCGGGCTAGAGTGTCAGAGACCTTGCACCCCTTACCTCCACTCCACCCTTTCGATGGAGGCAAGCAGGTAGAGGCAGGTGGCCAATGTTCCCAGCCAACCTGCCACAGGAGGCAACAGCCTCAGCCAGCCCCATGGCCAGACCGCCCTGTGCCACCCCTAGTCCTGACGCTCCACACACGCTGAAATGTTCTCCACCCGCACTCCACACTGTTTTCCACCATTCACCCACCTTTTCTTTGCTTCAGCCTGGAAAACTGCCACCCCCATGAGCAACAGAGATCTACATTGAAGGCTGGATATTTAAAGCAACGGTTGGGCGAGAATTCAAGTGTGAAGTGGGAGGGCAATATGTTAGTTTATATATCAGCAGGCTTTGCAGAAGGCAAAGGATCTCAAGTTTCAGTCGGGGGCGAAGGGAGGGTGGCGAGCCGAGCCATAATGAGCCCTTTTCCTTTTCAACGCTAAGTAAAAGACTCCAGATGCATTTGTGGAAACCAGTTTGGCTCCACTTCTCAGCCCCCAAACATTCCCTCCCTTTGCTCCAGGAAGCCCTGTGTCGCCGATCACAAAGAAAGCCGTGTTGCTAACTGAGAAGATGATGCTGTAAATTCCTCCCCTCCCTCCTCCCTGTAATTATTATTATTATTATGGAAGTAAAATGAGCAAGTAGCAACTTTTGGGTGATTATACACTGTGTATCATAACAAAGGGGCTTGTGATGCATTCAACTTCCATTACATAATGCTCTCAAAGGGATTTCAGAACAAGATATATTTCCTGGGACACAATGGGCAGCCCTTGCTTAACCTTGCATAGGTGGAGCTGCCTTTGCCAGCTCCCAGCTCCTGCAACTCTTGTCTGAAAAGTGCTGCAACTGATATAGGCAGGACGGCCCATCCACAAGGCTGACTGAGGTGCATGCTTCAGGTGGAGGATTGACCAGGGCTGTGTCCACTCTCTTGTCCCAAGATACCCCAAGATCTCTGTCACAGACAGCTCAGAACTCAGTAGCCTGTTTCAATTTTTTGCCCCAATGTGCATCACTTTACACTTGTCTACACTGAAGCGTATCTGCCATTTTGCTGCCCATTTCCCCAGTTGGGAAAGAGCCCTCTGGAGCTCTTCACAATCCCTTCTGGTTTTCACCACCCAGAAACATTTTGTGTCATCCACAAGCTTGGCCATTTTGCGGCTTATGCCTGTCTCCAGGTCATTTATAAAGAAGTTGAAAAGCATCGGTCCCAGGCATCAATGTACAGATCCTTGAGGCACTCTACTTTTCACCTCTCTCCACTATGAGAATTGTCCATTGACCCCCACTCTCTGCTTCCTGCACACCAACCAATTCTTAATCCATAAAAGGACTTGCCCTCCTGATGGTGAAGTTTTCTCAGCAGTTTCAACACCTTCTGAAAATTCAGGTATATAATATCCACAGGTTCACCAGCATCCACATGGCTGTTAGCCTTTTCAAATAATTCTAAAAGGTTTTTTTGAGGCAAGATTTACCCTAACAGAAGCTATGCTGACTTTACTTCAACAACGCTTGTTCTTCTGCAGTATGTATTTTATCTTTCATGAGGCTTTCTACCATCTTACCTGGAACAGATGTTAGGCTGGCTGGACTGTAGTTTCCCGGCTCCCCCCTCCTTCCTTCCTTAAAGACTGGCGTGACATTTGCTATCCTCCAGTCCTCTGGCACCGTGGCAGTTTTATGGGACACGTTGCGTACTCTAGTTAAGTTAAGAGATGGGCAACTTCGCTTTTCAGTTCCTCCATAACCCTTGGGCGGATGCCATCTGGGCCTTTTAATCTGTTGATAGGTCTAAACCATATTCTCTTTTGACCTCTGTCTACCTGACAGCCCAATCATATGTTGTGCTGGAGCAGGCTGGCCGGTGGGCCTGCACCAAATCCAGCACAACGTGGGAGGCCCGGAGAACCTCCCTGGTGGGCTCCTCACTATCTGCACCTGCTAAATAGCAGACACAGCTCCAAGACAACCGTGGAGCCAGAATCAGGGCCATGTGGCCCAGGGACAGGGCCTTGGATGTGGCCTAAAAAATGCACCCCATCCCCCGCCTCCCTGGGCCGGCACGCCTATCGGCCTGCCCAACCCCCACTGAGTTCCGCCCACCCCTGCCCGGTTCCACCCACCCACCCGCCCACCCAGAACTGCCCCTGCACCATCCAGGTTCAGCTGGCACAACACTCTCTGCCTGCACGCCTAGACTGGCGCTACAGCTAATGTCGGCCTGGGAGCTGTTGCACCGACGCGGGGGTGTTGCATTGGCATTCCAGACGTTCCAGGATTGCACCCTTAATTCCTTAGTTGGGAGGGGCCATTTTAGGCTGCAGTACCTGTTGAGGTCTTCTGCCGTGAAGACGGACACAAAGAATTCATTTAATTTCTCTGCAGTCTCCAAGTCCCCTTTTATCTCCTCTCTCCCTCCCTCCCTGTCCAGCGGGCCGACTGCCTCTCTGGCAGGTTTCCTACTTCTAGCATATTTGAAGAAGCTTTTATTGTTCCCCTTTATTTTGCTGGCCATGCGTCCCTCAAAGACTTTCTTGGCCTCCCATATCACCTTCCTACATTTCTTTCACCAAAGTTTGTGTTCCTTTTTATTCTCTTCCCTGGGGCAAGACTTCTAATAATGGAAGGAAGCTTCTCTTCTCGTTCCTGGACCTAGTCAAGCCCTTCTTTCTATGCGGTATACACATAGAAGGAGCTGTTTTACAGCTGTTGTTTACATGCAGCCTGGAGAAATTGGACTCTTTTTACCTTCCCTTTCAATTTCTTTCTAACTAGCCTCCTCAATTGAGGGAAATTTGCCCTTCGGAAGTCAAGGGATTTTGTGTCAGATTTGCTCGGTGCTCTTCCCCCAACATGCATGATGACATAGATCATTGTTTCCCCCAAGAGGGATGTAACATCCCTAACCATGTCCTGAGTACCACACAATATGAAAACCAGAGTCACCTGTCCTCTGCTCCATCACTAGCTGCTCTAAGGCACAGTCATTAGTCACATCCCACGTCAAGGAATCTGGTCTCTCCTTCTTGACCAGTTGATATAAGGGTTATTGAAGTCCCACATGGTTACAACCCTGTCTTTCTTGGTCACCCCCCTGGTTTGTTTCCTCATTTCAAGGTCCCCTTCATGTTTTTGATCCAGAGAATGACAGAACACCCCCACTATTACAGCGTCCTTTGGGCCTGGTAGTTTAACCCACGGTGACTCTGTGGTGGAGTCGGGCCCCGTTTCAGTTTCTACTCTGCTGGATTCTGTCCCTTCTTTGGCATAGATGGCCACTCCACCCCACGCCCCTCCCTGCCCCTCCTATGGCGTTTATAGCCTGGGACTGCGGTATCCCACTGGTTCTCTGCATTCCACCAGGTTTCCGTTATGCCCACTATATCGCAATGCCCGCAATTCACTTTGAACTCGCTGATGTATTGCTTTGATCATCCTGTTTTATCTTCTTTGTAATCTGATCTAGAATAAGGAATGAAGATACTCTATAAAAAGTGACACAATAATAAGCTCGAGGGTCAGTGGCTTGTTATTCATGTAGGTGGCTGAACGACCAGCCAGTCACATTTCCCCTCCTCTCAGCTGCTGTCCACAAAGCCAGGCTGGAAAGCCCCGTTGCAGAAGCTGGCAGTGGAGATGGCTGGGTGGTGGTGGTGGGACACCAATGGGCAGGATGTGGGCGTGCAACTGGGTGGCCCCCCTAAACAGGCACAGGGCGCAATCCTGCCTGTTCCCAGAGGCGGAGGGAGGCTTGTGGCGGGGGTGACATGCGCAAAGGGCTCCTCTGTAAACACACAGGGATGTTTGAGCTGAGCATCCCCCCAGGGTTGGCCGCTTGAGGTTTTCCTATTTTTCTCATATGGTGCAGGGGGATGAAGGAGAGTCAGGACAAAAGAGCAATTGTGACGTGTCTGAAAACAGCATCCAAGCCAGACGACATCTCAGGAATACGAATCACGGGCCACGCAGGGAGGCAGACACGTCCTGCAAGGAAGAGGGGAGGAGCCGGCCCAAGACCCAGCAGGGACAGACAGCTGAGCACGGCCCCTGCCGCGTGCCGTGAACCCTGGGACTAGCTGTGCCGCTTTCCCAAACCCACTCCTTTCGGCAGCATAGTGCGGGGTGCGGTGCTCCGCCTTGTGGGAAGCCACAGTGTGCGCACGCTAAGCTGCCTGTCCATGTCTCTGCCCCAGTGTGGCCTGCCAGGGTCAGCGGCTGGGCCATTGACTTGCCGCTGCATTCGTTGGCAGAGAGACCACCTGCTTGGAAAGGAAGTTCAGCTGCTGTCATCCACTGAGTCGTGAGGTCCTGGGTGTCATATCCCGGTCCCTGCTGAACTTCAGGCTTAACCTCTCCTTGCAAGGACCGG
>JAJKFI010000132.1:1334977-1345803 GCA_029204185.1 Lerista edwardsae | reverse complement strand
CTGAGCAGGAGCCTGGCCACTCCATCACACTCTAGGACGGCACTCGCAGTCAGGTCAGTGGCAGAGAGGATGCTTGAGGTCCCCCTTCTTGCCATTTTTCCGACCACAGTTTTTTCCCTCTTCTATGGGAAGTTAATTTTGACCGGTGGGGAATATGGCCTGCAGGGAAAGTAGCAGGGAAAATCCATTGCATGTATAGCTAGGTACAAAATGCCTCACTTGTCTTGTTTGATGCAATCCTTACAATGGCAACTTTGCACCATGTGTGCAGTCCCTTGGATGCCTGCTCAGCACTCTCAGGGAGGCCTCCTCCCAAGGGCATGCACAATGGGACTGCAGCCCCGCATCGGAATGCATTCATGGCACAGATGAGACTTAAAGCGAGGAAGTCCTCGTGCACGGCTCCGTCAGCCTGCCAGCATGCGACCCCAGCAATTTGCCTGCACCAGGGAAGGGTTAATGACCTCCTCTCCACTGCCCCAACCAAACTCACAGCATCTTCCCATGGCTCCTTAACCATAAAAACAATGGGAGATGATTCATGCAGCCTGCAGTTGTGGGTCACAGTTCTTCAGGGGAAGCCTACCATAGGGCAGAAGCTGGAGAGGGCAGCCCAAGCCTGTACCTCCACTCAACATGGTACCAAATTCTGCCGTGCGCACCCCAACTCTGTGTCAGTGAGTGCCAATGCACACCATGCTGTCTTCTTCAGGGTTGTCTTCCTGGGGGCTGAGCTGCAGTGGCTTCCGACCTCTGCTCCATAGGCAGTTCTCTTCCATCCTGTCACCCAAGTGCAGCTGCGACACACAGCTTCACTCCCTCTTGTAGGTGCCATGGCATCCACAGGCAACGTGGTCTGATTGCCGCAATGGAGCTCATCCGCAGCAAGCATTCCTTGCAGGAGCTCTCCAGTCGGAAAGAGGCACAGAACGGGGGTGGGGGGAGGCCTTGTGAGCTCTGCTGCAATAAATTGAATCCACGGGGAGTTGGGATTCCTCTGTATACCACAGAATTCTGGTCCTAAGAGTGTGCGGCAGGTGAAAGAAGAAATGGTTTCAAGCAAGGACAGGGTGGTGAAAATTCAGGTAGAGGTATCAGTGGCCTGAGCCATCAATAACTCAGAGCTGGATACTGATGAAAGGGCATCAGGTCAGGAGAACCAGTCCCAGCAACTAACACCAAAACCAGCAGAGCCCGAGATCCTGGAGGCAGCCTTGCTTGATCATACCCCCTACAAAGAACCAACCCTTTCTGTGCCAAGAACCTTGTGCTTACACATTAGCACTGGCAAGACATGAAGAAAGGCAAGATTCCACACCAGAGTGTGGCCCCTTTAGAACTCTCCACCGGCCAGACAAAGTGGTGGAGCCGGAGAACCTGGCAGGACTTCAGCCTTCAGTTTCACTCTGGCCTTGCTGGAATCAACGTCTTAGTTGATGTTGGGTCTCTCTCCAGGGTCCTGAGGCCTTGCTTGGGGGCCACCATGTAATATCTGTTCAATTACTGGCAGCCAACAGACCAAAAGTGTCCATGTCAAATGTCCTCCCATGACGACGTGTTCTGGCCCACTCCTGCCCACTCCTTCACACTTCCTCTTCTGCTCCACACCCTCTTCCTTGTTTAGTTCAGGGGGTGAGAAGACCAGTGATGGACATGTGTGGAGCAGTCCTCCCCACCTGCTGCCTGAACCCACCACCTCGGTCAACCTCATGGAGGGCCCAGCCCTGGCTCTATGGTGGCCGTGCAGATACCAGACTGCTTTTTAGGTCTCAGGATAGCAGAGGCCAACAAGCACGCAGTTCCAGGAATGGCAAATGTCTTCAGGTGTAGCTCTCTCTCTCTCTCTCTCTCTCTCTCTCTCTCTCTCTCTCTCTCTCTCTCTCTCTCTCTCTCTCTCTCCCCTAATTTGAGCAAGATTCAAATGTTCAGAGAACATTTTTTGGAGATGCTCATGAAGTAAAACTTGGGGGAACAAAACCATTTCCATCCTGTGTGGAAGGGAATGACTCTACTTCAGCACAGCTATCATCTGGTCCAGATGATCACAGGTTGTGAATTACTCCACCTCTTCCAAACTACAAGCCACCAGCTTCACCTGAGTGGTCCCTGGAGGGCAATGAATATTACGAGCTAATGGGGATCCCATAATCTGCAGAGTGGAAAGCCTTTTGCCAAAATCAATGGTTATGTCTGGATTTACAACATGGGAAGAACCTAACAGGACAAAATGGGGAGATTTTACTGTGCTTTACAGTTGCCAGCTGTTAATTCCATCAATTGCTGCATTTCTCCTGAATTACGGTTCACATCAAAAAAGGCCGGGGGGGGGACAAAAAGAAGAGATGGTTCTGTCTAGAAACATTGGCATGTCCCATCACTGTGCTGGGTGGATGCAGGCTCCCATCCAGCACAAACCACATTCCATCACATCACCACACAATTCATCAAATCTTAAACTCCAGTCCTCCCATGTCCCAAGATTCATACCTGTATGCTATCTACTTTCAAGTAGATAGAAAGAAAATGACAGACAGACAGACAGACAGACAGACAGACATCACTAAAAGGGATCTCCACTCATCAGTCTTGCTCCTCTCTTAATCCTTCTTTATAGCCCCGTCTCCACCCTTCCCAACTAGTTCCTTGCAGCTCTTAATGCATGGTTGCAATTCGGCCTATCCAATGGACTTCAATGCATTTGCACTCCAGTCCTATCCCATGCCACTCTGTACGATGCAGTGCCCCTGACGAAGTGCACTCGGCATGCTGGGGGGGGGGGAGGCAAAACCAGTTGGCCTGGGAGAGGTAAGTAAAAATATCATAGTCTTAGCTCTCCATAGGCTGCCTGGACATCATGGGGTCTCCTTGGCCCCAAACCAGCATAAGTCCAAAGAGAGTCAGGGTTGGGACTTGCCTGGGAAAGGGGGCAGTGATGCTGCTAGGGATGTGGGGGGGGTACAGACTGCACTGGGTGACGCGCTAAGGGCGGTAGCACCACAACTGGTCAAAACTATGAAAATCTTGGTATTTTTGAAGAAGACCATTACATCATGTTATAGATCATTCAATATGCAATTTAAAGCAGAATGCAATGAAACAAACCACATCAAACTATATGTATTCTATCGAACATTATAGACCAGAAAAGGAAAACATAACTGCCTTCTGTAACAAAAAGTGGATTTCTCCCAGAGCAGCATATTGCCTCACAGCAGAGGGGCCCTAGTATGGGATGCCCAGCTGGGGCAGACGTGGCTCAGAGCACAATCCTAATCTGGCGTTAGGCCGGCACGGTTAGGCCAGCCAAGTTTGGCTGGCACAAGGGACACCATAAAGCATGTTTGGACCACTCTCAGAGTCAGTCACATCTGTGCGCTGGCCTCTCTGACTCCAAGAGTGGTCCAAACATACTTAAGGTGTCCCTTGTGCCTGCCAAAGTTGGCTGGCCTAACTGTGCTGGCCTAAGGCCAGGTTGTGCCCTCAGTGACTGTACAACAACCATCTATGTTGCAGCTACAGCTTTGCAACTCATGGTCATTGTCACTTGAGACTACTGCAACATTCATCATCATCATCATCATCATCATCATCATCTTTTTCCTTGCCCAGAGGCACTTATTGTCTCACATGCTCCAAGAGGACGCTCTGGCATTAATGACATGTTCCAAGCCAAACCATGTACATTCGTGTTCTTCTTCTTGGCTCTCAATGGTACATCAGTGTGGACTTAGCCTGGCCCAAATTCTTGCCTGAGACACATTTCCAAGAACTGGTCCCATTTTCTATAATGAAAAGTGGAAAGCAACACTTGTCAAAAGGCATCATGGGAAGAACTGATGAATATCAGTCTTAAAGCTGCAAAACAGGAGGTTTTATAAAATTACGTGGGGTTTGCAAAGGAAATTAAAATATCTACATATAAATTATCTGAAGTTGAAATTACCCCAGTAGTGCTTGCAGTAAATGGATTAGTGTCAAGGAATTGTAAAAGATGCCTTGAAGAAACTGATACACAAACCACAAATCACAGTGCCCTATCAAAAACCAGAAAGCTATTATCTTGGAAACAATGAAAATTGTCTGACTTGCACTCAGTTTTTGATGCTCATAGCCTTAGCAATTTTCTCTCTTTTTGTTTTAACTTGCTTTGATGATTCAGCTGAGAAACTGAGGTAGCTATTAATTATTATTACTCATTATGAGTATTGCTAATATCATTATTAGGCAAGGTAGAAAATCACAATGGCCAATTAAGTGCTTTATAGCCCCATCAATTTTCAGTGGGAGACTTAAGCACATGCTTAAATATTAGGGCTTTGTGGAAAAGACAGGGACGTTTTTGGTAGCCTCCCATCTTCGGCAAGGGTGTTGGCTTATTCCCTTCAGTTGTCCTCACTCTCATCTGCCCTTGGCACCACCCTCACAAAGTCCATTGAGTCTGGCTAAAAGCACCAGGATGTCCTTCTGTCCACAACAGGATCCCTAACTGGGAAGGATCACCCACACGACTGATCCAGGGAGCGGGAGAAGCAGCAATCAAGGGCAATTAGAGCACCCAGAAAGTGTATTTAAAAAGATGATTAGCCAGACAACGAAGTTTCTGCTCCACTGAAAACCATCATCCATGAAAAACATCATGCCAATGCTACCAAATGGCCAGTATATGAGTGGGTTATAACTTTCTCCGCACGATAGGCTTTCACAACTCCAACCTGCAATGCTGTGGCTTTATCTCCATCTCCAATGAATTGATATTGGAATTGATGGAAGACTGACATAAAAGGTCATGATGCTGCATTGTTGCAGAGACTATCAATTAGTTCTGTATTCAGGCTCCCAGGTTTGGAGGGCGTCACTACTGTGCATGCACAGGGAGTTCCGGAGGCCTATAGGTTTAGTATCCTTTCTGGGGGAAATTTCCCAAGGTGCCATACGAAAGAAAATGCAGTATTATAGAGAGTTGTATCAATCAGGAAAACAGCATCAGCCAACTAGAGCACTTGGTGTGCGTCTGTCTAATGAAGCACTGGAAAGCAGAGAATGATGAACCTCCCCTGCCACAAGGAGGCCTTTGAGATGCTGCCCCATAGGATACACAATGTGCAGTCTGCTGACACAGTATCTGTTGCAAGGGGGGAGGTTTCAGTTTGGATTCAGCTGTGTGGTACTGAAAATTTGGCCCATTTCAAGGATTGAAGACCCCCCCCAAACCCCACACCATTTCCATGCATTTGTTGCTGCAAGGCAATCTGAATGCTTCCTTAGCTGGGCAGTAGCTACCCAGGTTTCCAGTCAAGGGACTTTCCCTAGCCCTGCCAAGGATTGGACAAAGAACTTTCTGCATGCCAAGTATTGGAATACAGCAACATAGGATCAGCCCCGCTGGATCAGGCCAAGGCCCATGCCGTCCAGCTTCCTAGGTCACACAGTGGGCCACCTACCATTGCCCCTGCCCACGAGGCAGATCACTGGTTCCTCAGACTCAGCTGTGTTTCTGGCTGGCAGGGGATCTCCCAGCTCTCACACAGGGGTCTCCTATCCCAGGGTAGTTTGGACCACTCTAAGACCACCCAACGTATGCTTGAACCACTCTCAGAGAGGCCAGCGCACAGACATGTGCCATCCTCCCTGCCTCCTGGAGTGATCCGAACACACTTCCTGGAGGCCCTTGTGCTGGCCAAACTGTGCTGGCCTAACTCCAGGTTAAGACTGCGCCCTGAATTAAGGTCTCTTCCCAAATTTCCTTCCCAAATCCCTAAAGGATTAGGATTTGTCAGTTTCTCAAAGGGACGGGAAAGCCAACCAGAGATGCATATCAAAGATCACGGATTGTTTAGGGGGAAATGTTAAGAGGGAGCAGATGTTTAATCTTGTTCCTAATATAAAAGCACGAGTCTCCCTGGGGAAATAAACATACCAGGCATGGTTTAGGTGGAGGGCTGTGTGCACTCCAGAACACACACAGGCAGCGCAGTCCTAACCGGCTGACTGGCCTGCGCTGCATCCTGCCCAGGGTAGGAGGCAACTGGAGCTCACGGTGGGGAGAGGAAACATTTGTCCCCTTACCCCCGCAAAAGCCCCAGGAAGCTAGATGGGGCTGCTCAGACCTGAATCTACTAAATAGCAGGTACACGTCCAAGTGGCCTGGAGCAGCCCAGATCAGGGCTGTGCAGCCCAGGGTGAAGACCTGCCCAGATTCTGATTCCTCCCCCTCCCTTGCCCTGTTCCATCTCCCCCACCTTCCACCTTTCCCCCACCCTCCAAAGCCCCTGCGCCAGCCATGTTCAGTTGTTCCCCTGTTCCCAGGACACTGTGAGGAACACACATCCCCACATTCACTCTAGAAGGGACCACCCAGCTGCCTGGAGCAGCTGCCCACCTCTTTATCATGCAAATGCATCCAGAAATTAGCCTGACAATACACCCCACCTTTGTGCCTTTGAGGCACAAGAGGTTTGGGGGTGCTGTGATCCAGTCTCCACTAGGACCAATTGACAAGTTCCCTCCACTCTCATGTCTAACCCAACAAGCATCCAAGCTTTGCAACTGCAGCTTTCAGGCCAAGCTTTTAGCAGCGGGCTCAAGTTGCAGCAAGTGAGTTCACCATGAGCATCTAGTGGGGGAGGCACAATTTAGAGGAATGGAGTCCTCCAATTTCTTCCTCCAGTGTCCACTTCTGTCCTGCACTTCCCTCTATTGAGTCACTGAAGATTTGAAAAGCAAGCTTGTCATGTTGTCTAGCAGAACCTTCCATGCAGGGCCAGCCAAAGAGCCCCACATCAAATGCTCCCCCTTATTCCATAGTGTGCCAGCAGCTGTTGCTTCTGCACTCCAATGCTCTAGTTCGGCACTCTCCTCCCCTGCACATTTCCTATCCCTCTGCACCCCTCTCTGCTTTTTCCAGCCTAGGAAGGAGCAACGGAAGCCAGTAAAGAGATAGATAGGGATCCCCACCACCACCAATCTGCTGCCTGAGGCAACAGCTTCAGTTGGCCTCATGGATGGGCCAGCCCCAATTTTCAATGAGAAAGAGGGTCACCAAAATTTTGGTCATAATTTCATTATTTGGTGTGGGTCACATTAAAGACTATATAGATGGAAGTGCTGCTTAAAAATGCTTTACAACAATAAATAACCCGCTCTAGGTTTAGCTGAATAATCATTCTCCCCTCAAGAGCAAAATAAGGAGCACTGTTGTCCTGTTAGAAACTGCAAGCTTCTCTCTACAATGCTAGTTCCCGGCCTTCCTTGGGTGGAACTAGAAACCCTGACAGTTCAGCAGGCTTTGCACCCTTTGAGATTTGTCTCTGTGCCCTTATTTAATCAGCAATGCTTCTTCTCCAGATTCGAGCCCTTGCAAGTCAAACAAGACCTCTGACAACATATCGGAAATTGGCACACTGAGGAAATGTCTCGTTTAGTTTTGACGGATTGTCAATGGCTGACATTCCTTGACTGAGGATTAAGGGGAGAAAGGCCAATTTACGGCAAATTGCCAATGCTTTCACAAACAATAAATAAGTGTCTTCTGTGTGTTTTAGGAAGGGGTGCTCTGCGTTTGAAAAATGCCTTCTTCAGGGAATGGTTAAAAATTAAAGCAGAAGGTTAAACCCTCCAGGAATACAATTAACTTTTCAAATTCAATCTGATTTGGGAGCTGGGAGCTTTTCCCGGCAACAGGGAGGGTGAGTCGCAAACAGAAGAGAGGCGCAGACCCCCCCACCCCCACCCCCAATGGATTCCAAATGCAGAGAAGACCTCGGGAAATGAGCAGATGAGCTAACCGCTAATGATTCCATGCAATTACCTTTCTGTGGCTGCAAAACGCTCTCCCCCCCCCATTCCTTTACACCCCCTCCCATGCTGGTGCAGAGGTAGACTCTGAGAAGCAGACGTGGCCTGGGCTGCGTGTTCTTGGAGGATAATTTAATATCCGTATTGATCCGGTCAGGCAATCCAAAGCAATGTAGTGTATCTTGCTAAACCCAACAGGTAATTAAGTGTTTACCGTCTGAGTTCGTCTGCCTCTCTCCTCCGACCCAAACAGCAGGTGAACAAAATTTGTTTTCCCGTTCAACACCACGGCAGGCTCGCTCTCCTATTGATTATTCTCTCCCATTGCTCAAGCAATCCCAGATGTTCAATCACTCTTGCCTGGCTGAAAATCCCCGAACACCATCCGCCGACAAGGGGTCAGCCTTCCTGCTGAATCTGGGGTCAGCAGCTACCCCCCCCCTTGGTGATGATTGCCCAGAATGCCAGTCCTTGGCACCCCCGGCTGCAAGGTAATCAAAGGACTCCAAAAACACCACACCTCAAGGTGTTTGTGGAACTGCCGTTCACTCACAGATCCACCCTTGGTTGCGTCTGTGTCTCATTTCCACCTTTCCCTGTGTTCTGCCTTACTCAAGGGCACCTGGGGCAGCATGTCAAATGCTGATCCCACCTTACCCTGTAACTGCCTTCATCACTCCTCCTCTTCCTCCTCCTCCCTGGATTCAAAAAGGGAGAGAGAAGCAGAATGAAAGAGGAAGGGTTGGGGAGAGGCGGGGGGCTAGAAGGGGTCTGATTCTTGAGCCCTTTGCTGTCCTCCTTTGCTTTCCTTTTTCAGATCCAAAATGTGGAAGGAAGAGGAGGAGAAGGGTGAAGGTGTGTGAGCAGCCACCTCCAGGCAGCCTCATGCAGGCCCAGTGCAACCAGGTG
Organism: Lerista edwardsae; assembly: GCA_029204185.1. Classification (NCBI taxonomy): domain Eukaryota; kingdom Metazoa; phylum Chordata; class Lepidosauria; order Squamata; family Scincidae; genus Lerista; species Lerista edwardsae. The sequence goes on along the minus strand of JAJKFI010000132.1, from coordinate 1,337,100 downwards.
TCCTCTGCTCATGTCCAGAGGGTGTTCTGAGGTGAGGTGAGGCGAGGCCATGTGCGACCTCCCTACATCTCAGGACACCTGTAGGAGGCCCAAGGATGAACTTCTGGTTTTTCCAAAAACTGGAAGTGTGTTTAGATGCCTCCCACAGGCATTCTGAGATGCCAGTCGGTAACGTATGGCCTCCCCATGTCTCAGAACACCCTCCAGACATGACCCTCAGTCAGAGGTGTCCATCAGTCACATCCAGAGTGCGCCGGTTGGCCCACCTCCTGGGTTCAAACCAGCGGCGTCATGCTGCCGGAATGCTGGGCGGGAGGAACGGGTGAGTGGCAGCCCGCCCATTGCGTACCACCCATTGCGTACCGCCCCCACAGGGGTGAGGAAGACGGCGAAACGGAGCAGTACGCAACGGGCGGGCTGCCGCTCACCCGTTCCTCCCGCCCAGCGTTCCGGCAGCATGACGCCGTTTGTTCAAACCCCCAGATAGTCAAACCATGGATACAAAATCCACAGGTTAAGAGAACCAACCTGTATCGTGCAGAGATAGATTTCAAGATCTCCTTTCACTCCTACAGTCTGGTCTGTTTTGTAAGATTTTCTACAAGAGCCTCTGCTTGATGTCCAACCCTTCTTGGAGAGGCAGCCACAGAGACGTTTCTGGCTAGATGGAGGTTTGGCGTAAGGCTGCAGAGGTCTGGGAGAAAGGACTTGAGCCACCAATGGAGCTCTCAGAGCTACAATTCCAGTTCCAATCACTATGTGGATAGAGATCTCCAAACTACAGCCCAGGGGCCAAATCCAGCCTGCCACAAGATTTTATCCAGCCTACAGCAATTTAAAATAGTTTGGCTCATTATATATCATTTCTCAGTTTAAGCACGGCATCATTTCTTTGTAAACGTCACATTTCTCTTTTGTATTGAATCATATCATGCTGATTTTAAAAAAATCAGCTGATCTTTAAAAAAAAGATCCAATTAAAATGTATTCTTACATTTAAATTTCATTCATTCATTCATTCATTCATTCATTCATTCATTCATAAAACAAACTTTTTTTCAGCCTGCAAAAATCTGTAAAATATACAAAGTGGCCCTCATACTGAAAAATCTGGAAATCTCTGGGCTAGAATTGTTTGAGGATTAAAGGTTTTTGCAAATAATAAATTAGTGTCACCTGTGTGTTCTAGGAACCAATCGTGGCTGGCCTACCTACCTGCAGCCGTGACTTCTTCCCCTGTGCCTCCTATTCTTTCTCTGCTTGTTCCATCCAGTGTTCAGCTCTAGACAGTATTGCCTGTGATGGTCATGACTGGTCCCTTTGCCTCTCAGTGGTCTGCTCTGAGGTCAACCCCACAAAGCAGCTTTGCCTACAGCTATGCCTGGGCTTGTCTTTTACAGAGCTGATCGTTGGATTCTCTTAGATGATTTCATTGTTTGCCGCTGGACTGTTTGGATTGCGCAATGCTTATTTGACGCTATGCTGCAAACCAGTTCTTCGCATAAAAAAAAAATTAGAAAGAATGCTGGGCAATTGCTGGAGGCTCTGCTATGGCCTCCAGGATTGCTTTCGTAGTCACCTGGAGATTTGTGCTGACTCCAGGGCAACACTGGAGGGTTAGCAATTCTAGGTGGTCGTAGCGGGACATGTATTATGGCCCCTCCTAATCCAACTGAAGTGGTTGCCTCGGGTAGCAGACTGGTGGGGAGGGGGTGTTCTCTGCTTACTGCCCTGCTCCTTCTCCCACTCCCTGGAAAGAAAGAGGGTGACTGAGCGGATGAGGAAATGTGGAGGGGAAGGGATGCTGAGCCAGAGCAGTGAAGTGTAGGAGGAGCCAAGGCTGGCACATCTTCGGGTAAGGGAGGCAGCATTTGGGCCCCCTTAAGAGCCAGCCCTGCCCATGAGGCAATGAACCCACCACCCCATTATTGCAACTCCAAGCAGGCAACAATGCCAGTTGTCGCTAGGAAACCACGATCCTTGGCTGCTGGGCTTCGTGTCCTACTTGGGAGGGTCTGCAGCTGCCCATGACAAGGCAAAGCCTTCTGAAGGCCTGCAGGCACTGGCAGGAGGTTTTAAAAAATTGACACACACACACACACACACACACACACACACACACA
>JAJKFI010000132.1:1293089-1316833 GCA_029204185.1 Lerista edwardsae | reverse complement strand
TTATTGATCATATTGGTCTGTGTGAGTTCTCCCTCGCTTCGGCAACAGTGGCTTTTGAGTGTTGGTATTAGATGCATTGGGGGCTACTGCACAGGGTGGGCTGCAAACTGACAAACTAGCCAATAATTAAAATGATGTGAAATTTTGGTAGCAGTTCAAAACCACAACATTTTCAAAATAAAATATGCTCAAAAGAATGCTGTAAAGAGTTGTGTGCTGCTCGTGACTGGACGCGGCCTCTCTCTTGGGCGATTCCTGTCCCCTCCCTTTGCTCTGTTTCCCTGCCTGTTGCTGTCCCGCCCACGATCCCAGCAGGCCTCTGGCCTCCTCACCCACCTTTCCCAGCAAGCCTCTGCAAGGCGTCCTTGCCCATTCTAGTCAGGAACGCTCTTCCCATTGATGCACACGGCAGCTTGGCAGCATCTGCTTTGCCATAGTTTACTTCAAACACTGAGACCCACGCATGGACACATGGCCAACGGGTGGCTCAAAGATGCTCCCTCTCGAGAAGACATCAAAGGTTGGCCAGCTTTTCCCTGGATGGACTGATTTAGTGCTCACATGATCACATCACAAAAGGCAGCTGAGGAAGCAACATCCATAAAAAGGCCAGATCTGGGCATCCTCACGTCATTACAGTCTTGAGCAGAGAAGTTCCGTCCGCATGGGGGACGGAAAATCAGTGTCCCATTTTCCTATGGGAAGCCCTCTCACATCTGCGCCTCCCTGCCTTCAGCCAAGATCCCAAGCAGAAGGCGCTATGGAGCTGCTGAGCTCCCATCTGCAGGCAAGTCCTCTTTAGCCACAGATTTGGTCTCCATGAATTTAACTCATTGTGGGTTCCAAACCCATGGCTGAGGACCTACTGAGGACTTCCCAGATGCAGGTTCCAGTTGTGTTGTGTTCGGTGGCCCTGTTGGTCTGCAATCTGTGGATTTAATTATCTGCATGTTTCAATATCGCAGAGGATCTGGGAACAGATCTCCTGTGGAAGTCAAGGGAAGACCTGTATCTCCTAGTCTTGTTACTTCCACCTAGCAAAGCAAGCTTACATTCCAGTTTACAGTTTACATTCCAATCCCAAAGAAGGGCAATGCCAAAGATTGTTCAAACTACCGCACCATTGCACTCATTTCACATGCTAGCAAGGTGATGCTCAAAATCCTACAAGCTAGGCTTCAGCAGTACGTGAATCGAGAACTACCAGATGTAAAAGCTGGTTTCCAAAGAGGCAGAGGAACTAGAGATCAAATTGCCAACATTCGCTGGATCATGGAGAAAGCAAGAGAGTTCCAGAAAAACATCTACCTCTGCTTCATTGACTATGCTAAAGCCTTTGATTGTGTGGATCACAACAAACTATGGCAAGTTCTTGAAGAGATGGGAGTACCAGATGACCTTATCTGTCTTCTGAGAAACCTGTATGCAGGCCAGGAAGCAACAGTTAGAACTGGACATGGAACAACTGATTGGTTTCAAATTGGGAAAGGAGTATGACAAGGCTGTATACTGTCACCCTGCTTATTTAACTTATACGCAGAGTACATCATGAGGAAGGCAGGGCTGGATGATTCACAAGCTGGAATCAAGATCGCTGGGAGAAATATCAACAACCTCAGATATGCAGATGACACCACTCTAATGGCAGAAAGTGAGGAAGACTTAAAGATCCTGCTGATGAAGGTGAAAGAAGAAAGTGCAAAAATTGGCTTGAAGCTCAACATTAAAAAAACTAAGATCATGGCCACCACTCCCATCACTTCCTGGCAAATAGAAGGGGAAGAAATGGAAGCAGTGACAGACTTTATCTTCCTGGGCTCCAAGATCAGCGCAGATGGTGACTGCAGCCATGAAATTAAAAGACGTTTACTTCTTGGGAGGAAAGCTATGGCGAACCTAGACATCTTAATAAAAAGCCGAGACATCACCCTGCCAACAAAAGTTCACATAGTCAAAGCGATGGTTTTCCCAGTAGCTATGTATGGCTGTGAGAGCTGGACCATAAGAAAGGCAGAGCGCCGAAGAATAGATGCTTTCGAATTATGGTGTTGGAGAAGACTCTTGAGAGTCCCCTGGACTGCAATCGGTCCATCCTACAGGAAGTCAAGCCTGATTGCTCCCTGGAAGGACAAATGCTGAAGCTGAAGCTTCAATATTTTGGCCACCTCATGAGAAGAGAGGACTCTTTAGAAAAGACCCTCATGCTGGGAAAGATTGAAGGCAAAAGTTGAAGGGGGCGGCAGAGGATGAGATGGTTAGATAGTGTCACCGAAGCAATGAGCATGAAGTTGGGCGAACTCTGGAAGCTAGTGGAGGATAGGGAGGCCTGGCGTGCTGCGGTCCAGGGGGTCGCGAAGAGTCAGACACGACTTAGCGACTGAACAACAACAACAACAAAGCAAAGCAAGCATAAAATTCTCCAAATCTAGAGGGGCATCAGGGCTTGTCTAGGCTGGACACTGGCCCAGGTTGCATATGCCCATCAGAAGGTCCACATGGCCAAGCCAACCTGTGAACCCCCTCTGGAGGGAGGACCAGCTCCCCCACTCCCCAGCAGCACAGCAGATGATGCTGAGGCCTCAGGGCAGCAGTCACTGCAGCCCCAGTGAAGAGGGAGAAGCAGGTTGGGGTGTTTTTTGCTCAGAGCGATGCCGTTTGCTGTTTGGGCAAGTCAGTGTGAGAAGGGTGCAGACACACCCTGGGGCAGGAATCAGGGGTCTGGGGGGGCAGGTTGGCAGAGGAAGAGCAGAGGAGAGTGGGCGGTGAAGAAGATGGGCAGTGGGGTCGGTGGGTGGCCGTTGCCTGTCTGTCCCTAAGACAACAGGCTCAGGTGGCCCCATGGGCAGGACACGCCTGGTGGGCCGGCAGGGAAAGAATGCCACTGGTTCCCTCTGCCCCCCCCGCCCCCGCCCCCGCCCCCCCCCAGCTGCATCTCTCCCCTGGAAGTGGGGAACGGAGCAGAAGCATGGAGGAGGGGGGATGGGCCACCGTGTCCCCCCTCCCTTCTCCTCCCACTTCCTGCCGGCTCCAAGCCCCACTTTCGCTATGAATCCAAGGGGCAGGAGGAGCAGCAGAGGCTGGCGTGCTGCCTGGTGCCCCTCCACACTCCCAGGAGGCCTTGGGCTAGCCCTGACCCTTCTCTGCACTGAAGGCCCCCCCCCAAGTGGCTCTCCTGGCAGAGCGACCTGTGCCGGGCAAAAATGTTAGATACACTGGATGAGCCATGACGTCACAGACTTGAAGCCATGGGTGTAAGCTCAGATCATTGCCGCGAAGGAGGATTGCCGCTGCGGCGTCACGAATAAAAATCTCCCTGCCCGTGTGTAAAAGTTAATCTCAACATCTTTAATCATGCCTGCGTGTTCTGCATACGGGGGTGCGAATCGCTGGACGAAAAATGGGATTACTTTGCACAGGTACTTAAAATCATTGTGATTCGTTGCTACAGAAAAATATTACTTCATAAAGTATGCAGCCCTTCACAAACTGAAGTAGATATGAAGAAATAAAATAAAAAAAAATATTTCCCCCCCTCCTTTTTCCCCCCTTCCCGTTTACACTTTTTTTCCCGCCTTCCATTTTCTACGGTAATATTTTCAAAATTCTGAACATTAACAGAGTTTGTTTGATGGGGGGGGTGAGTGTAGAAGTTTAAAAAAATACTCTTAATAGCCTAGAAGTGAAAAAGAATTACTCTCCTATTGACAACTGCTTGTGTTATACATTGAGAGATTTTAATGTAATTTTCCTACATATTTATCTAATTTTTGCCCACCCTCCCCTTTTTTTCTTTCCTTCCCGTTCACACTTTATTCCTGGTTGTGTAGATTTCAAAAAATAAGCCTGTCAAAACAGTGCAATCCTAGTTTGAATAGACAGCAAGCGGCATTTCGTCCGCTATGTTCAGTAATATAATTACGCGGAATTAAACCTTGGAATTGCATATTAACTCATAATAAGGTCACCAATGATGTTTCTCCACGATCACACGTTGTTATTTTGGTAAGTTTTTACTTCAGGAGTAAACTATTAAGTCCGAAACATCATGCGAAAACCCATTTGAAATGCTTGGAATCAACATTGTTTTGGGTGTATTTACGTCACCGCTAACCCCGCCCACTAGCTTCAGTCTCTGCCTATGCAAATAACAACCAGGGCCGGGGGTTGGTGCCGGGGCTCCGTGACAAGCAGCTGCACGCGGCGTCCAGGCGTCCCTTCCGCTCCTCGCTCGCGCTGCGGCTCTCATCGAGTGGGAACGAGCACATTTACTTCCCATCACGGGCGAAGGGAGCCCCCCGCTGCGCGGGAGGAGGGAGCGATGCGGGGAGAGATAAGAGGGCCTCCGGGGGAGGGGAGTCGCTCAGGCTGATTAAGTGGGCAATTTTGCCGTGCTAAGAGCCCTTCCCGCTCTTGTGCCGGCCTGTGCTAGAGGTCACCTGGAAGTCAGGTCTGGGCCGCAAGTGGCGGCTGGAGGAAAGGGAACAATCCTGCTTCAGGTCTGGAGTGTGATTTTTTTTTTGGGGGGGGGAGGCGTTATTGTTTTATTTAAAGATATGGGAAAGGGATACAGAAAACAAAGGGAAAGGTTATTACACAGGAAAACACATCAGGTATACATCATTGCAAGGTGTCTCAAAATTCTAACAAGGTTTTATATATTATCTTATCCATCTCTACTTCTTATATTTTCTATTTATCTTATTTCTCTATAACCATATCATAACAAAATCTTCTAAAGTATATCATTTTACTGTTTTCTGATCTATCAACGTAATGTATCTATCCAGTCGTAAAATGATTTCCAGTGGTATCTGGTTTTATCTCTCTCTCTCTCTTTCAGTCTTTCTGTTAAAATATCCATTTCCGCTACGGGTCTGGAGTGTGGTGTTGAAGGCTGGCATGACCTCCTTATCATTTGGAGCACCACCCTGCAGGGGAGTCTTGTTTCCTGCACATGGTAGATTGCCAGAGTTGAGAGAAAGGGGCTTTTCTTTTTCCTTTTCCCTCCCTCACAACACCAGGGGAGATGCACTAAAACTGAGGGTTGGGAGAGTTAGAATAGCTAAAAGGAAATACTTTTTTACCCAGTGGGTAGTTAATCTGTGGAACTCCTTGCCACAGGAGGTGGTGATGGCATCTGGCCTAGATGCCTTTAAAAGAGGACTGGACAGATTTCTGGAGGAGAAGACCATCGTGGGCTATAGGTCATAATGGATTGTGCAACCACCTTACATTAATAGTAGGTGACTTGAGAATGCCAGGTGCAAGGGAGTGGCAACAGGATTCAAGCAGACATTGTGTTTTCTACTGAGCTCCCTGAGGCACCTGGTGGGCCACTGTGAGATCCAGGAAGCTGGACTAGATGGGCCTTTGGCCTGATCCAGCAGGGCTCTTCTGATGTTCTTGGTTAATCCAAGAGGCTTGATCTGAACGGAGGGGAGTGGGTTCTTGGTTTGTAGATGAGCCCAAGTCTGCCCCAAGATTTCCTGACACTTGAGGCTGCATGCCAAATGTGGCACTCCTTACCCATGATGTGCCCAGGCCTCTGCTCTTCTCAAGACCAAAACTGACACCCAAATGTCCAGCCACCTGCATGGCTTCTCCTCCAGCCCTATCAAAGTTGGCCTTGGTGTGGCTTTAAGAACATAAGAACATAAGAAGAGCCCTGCTGGATCAGGCCAAAGGCCCATCTAGATAGTCCAGCTTCCTGTATCTCACAGCGGCCCACCAGGTGCCCCAGGGAGGCATGACACATCAAGATGCTTGCATCCTGTTGCCACTCCCTTGCACCCAGTACTCTGAAGTAGCCTACTACTAATGTAAGGAGGCTACAACCCATCATTGCCTATAGCCCATGATGGACTTTTCTTCTAGAAATCTGTCCAATCCCCTCTTAAAGGCATCAAGACCAGATGCCATTACCACCTCCTGTGGCAAGGAGTTCCACAGATTAACTACCCGGTGGGTAAAAAAGTACTTCCTTTTATCTGTTTTAACTCTCCCAACCCTCAGTTTTAGCGGATGCCCCCTGGTTCTGGTATTTTGAGAGAGGGAAAAGAACATCCCTCTATCGACTTTATCCCTTCCATGCATAATTTTGTATGTCTCGATCATGTCCCCCCTCAGGCGCCTTTTTTTCTAGGCTGTAGAGCCCCAAACGCTGCAGTCTTTCTTCATAAGGGAGGTGCCCCAGCCCCGTAATCATTTTTGTCGCTCTCTTCTGCACCTTTTCCAGCTCCACTATGTCCTTTTTGAGATGCGGCGACCAGAACTGGACACAATATTCCAGGTGCGGCCTTACCATCGATTTGTACAATGGCATGATAATATTGGCTGTTTTATTCTCAACCCCTTTTTTAATGACCCCAAGCATGGAATTGGCCTTCTTAATTGCTGCCGCACACTGGGTCGATACCTTCATTGAATTGTCCACCAGCACCCCAAGATCTCTCTCCTGAGCTGTCACAGACAGCTCAGAACCCATTAGCCTATAGGTGAAGTTTTGGTTTTTTTGCCCCAATGTGCATCACTTTACATTTGTCTACGTTGAAACGCATCTGCCATTTGGCTGCCCATTCCCCCAACTTGAAGTGATCCTTCTGGAGCTCTTCACAATCCTTTCTGGTTTTTACCACCCGGAAAAGTTTAGTGTCATCTGCAAACTTGGCCACCTCGCTGCTTATCCCTGTCTCCAGGTCATTTATGAATAAATTGAAAAGCACGGGCCCCAAGACAGATCCATGGGGCACTCCACTTTTCACCTCTCTCCATTGTGAAAATTGCCCATTGACCCCCACTCTCTGTTTCCTTGCCCTCAACCAATTCTGGATCCATAAGAGGACCTGCCCTCTTATTCCCTGACTATTTATTTATTTATTTATTTATTTTAAAGATTTTTACCCCGCCTTTCTGCCTAAAAAGGCATTCAAGGCGGCAATACAAAAAACAATTAAAAAACAGAATAAAAACATCATAATTTAAAAACAGTGATTAAAAACAATATACAAATACAATATACAAATACAACTGTTATCCCCTGGATCGAGTACAAAAAATAAAAAATACAAGAAATACAAGACCAGCCAGCCTGTCAGCAACTAAAAGCCTGTTTAAACAAGAAGGTCTTCAGTCCCCGCCGAAATACCACCAACGAGGGAGCAGTTCTTAGCTCTAAGGGGAGGGTATTCCAAAGTTGGGGTGCCACCGCCGAGAAGGCTCTCCTGCTGGCCACCACCCCTCTCACTTCTCCTGGTGGCGGCACAGTCAAAAGAGCCCCCCCAGATGACCTCAGAGTACGGGTCGGATTATATGGAAGGAGGCGGTCCCTCAAATACCCTGGGCCCGAGCCGTAAAGGGCTTTAAAGTTCAACACCAGCACTTTGAATTTGGCCCGGAACAGAACCGGCAGCCAGTGTAGTCGCCGAAGCAACGGCTCGACAGAGTCAAACCGCTGTGCCCCAGCAACCACCCGAGCAGCCGCGTTCTGTACTAGTTGTAATTTCCGGACCGTCTTCAAAGGCAGCCCCACGTAAGACTATGAAGTTTCTTCAGCAGCCTTTGATGGGGAACTGTGTCAAACGCCTTCTGAAAATCCAGGTATATGATATCCACAGGTTCACCCACATCCACGTGCCTGTTGACCTTTTCAAAGAATTCCAAAAGGTTTGTGAGGCAAGACTTACCCTTACAGAAGCCATGCTGACTTTCCTTTAGAAGTACTTGCTCCTCTACGTGTTTTAGGATCTTATCTTTGATGAGGCTCTCCACCATCTTACCCGGAACAGACGTTAGGCTGACCGGCCTGTAGTTTCCAGGGTCCCCCTTCTCCCTTTTTTAAAGATTGGCGTGACATTGGCTATCCTCCAATCCTCTGGCACCGTGGCCGTTTGAAGGGACAAGTTGCATACTCTAGTTAAGAGGTCAGCAACTTCATTCTTTAGTTCCTTAATAACTCTTGGGTGTATACCATCTGGGCCTGGTGACTTATTTATACGTAGTTTATCAATTTGATCTAAAACATCTTCCTTGTTAACCAGTATCTGCTTTAATTCCTTAGTTAGGAAGGGCTGTTCGGGCTGTGGTATCTGCCCAAGTTCTTCTGCTGTGAAGACGGACGCAAAGAATTCATTTAATTTCTCTGCAATCTCCAAGTCCCCTTTTATCTCCTTTTTCCCTCCCTCACCATCCAGAGGGCCAATCGCCTCTCTGGCAGGTTTCCTGCTTCTAACATATTTGACGAAGCTTTTACTATTCCTCTTTATGTTGCTAGCCATGCGTTCCTCAAACACTTTCATGGCCTCCCGTATCACCTTCTTACTTGTCTTTTGCCAGAGTTTATGTTCTTTTTTATTCTCCTCACTGGGGCAAGACTTCCATTTACGGAAAGAAGCTTCCTTGCTCTTTACAGCTTCTCTAACTTTGTCAGCCATGCAGGCACCCTCCTGGACCTTGTCGAACCCTTCTTTCTTTGCGGTATAAACTTCCGCTGGGCCTCTACTACTGTTATTTTAAACAGCCTCCACGCAGCCTGGAGGGATTGGACTCTTTTTACCTTCCCTTTCAATTTCTTCCTAACTAGCCTCCTCATCTGAGGGAAATCTGCCCTTTGAAAGTCAAGGGTTCTTGTGTCAGATTTGCTCTGCACTCTTTCCTGGACATGCATGGCAAAACCAATCACAGCATGGTCACTGTTCCCCAATGGCTCAGTAACACTCACATCCCTAACTAGGTCCCGAGTACCACACAATATTAAATCCAGAGTCGCCTGTCCTCTGGTCGGCTCCATGATTAGCTGCTCTAAGGCACAGTCATTCAACACATCAAGGAATCCGGTCTCTCTTTCTTGACCAGAGCAGCAGTTGACCCAATCAATATGAGGATAATTGAAGTCCCCCATGATTACAATCCTGTCTCTCTTGGTCACTGCTCTGATTTGTTTCCTCATTTCAAGGTCACCTTCAAGTTTTTGATCGGGAGGACAATAGCACACACCCACTATTACGTTGCTCTTATGGCCTGGTAGTTTAACCCACAATGACTCCACGGTGGAGTCCGGCCCACCTTCAGTTTCTATTCTGCTGGATTCTATCCCCTCTTTGATATAGATGGCCACCCCTCCGCCAACACGCCCTTCCCTGTCCCTCCTATAGAGTTTATAGCCTGGGATTGCCGTATCCCACTGGTTCTCTGCATTCCACCAGGTTTCCGTTATGCCTACTATATCAATGTTTTCCCTAGCCACCAAACATTCCAGTTCCCCTATCTTTGCTCGGAGACTTCGGGCATTCGCATAATAACACCTATATACGGAGTTCTCTAAGGAGGGACTGTTTTTTGATCTCTTTTCCCCTCCTCTCTTTTTACTGGACAAACTGTCACTTACACTCAGGTTTGAAGTTCTATTTCCTACTCCTCCATTACTCTTTGGCACTTCTCCACCCTCCTCTTCCCGTAGGGATGAGGAGTTCCGAACCAGACGCCACTTGGCTCCTGTCGGCTTTCCCCCAGGGTTCAGTTTAAAAGCTGCTCTGCCACCTTTTTAATATTAAGTGCCAGCAGCCTGGTTCCATTTTGGTTCAAGTGAAGCCCATCCCTCTTGTACAGGCCTGGCTTGTCCCAGAATGTTCCCCAGTGCCTAATGAATCTAAACCCTTCCTCCCGACACCACCGTCTCATCCATGCATTGAGACCCCTGATCTCCGCCTGCCTAGCTGGCCCTGCACGTGGAACGGGTAGCACTTCCGAGAATGCTACCTTGGGGGTCCTGGCCTTCAGCGTCCTGCCTAGCAACCTAAATTTGGCTTCCAGGACCTCCCGGCTACATTTCCCCACATCATTGGTGCCGACATGCACCACGACCGCTACCTCCTCCCCAGCACTCCTAACCAGCCTATCTAGACGAGACGTGATGTCCGCAACCTTCGCACCAGGCAGGCAAGTCACCGTGCGGTCCTCACATCCGTCACAGACCCCCCTCTCTATATTCCTAACTATAGAATCGCCCACGACAAGGAGACCACGACCCTCCTCCCGCCGAGGAGCATCCTTAGTGCGACTGGATGCGGGCTCGTCACTGGAAGAAGGGGCCCCCGCTGGGGGATTGCTTCCCTCTGTTCCAGGCTGACATCCTCCAGCCCTGAGACTCCTATCCCCAGCAGCTGAGGAGCTGCCCATCTGAGGGTGGGACGAAGCCTGCAAGTCCCCGGATGTCTCACCATGGACAGTCACTGCCTGTCTCTGCTTCTCCAGGTCTGCAACCAAGGCCTCTAGGGAGCAGACACGTTCCCTGAGTGCCTGGAGCTCCTTGCACCGAGGACACACCCACGACTTATGCCCCAGAGGCATATAGTCATACATGTGGCATTCTGTGCAAAACACTGGATAGCCCCCGCCCAACTGCTGGCTGTCTGCCTCCATCTCTGTGTTTGTTTAGGAAGGAGCTGCCCTGCTTCTCAGAGAAAGGGCAGGGTCTGGGGCCCTGGCTTCCTCGCCCTGCTGCTTAACTCGCACAGATGCGTAACGCGCTTTTTTACCTGGCACTTGGTCGCGGACGAGGCACTTCATCGCAGGACAGCACTCGCTGCTCGTGACCACTCGCTGGAAAGGCTTTGGTGTGGCCTGGGTCACCCTCTCAGAATGTACAGTATCTAGAGTACCTGGGGCCATGGACATATTTGGTAGCAACACAAGATGAGAAGTGCAATGGTGTCGCAACCGAGACCTTGCTTCAAACCCCCGCTTGGCCACGAGTTCACTGGGTGGCCATGGGCCCTTTCTCCACCTCTCAGCCAAATCAACCTCTCAGGATTGTTGTGAGGACAAAACAGAATGGGGGGAAACCTTGTCAGTCATCTGCATCTCTTTGGAGGAAGGGTGGAAAACAATGCAATAAGTGAAAGGAAATCTATGGCAGGTAGAGCTCTACATAGAGGCCCTGTCAGAGTTGGGCACATGCCCATCACAGGACTCACCACAGCAGGATGCCCGCCCAGACCCACAGAGCCAGTCTCAGTGGTAATGCTCAGTGCACCACTGGGATGGGCTTGGCGTACCATTCAGATAACAGAACTTTGCTCCAGAGCCCTCAATAACCTGGCTTGAGTGCTGGGCCCACATATCAGGACTCCTCCTTTGTGAGGAAAGGCTACAGTGTTTGGGGCTCTTCAGTCTAGAAAAAGGTGCCTGAGGGGGGGCATGACTGAGGGCGCAATCCTCAAAGCACTGTTGGGCTGATGCCAGCTCCTTCATCAGCCCCATGGTACCAGCACAGATGAGGGGGAAACCGACCGCCCCCGAGCCACCACTGGGGTCATTGGGCTGACACTAGCAGCAGCATTGATCCAAGGGCACGCGCTGCGCCACTCATGCACCAGCCAAACTTGGCTGGCACAAGAGCGGCTCTGGGCATGGGGAGAGTGGGGAAGTAACTGGGTGGGGGTAGGGGGTGCAGGAGGCGTGCTGTCCTGGGGAGGGGGGTGGAGGTGGGATGCAAAGGTTAGGGGGTGCAGCCCCCAGGCCACGCTGTCCTGATTAGGGCTGTGCGGCATCCTAGGCTCTGCACATGCTAAATTGCAGGTGCTGATTTGAGGAACTCGTAGGGGAGGCTGAAGCCTCCCTTGAGGCATGGGTGCGAACGTGCCCTTGCCCTAGAGCTCCAAAGCTGCGCTAGATACAGCGCAGGCCAGCTTGCCTTGCTGGCCCAGCGCCGGTTAGGATTGCACTGAGAGACTTCCAAAGTTCTGCATGGGATGGATCAAATAAATAAGAAGGATGTGCTTTTCCCACTCTCATGACACCACAACTCCAGAGCCAAGGAGCATCCACTAAAGCTGAATGTTGGGAGGGTTGGAACTGATCAAAGGAAATATTTTTTATCCAATGGGTCTGGCCTAAGTGCCTTTAAAAGGGGACTGGACAGATATTCTGGAGGAGTAAATGGCCATCGTAGGCTACTGACTTTGGAAGTAGGTTAGCGTTGAACGCCAGGGGCAGGGGCGTGGCAGCGAGACACGAGTATCCGGTGGCCTTGCCTGCTCCCTGAAGCCTTTAGTGGACCAACGTGAGATGCAGGAAGCTGGGCTAGGTGGGCCTTGGTCTGATCCAGCCATGTCCTCATGTTCTTTGATGAGGTGGTAGAGAGAGACCTGTGGTGGCAGCAGGGCCGGCTCGCATTTTGGAATTCTTCCCCCTGAGCCCCTCCCTCCCTAACAGACGAGTGTTCCTTGTTTTCTTTGCTGGGATTTTTTTAAGCCTTACTTCTCCTCGCCACTCCGCTTTGTATGCATAGCCCGAGCCGAGCAGTGTGGCCGGCAGCCTCACAGATTGCTTCTCGGCGGCGAGTGCAGCATCCTTTCAGTCAGGCAATGATTCCCACTGTGGTGTTGAAATGCGCTTCTCCCCAGTCTTCCTCAATTACTTTCTTGATGTGCCTGAACATCCTGTTTGTTTTTCTCACCAAGCTGCACACAAAGGAAGAGAGTGTTGCAGGCCAGCCCAGCCCAGCCCCTCTCCCAGGATCCCCCTTCCTAGCTGGTGTGTCTGGTCTGAGTGCCGCAGCAGAAGGTCTGTGCAGGGTTGGTGCGTGCAAGGCTTCCTGGCACCTGTGGCAACATGCCCAATGATGCTCCCTCTTACCTGGCGAGGTGTGGAACTCTGCCCCCCCACTCTGAAATGGAAAAGGAGGGAGGGGCATAGTGGGGGGGAGTGGGGCGGAGAGGAGAGTGATGGCTGGTCGGTCTCTGACACTCTCTGGCCAACACTCCGCTTTCCTCCAGACTTCCTCTTCTGCTCCTTCTCTCTTCCTTTTCCAGTGGGAGGATACAGAAGGGCAGTGGAGGGGGCACCCCACGCACCCATCTCCTGCCTGCCTCGGGTGGCCACACAGGCATCACTGAGTGTGCAGTTTCAGTACCTCAGCAATGTTGTACTCGAGGTGGAGACCGTGAGGGCCACAGGCACATGTCAGTCCTCTCAACTGTGCTGACACTGTATGGGACAGAATTGCATAGACAGGGGTGGCTGCTTTCAGGCAATGACGGGCTGGATGCCTTGAATGAGGCAGTTTCATAAATGGCATTCGAAGCTGGCGCCAGCAAGCCAGAAAGAGCCATGACAGCCCTTCCAACCACTGAGTGGATTCAAGAGATATGTGGACACCCCCACACACACACACACTGCTCTCATCTCCAAACCTTATGAAGTGGCATCCTTTGACATGACTGCAGAAACTTTCACCTCCAGCTTTGCTTTAGTGGAACTTCGGTGGCATCTCAGAAGGTTCTCGGGTCCTGAATTCTAAGAAGAATCCAGCTGTGCAGAATACATATTAGGATGCAAACCCAGACTTCCTGTCTCAAGCAAGATCCCCTCTGGGATTTTTCCATTGTTGATGGGGGGGAAAAAAGATTTAGTCCCAGAGCTCACCGTGTTTATTCCCCAGTGATTTTGGCAGAGAAACTGCACCTCTACCAAGGTTGATCCTGAAAGCCAGAACATCACAGTGCTTGATTTCTAGGAAGGGGTGAATGAGAAATGATGACCCCCTTGCCATTTGTGAGTGCCCCCTTTAGCAAATGACTTTAGAAAACAATGGAATAGAGGTCATGGCTGAGCGAAAATGCGGGAGTCAAACAGCAAGGTGGTGGATTTTATTAAGGAGCCTGTCTTTGTCCTCACCACAATTTCAGCAAAGCATTTCAAATGCTGACTCCTTTTGGCTAAGGAACATGGAGGTTTCTACTGGCCTGTCAAGTTTTGGAAGGGAGCTCATAGGCAACCCAAATGAGAAAGCTTCAGCCCACAGCAAAGGCTGTGATCCTGCACCCCATTTGGAAGGAGGACCACGTCTCACGGAACACAGTGGAACGGAGTTCAGAGTAGACGAGTTCAAGATTGTGCAGCAGTTCCCTCAAAATGACTGGGACAAAGTAAACTTTGACTGGATCCCACCCAAGGCATTTATTAAGATAGCTTCCAGGGACGGGCAAGGTGGGTGACTGAGTGTGAGCTTGCAAGGGCGCTTCTGTTCCAGAAAATGCAGTTGAGGCACGACCTGCCCAGACCTCAGGCTGCCGGAAGCAGCACACCAAGTGCGCCCTCTGTCCCCAGCAGCACACCAGCTCCTCTGCCACGAGCCCTCCCTGTTCTCTGAATTCAGAAGAAGAGGGGAAGAGAGGAGCCGCTCTGGTTCATATCAGCACTGCTCCTCCCATTTCCTCCTCCGCTCTGTTCTGCTCTTCCTTTGCAAATCCTTAGAGACAGAAGAGGAGTTGGCCAGTGGATGCCGCTCATCCGTGCGCGCCTGAGGCAACCCCCCTCATCAGGCTCATGTACAGACCGGTCCTGAGATGGCAAGCTTCGTGGCTCAACAGGGCAGCCATTGCAAATGGCCTGCTTGTCACTGGACCCCCACCAGAGGCAGAGTTATATGGCACCAGTCATTTCAAACTAAGACGAAGCAACAGTCAGGCTGAAGAGCTGGCCACAGAAATCTTTCCCTCCTGGCCACTTATTCACACCAGCTCCGGAGCTGCCTTTGCAGAATGCAAAGTCAAACAAAGCCGATACTTTGACTGTGTCTCATTTAATAAAACACACATACAGAACCAAATAGCAGAGCTACAAAACCCCAGCAAAGAAGCCCCTGGAAGTCCTGGGATGCATCTACCACCTTGCCAGCTGCAGACAAATCACTGAACAGTGTATAAATATTTATACCGTCACATAACAAATGGAGAAATAAATAGGGTTAGGGTTTTTTAGCTGCAGAAAGACATATTTTCCCTTCTTCATATAAATTCTGCTTTATCCTCCTGGTGCAAACAAAGGACGGGGGTGGGGGAATCCAGGAGGAGAAATGGCGAAGAAGAGGCTGCTTGGAATCACGGTTGGCTCCAGGAGTGTCTGGCCAAGAGATAACAAAATGGATTCCTAGCAGCCAGCGGAGCAGCTGTGTGAATGGCAGAGCAGGCGAGTTAACACTCGAACTGGAGCCACTGAATCACAGTTAAATGAGTGCAGAACAAATACAGCAAAGGGCTCTGTCTATTTATCCTTTAATCAGCTTCCCTGGCTCACTTGCTCTCCGCTATTATTGCTGGAACAAATTCTGCATTCAAAATCCAGGAGAGACGGGAGAGATGGCGATCACTTGTTGAACTGCGCCAGGTCTACAGTTGTCAGGAGCCTCTGTACGTTCTCACCAATGCGGGAGAGGAGAGGAACCCTAACAGGGGGCAGGATTGGGCCCACGCTGAATGCCTTGCAAAGTGAGGTTCCCCTTTGGAGCTCTTTCCTGCTGTTTTGGGGCAGTGGTGCTGTGAGCAATGAGAACCTAAGGTAAGCTGCACAGGATGAGGCCCAAGCTCCACTAGTTCAGCATCTTGTTTCTCACAGTGCCCCATCAGATGCCTCTGGAAAGCCCACAGACAGGAGACGAGGCCTGCCTCTTTCCCACCACGGCCCCTCTGTAAGTGGCTTCTGGAGGTGGCACATAGCCATCGTGACTAGTAGCACGGACAGATTTGTCCTCCACAAACATGTGTCATTGCCATTTAGAGCCTCATGGCAATCACCTCACCTCGCAGCATTGAGTTCCATGGATCTCCTGCGCATTGTGTGAAGAGGTACCTCCTTTTGTCCATCCTTAATCTATGCTACGAAGCGAATGCTGTGGACTCAAGGGAGGTGAGAGTGGGAGGAAAACGTTTCTCTCTGTGTAGAGCATCTCCATCAGGAGATTTTCTAAGTCCCAATTCCTGCAGCCTTGCCTCCGAAGGAAGAAGGAACAGAATGCCAGGGGGAGGCTGGCGGAGAAGAGAGTGGGACTTCGCCACAGTTCCTCCTGTGTTCTGTTTTTCCAAGTCAGGGAGCAGAAGGGGCAGCTGAAGGCCAGTGGCAGGCGTGTGACAACCCCCCCCCCAATCCACAGCCTGCGATGATGCCTTCCGTCGACCTCACAGCCAGACCAGACAGCTGCGCCTGCCGCGTGCTAGAATCTCAGCCACTGGTTTTGCGACCCTTTCCATCTTCAGAAATGGAGACAGTGCTTGTCACGGTCAGCTCCTGCTGAGCAGTACACTAAGCAGGACTTGATTACAATAATACGCAGATAGCTCCATTGATTAAGCAATTCCAAGTAGACCAGCAAGGCTTAATTTGTTAATTGAGAGGCTGCTGAGGCTCACATCTGCTCGGAAGTCAACCTTTTTTCCCTTGATTGCACACAGGGCTGATCAGGATTCCTTCCAATTCCCTGTGCCTTCCTAGGGGCGTCCTGCTGCCTGCTACCTTGTGGGGCCCTGCTGAGACCTGGGGCAAAAGAAAGGCTCCACCATCAGCTGAGATGGAACTTGGCTCTGAGACCAATTTTGGTCCCTGATTTTTGAAGAGTTGGCAGTCGTGTGATGTCACCAGTCCTGGTCTCGGAGTTGTGGGGTGTTTTGTATCTTGTTCTTGGCAAGAAGGATGCAGCAGGCAGGACTTGAATCCCTGCAGACTCCTTCCTTATTTGCAGAGTTGCGGCTTTGCTCTCTTCCCTCCATTCTCTCTCGCCTTTGCCCCTCTCCCTCCTCCTTTCTCCCCTTCCAGGGAACAATGTATGAAAAACAAAAAGGAGAGAGACTGTGGCTGCCCTGGTGCAACAGGATGCAACTCCCCCCTTGGCAACCCTCTTCAGGCCCCACAGATTCAGGTTTCAAGACAGCGTCAAGAAAAGGATGGTTCCAAAACAAACTGTTGACTGACTGCAGTTGAAAAAAGGCATCTGTGTGACGCAGGAAAGATTGTGATGAGGTTTTTTTAGGTCAGGCCTAAACTAGAGATTTGCCCAGACCAAAACCTAGACTTGGTCTGCAAGCATCTATAGCAAGCTAGACCAGGCCAGGGAGAACCGATTGGCTGCTGGAGGTGGAGCCCTGCAGGAGCCAGGAGAACACGGCCCTTTTGTCCTCCGCACCATATGCTTGAGTGGCTCAACACAAGCAAGGAGGTTGATAGTTCAAATCCAAGCCAAGCTGGATGCAAAAGTTCCTTCAAGATGAGGCACCTGACCATTGAAGGAAAAGGTGGGCTCTGAGCTGGCACTGGGTGGCTCTGGGCCGGGGGCAAAGCCAGGCACTGCATCTTCATGCCCCCACAGGCTTGCCAGGCAGTGAGTGGCCCCTCTGGAGATTCAGCAGAAGAGACGCTGCTGCTGCTGCTGCTGCTGTGGGACTCCTTCACTGCCAACCAGCCAATGAACGTTCCCCCAAAGGCTCCACCATCTTGCCTCTCCAGCCAATGGGAGTGACCCGCTTGGTCCCAGGATGACTCAGGGCCTCTGGAGGGAATTCCCAGTGAGGACAGTGGTGCTGACTCATCAGCCCAGTTCAACCCCTTCCAAAGGGAAGGAGAGGTGGGCCAGGATGCCCTCCCGGTGGGTGTCCTCCAGTGGGCCCCTCCTAGCAGTTTGACTGGCTCCCCTGCGAGCACCAGGCCATGTGGCCAGCACTGCATGCTTCATGATACAACCCTTTTAAAGAGTTGCACCGGAACCTGCTTTGCTCCCTTCCCTTCCTTCTTCTTGTGCATTGTGTCTCTCGGTCTACAAGCTGCTGTTACACCATGTAAACCAGCTCGGGTTCTTTCGGAGTGAAATAATTATAATATTAGACAGGGTTTGTAAAGCGCTTAACGTGTGCGACTAGAAGTGGTTCCCAGTCATGTCCAGAGGTGTCCTGAGGAGGTCAGGAGGCCACACACAACCTCCAGTGGGTCACGTACAGCCCCCATGTAAGCAACTGCAGTGCTGTTGCCCCCCAGACCCCCCCCCCAGGATACCAAGGGCCCACTGTACCATCATGATCTAGTTCTTAACATAAGAAGAGCCTTGCAGGATCAGGCCAAGGGAGCACCTACCCCAGCTTCCTGTGTCTCACAGTGGCCCACCAGATCCTTCAAGGGGCACTCAGGACAATATCCTGTTGCCACTCCCTTGCACCTGGCATGCAGAGATGGGCTACCTCTAAAACCTGGAGGTTGCGTGCTGTCGTCATGGCTTGTAACCTGTGACGGACCTTTCCTCCATAAGTCTTTCCTATCCCCTTTAAAGATTTTAAAGGCCAGTTGCCATCACAATATCATGTGACAAGGAGTTCCACAGATTAATTACACGTTGGGTAAATAAAGATTTCCTTTTGTCTGTCCTATCAATTTTAGTGGATGTCCCCTGCTTCTGGTGTTGTGTGAGAAGGAAAAGGACTTTATCCACTCCACCCTTGGTTCTTATCATAATCTTGTTATGGCAAATAAGTATAATTATACCCATATTGAGCTGAGGTAGCATAAGGCCAGCAAGTGAGCCCATGGCAGCAGTGAGATTTAATCCAGGGAGGTTCTGTCCTGCAGACACCATCCCAGCTCTCACGCAGAGGAGTGGGCAGGAGTGTGCTGATGAACCCTGAACTGTCCAGCAGTCTCTGCTTGACTGGCAGCTGTCCATCTTTGCTCATCCTGTTTCAGACAGTTCACCTGTTACAAGCGCCTTTCCCCTATTTTTATGCTGCAAAGCTGGCTGGCCCCTGAGCTGGCCTGTAGCAAGTCCTTTGATGTCTTCAAAGGAAGGAAGGGGGAAAAATATTGTACCTTCGAGCGCAGCGTTTGGCTGCAAGGCAGAGAATGTGGAGCCTTTAGAGAGCACTAATTAGAGCCATACAGCCCTCCTGACCTGCCTTAGCTTGAAGCTGGGCTCCTTTGCAAACATTCCCTTGGTGAAGTCGGGGGGTAGTTAATCAGAGAGAGATAAAGGCTGCTCACTGAAGTGGCTTCCCAAATTGCCCCTTATGAGAAGATTCTTCAGAAATGAAAAGCATCTTTCACTGCCAACACAGAGAAAGGACTTCATAAAACGGCTTGAAGTCAGCAGTGAAAAGCAGTTACAAGGTCAAAAAATACTCGCTGGTAAATAAAGCTCAAGATTTCTTGAAGGAAAGCTGGGCACGTATGTGATGGATGTCTCCATTGTCAGAAAGGTGGGCACTTGGGCAGCAAGACAGCCTGAAGACTGGACCCCTGCAGGCACAACTCAAGTCCTAAGTTCATGTCACACGAGTCAGATCTTCTGTGGAGCATCACCAGGCTCAGTTCTGGGGAGCTGCCCTGGAAGAAGGAGGCCGCCAAGCTGCCACAGATTCAGAGGGCAGCAAAACTGGACAGGAACCTGGAAAACTAGCCCTGCGAGAAGCTCAAGGAGCTGGGCGTGACTAGCCTGGATAAGCCCTGGGGGGGGATGTCCAGGTGGGCAACGGACAGGATGGGCTTAGTGCCTAGTGGCCAGCAGCCAGCAGCCAGCCCCCTTCAACGTGTAACCTGAGTAAAGTGGGAATGGCCTGGAGAAAGGTCGCTCTCACTGCAGCCCAGAAGAAACCCAAACAGGAGGAGTCTTCTGGGAAGAAGCCCCCTCCCCAGGTGAACAGGGAGTCTCCTTAACATCAAACAGAAGCAGAATATGGGTGATCCACGTCCTCAAGAGTGTAATGAGACAAGACCGGGGGGGGGGGGGGTAACGCAGGACAAATCCAAGAAGACTAGATTACAGGGGTGTCAATCTTGTTTCATATATTGGGCAAACGGCATTCAATGGCTACTGCTGAGTGACATCATTAAGCAGGAAGTGACATGATTAAGCAGGTGATGGCCAGAAATAAGCACTTGTTCTCATCTAGAAACTCATTAGCTGCCAATGACAGAAGAGAAAATGTTCAATTCTTGTTCATAATTTCAAGATATGAGAGAGCCCAATGATCACGCCAGGAGAGCCCAATTATAAAGGGGGGCTGAATAAGGGTGCAATTCTAACCTGGAGTTAGTCCGGCACAGTTAGGCCAGCAAAGTTTGGCTGGCACAAGAGACACTGTAAAGTGCATTTGGACCACTCTCGGAGTCAGGGGGGATGGTGCACGTCTGTGTGTTGGCCTCTCTGACTCCGAGAGTGTTCCAAACATACTTTACAGTGTCCCTTGTGCCAGCCAAACTTTGCTGGCCTAACTGTGCTGGCCAGGTTAGGATTGGGCTCTAAATTGTTTCCAGGGGTCACATCTGGCCCTGAGGCTTATGTTTGACCCCCGTAGACTAGAAGGTCTGCAATGCTCCCTCCAAAACTAGGAGCCTACAAAAGCCAGACTCTTATGCTCAGAGGCCATCACTATCCTGGCTGTGGCTGCTGCCCACCTCTCCACGTGCAAGATGGCAGAACATGCACGCTTAATGGTCTGCAAGATGGCAGCTGCTCTGCTACTCTCTCTGCCTCGTCACACATTAGACACAAGGAGGAAGTGCAAGTCAGACATCTGGAACCAGTCCAGTAGTGGCTGCACTGATTGGTGGCTGCACTCTAGATCCCAGGCAGATTCCTGAAAGAAAAATTAATGCTCTCTTATTTTAAAGTTAAATCGAACTCGGCTGGGGTAAAATTTCTCTTTCTATGTATCCGTATCAAGGCATAAAGCCTCTCCTTCCAGTTATCTTCAGAAATGAGAGGATAACATTTTTAACACCATTGCACTGGTGCTAACATGCTTGTTCCTAATCTGAGACCGAGGGAGGCTGTTGGAGGTTGCAATGGTGAAGGAAAGGCATGCTATACATGCTCAGAGGTGCTCTATTGTCCCAGGGCTGAATCCTCGCTTTCAAAACAAACTAGGGTTGCACTTTGATGAGCTGCTCAAAATTAAGCCTCCTTTTTTTGAAAGGATAGACATTCAACTGGATTATTTTCCTGTACTGTAGATTTATTTACTCCAAGGTGTCTTTAATCTCTGATGTCAAGTGTTTGTGTTTGACCACCTGCCCTTTTATGTAACTCAGCAAAGACTCCCAGTCTTCTGGGGAGCACAACTGAAGCTAGCCTCCCAATTGTTCCAGGGATGTCAGGCTCCTTTCCACTTAATAGAGATTGTTCAGAAATACAATATTTAATAATTTGCTGATTCTCTGTATTTTGTGCGTCTGGAGGAAAGAAAAGAGAGAATGGAGATTGCAAAAGAAGAAGGAGCACATTTACATGCAAATAGTGTTATTTCTGTCTTGAAAAAGTGTCATTAATATATTTTTCCCAGCAATTTAGAGAAATCAGTGGCAATTATTTATTTATTTTTTTCACAGAGACCCCGTCAATTTTTGTGTGATGGGAGGGGAGGGGAGGGAGAGAGGAAGTATCTGGAGGATTATTGAGTGAGTGATAAACTCATCAAACCTTTAGGCCTGTCAAAGGACTGTCATAGAAAAAGGGAGCAATTATCATGAAAAGGGAGAAGAAAAGAGACGCTGGTATTGGGCGGCTCCGAGGCACATCCCTAACCAGCTGAGGATGTGATCTAAAAGTACTTCCGTGTCTTATTGCCTACACTATTTCAAAACATGGACTTGCTTAACTGTATGGAATTTACCCCCCACAAAATGAGGTGGTGGCCTAGTTGCCTATTGAAAAAGGCTGCCCAAATTCATGGAGGATAAAGCAATCACTTTCAGGGTGAAATGGAGCCTCCAGCTTCGGAGGCAATGCCCTTCTGACCTTAGTTGATGCCTTCATCCACAGAAAGTCTTCAGATTAATAAAGAAAAGCCCCCTTACACAATGATGTGTCTGCCTCTGATTCTCCCTCTGTTGGAAAAGTGGTTGAGCAGGTGCGGAGGAGAAGAGAGTGGAATGGTGGTGACATTCCTGATTCAATAATTGGGGACGTGGGGGCAGCGGCGTCATATAGCCGGAACGCTGGGCGGGAGGAATGGGTGAGCGGCAGCCCGCCCGTTGCGTTCCGGTCCATTTCGCCGTCTTCCCCACCCCCGCTGCCGCTCACCCGTTCCTCCCACCCAGCGTTCCGGCTACATGACGCCGCTGGGCGGGGGTCACTTCCTTTTGACACCCTGCTTCCGTGCAGGCCCCAAGCCAGCTGCTTCCTTTCTCAGCTTTGCCCCTGCCTTCAGGCCTTGTCCAGATGAAGTTGGCATGGGGCACAACCAGCTGAATGAGCTTCTGCCTGCCTCCCGTCACCCTTTCATCAGCAGATCTCCAGTCCCTTAGTCTGGTATGAGAGTGTGATGGAAGGAATGCTGGCAGCAGCGGCCTGTTCTGGGTGTGGCTGGCACATGGCTTTGCATTCACGCCATTTTCCCTAAGAGGTCACACCAGTAGCTGATGCGCCTGTGCCAACAAAGCCCTTGACTGCCTCTCCGGTTGAGCATTTCCTTCCCTGTCCTTCTTTTTGCCTTTGTTTTCAGAACACAATCTAATCTTACTCGGCTACCTTGACAATGTGCCTTTGGATTCCTGGATCAATGTTGCCAAGCAGTCTTTATTCTCCTGGCTCACTTATTGCTGCATGTCTCCAGGGACTCACAATGACTTACGCCGCCCTCCTCTCCCTCCCTCTAGACCAGTCTGAGTCACAGTTTTGGAGCACAGCTCACTCTGGCCACAGTGCATTCACACAGGGGATATGAAGGCAGAACACTGATTCCCCCACTCATGCGCTGCACGTGCTGCAAGTGTGGGCGCAATCCTAACTTGCGCCAGGACAGGCAGGCTGGTGGGCCAGCGCTGTATCCAGTGCAAGTTAGCAGGCACCAGCAGCCTCCCTGGCACAAGGGCACAGTAGTGCCCTTACACCAGGGGAGGCTCCATCCTCCCCAAACAGTTCCTTGGTTCTGTGCCCACAAAATTGGGGGGGGGAGTCACACAGCCTGAATTGGGGCTGCACAGCCCTGGGACAAGGTCTGGCCCACCGAGTTTGGCTGGCGCAAGGGAGGCTCTCCATTGGTGCTCTCAGGATGACGCTACTGGTAGAAAAAAGCAAATCCTTACATGGAGAGAAGGTCATGGAATGGTGCAAACTAAGGAGAGAAGAAAGCAGGGATGGTAAAAGGAGTGAGAGGAAGAAGGACTGGGGGAATGGAGAGAGAGAAGCAGGGAAACGATGACAAGATTCCACCCAGCCTTTCCAGGGAATGACAGTGGCAGCCTGGTGGTTCTCTACAGCCTAAACTGGGCTGCAGATGAGCCCTTCAGCAGGCTGTGAAATCATGTCACTCACTTGTGGCACTGCAGCTCCCCTCTCCCACCAATTGAGAATGCTCAGCCATGGCCCTCCACCACCAAAAACGCACGTGAAGGGGAGTGCAGTAGATGGGCACTGCCCCCCTCCTCAGAGTCTGCGAAGGATCCAGGAGGAACAGTGGTTCCCAAACGCTGAGCTGTGGCTCCCCAGGGAGCTGTAGAAACAGCCAGGGGAGCAATTGAGTCCTTGAGAAAAGCCTGCCATCCTGCGCAATGTATAGGACTGTGGTCCTAAAGGGGAACTGTGGCCAATGGCCAACAGTCAAGGCCAGCAGCCAGTCGAACAAGTTTGGGAACAACTGATTCAGAGCGCAGTCCTAAATTGTGCTGGAATGGCAAGGCCAGCGGGCAAGTTAAGCAGCCTCTGGAGCCTCCCTGGGGCAAGGGCACAGCCGCAACCCAGCCCAGCCGGCTGACCCACCCACCACCCACCTCATGCCCAGATCCACGCTTACGCCAGCCAAGTGCAGCTGGTGCAGGAGCTGGTCGGCACTCCTGCATCGGCGCAAGTGATGTTGGGCCGATGCAAGCCCGCTGTGTCAACCCAATAGGATTGTGCCCTCAGAGGAATGAACCCAGCGGTGTCATTCACCCGGTACGTTGGGCGGGACTTACCTTTGAGCGGCAGTCCGCCCGTTGCGTCACGCCGCGTTCAA
>JAJKFI010000132.1:1266406-1285480 GCA_029204185.1 Lerista edwardsae | reverse complement strand
AAAGAAAGAAAGAAAGAAAGAAAGAAAGAAAGAAAGAAAGAAAGAAAATAGGGCTGAACTAATTCTTTACAGGTAGATGTCATTTTGATGATTTCTCCAGGCGTGACAAATCACGGGATGTGGGGGGGATTTTTTTTAGGGTCTTAGCATTTGTGGTGGTGGCTGTTGGCCCTCTCTCCCCTTATCTTGTTCCTCCAGTTCAATGGCAGCACAGATCTTCAGGTTGCAGCCCTATGCACACTTTCTGAGGACAGAGCCCTTTTGACTCAACAAGATCTACTTCTGTGTAAACATGCCCAGGATGCACACTGTGCATCCTGTGCAACTTCTGTGTCAACATGTACACTATAGTTGCACCATGCACTGTGCACTGTGCAATAACATGGCTGCTGCCTGACAAGGCAACTGCCTAGAAGCTGCTCCAGACAATTGGCAGAAAGGGGAAACCGAGGCAGATTTCAGGAGCGCCTCCCGCCAGAAGCCAGGGAAGCCATCCGATCACAGTGACCAGATGGATGGCTGCGTTTCTTCTGCCACAGTTGCCCTGGAACACGCAGCAGTGCTGGCCATGGAGCCTTCCCGTGACTCCCACAGACGCCTGACGGAGCTCGCCCTCACTGCACGTGCCTCAGGCTGCTGTTTGGTCCGGGTGCTGCCTCTGTCTACCTCACCACTACTACTCCTCTCCTCTCACTCCTCCTATTTCAAAAGGAGAACAGTCTGGAAGAAGACGTGTGGAGGAGAGAGGAAGAAGGGGGATGCCTAGACCAGGGCTCTCAAACTCATTTCATATAGTGGGTCAAATCATTTTCATGGTGCCTGCTGATGGCAGGAAGTGACATCACTGAACAGAGGATGGCCAGAAATAAGCCCTTTGTTCTCACACAGAACCTCATTTGCTGCCAATGACAGAAGAGAAAATCCTGTTCATATTTCAGGATATGAGAGAGCCCAATTATCATGCTGGGAGCATCTAATTATAGTGGGGGGAGGCAGATTCATTGCTTCCAGGGGCCACATCTGCCCCGCGGGGCCTTATGTTTGACACCCCTGGCCTAGAGAGCTGGAGATGCACTTGCCCACCAGTTCCCTCTCCTCCACACGTCCTCTCCTGCTCTGTCCCCCTCCAAAATCCACAGTGGCAGGCAGGATCTGGGCACGTGGCATTTGGCCCACTGCCTCATGAGTTAGGAAGTCTCGGGGGGGGGGCGGGGGGTCCAACACCGTCATTCTCCACCCTTCCTTCCAGGCTTGTGGCATGGCTCTGGGTGATCAATGGGATGAGAACAGAAGATGCCTGTTGTGTCTCCCATGGCTCACCAAGCGGCAGCCTCTTGAAGCCAGAAACAGTGAGATCAAATCCCCGGAGAGGCTGCAGTGGAACTGTGGGTGTCATCCAGGCCTTTCCAGGAATAGAAGAGGTACCGGCTAATCCTGAAAGCAAGTCCAGATGGAGAGAATGGGGACATCCGTCCTCCTGAGGCAAAATGCCTCCATTGTTGCCCCTCCCCATGCAACAACCTCCCTGTTCCCGTTAAAGCGCAAACACTGAGAACGGCGTTGATAGTAGGAGAGGCAGACAAGCGACGGGGCATGAAATGCTGCCTTTCCCCCAGAGTCCTGGTGTTTCCGGCAAGAAGGCACCACATTTCTGTTCCCCAGAATAAAGTTTCGCACCATCCATCCCCAGAGGTCTGAGCTGGAACTCTGGCTTGAGTGTGATGCTGGAATTCAGGTCCCTGTAAAACTGTGTGCAAAAATGCAGGTGAATCTTGCAGGGTGCTTGTTTTTTGTTATAAGGAGCACCCGCGGGGAACCCAGTCGGGATGATGGTGCTCATCCAGAATTGCCTCCAGGAAAGGGGAAACCCAGCTTGGAGCCCCCTGCCAGAGTGCCTGGATGCTACCGGGGAAGAAGGAACCGCAAGGAATATCCCCCCTTGGCGTTGTGCACACACCCTTTCATGCTGCCCCCATCTCTGCTGCCACCGCCTCTGCCCCACTGTTCAAGTGGTTTTTAAAAAGCAGCAGGTGGAGCTACTTTATCCCACACACTTCCTCTTCAGCTGGGTAGCAGAAGTGGCTGCAAGGAGGAGGGAAGGGATGAGTAGAAGGTGAGTCAAGGGGTCTCCTTCTTGTTAAAGCAGGTGAGTGCACGTGGGAAGCAGCCCTCAGCCACTGCTGGAGACCCCTGGCCTCGTGAGTTGGCCACCCCTGAGTCTGATTCCGCCCAGTGGCCAGTTCCCCCCCCCACCCATCACTCAGCAATATTGGCCCAGGTGTAATAGCACCCTGAATTGCAGCCTCCCCTTGCAGTCTGTGCCAGCAGCGTATTTGAAACTTGGCACTTTATACACAATGTTCACATTTCATCCACCAACGGTGCGGTGCAGTAGTGGTGAGAGGTGTTTGTTCCCTGCTTGGTGTTCCCCAGAATTGCTCCCCTCCACACAGCTGCTCCAAGCGCTTCCGGATTCCTATTTTGAGCCTCTGCCATTGCTACAGGTTGGCAGGAGAGTCGCAACTGGCTCTCCCCCTCCTGCTGCCATTTTGTGCAAAGCTTAAAAGCCATTTGGCAGGCGGGGGGGGGGGCCTTCCAAATCAGACCACAGGCCAGGGTGGGGGTCTTCAGTTCTCGTCCTGCGCACCATTTCCCTGAGCTGATTTGCCCCCATAACAGTTATGGAGGAATGGTACCAGGATGCTTTCATCCGTTCTACATCATAAATAGCAGATGTGGGTGAGGGAATTTAGGTTAAGAAAACTACATGGACGAGCAGAAGATTCTGCCCAAAGAGCAAAGGTGGGGAGGGGGCTCAGCCTCCTCAAATGGTGCCGCTTGACTCTTAAGATCCCATTCCCATCCCATCCTGTTTTCGATAGGAGGGTCCTACAAGGGGATGGTCCTACAGTGCGCTCCAGTGAGACCACTGCCTCACAGTTTCACTGTACAAAGAGCAGCCATGCCATTCTCCCTAGTGGACTGCCACGGTACTGCAGCCACTACCACATCTGGCCTCAGCTGCTCAGTGGTGTGTCAGGGAGGCAGGGGTTGGTTATCAGGGGGCAAAAGTGCTGCCAATATTCGCTGATGCAGATCCCGTAGAGCAATGGGAGGCTTACCCAGAGGCAAGGGCATAAAAGTTTCTTTACTTCAAGGAGGCCTCCTGATTGCTTACCCTGCCCTAGGATGCAGTGTGCACCTCTCTGGCCCGGCTGCCAGTGGTGCCAGTGGTGAAGGAGAGGATTTTGGCCCAACTCTCAGATATTCTCAGTTTCTCCCACTCACCCGTCCTGCAATGTTCTACTGATTTATTTGGCTGTCTCAATTTTTGTGGATTTCCTACTTGTTGTGATGTTGTGTTTTTGTTTGCTTTTGGTGTATAAGTCTACTGCAGATTTATTTTTATTGTGGATATACTGTAAATAACAACAAACACGGAGGAACTGCAGCAGGGGGAGGTCTAGTCTCATCCCATAGTCTCATCCCAGGAGAACAGGAGTGTGCAAGTCTAGTCCAGAAATGAGACTTAAAGAACAGGCTGAGGGGTTAACCAAGCAACTCTTCCCCAAAGTTTGATGGTTGCTCAGGGGCTGGAGAGTCACTATTCACAGAAGCAATAAAATGTTCTGATAATTGGCAGAGTTCAGCTGTGGTAAAGCTGCCTTGGTGACTCATTACAACAAAAGGTGGGAGATACATGAAGAAAGGAAGAATGCACAGATGCCACGCGCATACCCTGCTATGTTTAAGTTAAAGCTGTTTAATCCATTGAACACTTTCAAAAATACAGAAGATTTAGTCGAGAGGGTTAATGCCTCCGTTTGCCTGAAGATAAGAGCTGAAGATCTGAAGGTCGCCAGTTCGGGACAGCCGGAAGTCTCTGTGAGCGGCAGACCTCATTAATTGCGACTGATTAACAGCTGAGCTTCGGCTGCCTTGTGTGAGGGGGAGTTGTGCCGAAGTTCAGCCGCTACTCTGGTGGGAGCAGGGAAGCCATTTATCAGCCAGCAAGAAGACAAACGGGTGGCCAGAAAGAAGGACTAAATCCAGAAAGATCCATCTGTATGTGTGTAGTTCTTGAAAGATAGGACATTTCTGTATAAATTGTAAAAACCTTCGGGTTTCTGAATAAAGTCTGCCCATGTAAACTGCCTTGAGTTATAGTCATTAGAGAAATCTGGTGACCTAAGAAAGGTGGTATATAAATCCAAGTATTATTATTATTATTATTACTGAACTGCACTAAGAAAACTGTCATGCCCTCAACAGTCATCTCAGAGTCTTTGTACTCTGGAGCCACTGAAAAGCCAGACAGGGCAGCGTTTATTTCTTACGGTGCAACTGGGCAATGGGCGCATGTTTACACATGGCTGGTGAAGGCAGCCACCACCTGCTACTGCTGCCACCTCTTGCATGGGCAGGCCTCTCCCCCTCCTTCTTTCTCTCCCTGGCATCAGTGCCTCCTCATCTATCACCGCCTCGTCAGTTTTTGCCTAATGCTTTTAGCAGAAGAGTTAGATACCTGCTTTTTGTTCAAAAAAAAGGAAGAAAAGGATGGTGGAAAAAAAGAGAGAGAATTTCCTGGAGGGGCTGACTGCTGCAAGCCCCTGATGAGGATGTTGACAGGGTTTTTTTTTCCTAAATCTCAGTGTAATTTCAAGCTCGCTCGCTCTCTCTCTCTCTCTCTCTCTCTCTCTCTCTCTCGCTCTCGCTCTCGCTCTCGCTCTCTCCCCCCCCCCCAGCGTGTGTGTGTCATCGTGGCTTCTGCAGTCAAATCCCACCACTCTTTGTCTGTTAAATGGTATGTTGATCCAGTGAACTGTCCTGGGGGAGGGCTGGGAGGGGTGCAGAGCCACCTGTCTAGGGATGTCAACAAAGTGGGATCATTGAATGCGGAGTGTCCTCAACACCCCTCCAGCAACAGATTTAACGACTGTGTGAAGCCTTTTGTGACTAAGCCAGCTAGGAGGAGAGAAAAGTCCTTTGGGTCCAGTGACAAATTGGTTTTTTGGCCTATGATTGTCCTTTTCTGTTGATTTCCCTGGGCATCCAAAGATCATGGTACACCCCGTGACCCCGTGACATACAGCAGAGCTGCTGCTTCCTGGCACCACATAACAGGCCAAGTCTGCTGATCTGAGTCATCCTCTCCCAGGGACCATCACAGGTCTGAGTGTGTACAACAGCACCTTGTGGATGTGACCGCAGAAAGGGGAGACCTGTCCTTGTTTTCCTGAGGTCCATTGCCACAGCCCCTCTTCAGCACTGCCAATGTGCATGTGCAGATTGATTAGGAAAAGCATGCACAAAAGCAATCTTGACATGATTGTTCATATGGTTGTACCAAGATCCAATTTGTGTGACTTTTACCAGGAATGCACATTGTACCTTCACTTAAACACCACACCAAAAGAATTCTGGTGCAGATATGCATATAATCACATCAAGGTTGCTCCACCAAACAATGTGCACATGTTCATTGATAGAGGGGAGGAAGATTGCCTAAACATAGGTTTGCAGACTCTCACTGAAGCTGCTCCTGGACATTAATTTTTGTTTGTTATTTTATTTGTATGATACCATTTTGGAAATTCCAAAATTATTTGTATGATACCATTTTGGAATAAACATTTGGGGCAGAAATCACAACATCTGTGATTTGGGGCAAAAATGCTGAAAGTCCTAAAAGGGAACTGAGAGCTTATGAATTGGAACAGGGGGCTCTCAGAAGACTGAGAACAGGGGATAAAACCTGTAATTTGGAGCAAATAGCTAACACAAAAAGAACAGCTTCACTGCAGATAAATGATTCACTAACAAGCGAGTAGCAGCTTCAAAAGCCTGGCACTAAATATATTTAGGGAGCAGTATAGAAAGAAGCCGAAGCTCATTTACACACAGGCAAAAGTAGGTAAGTGGGAGAGCAAAAAGTAGATAAGACCAGTACGTAACGCTGCGTAACGCGACGGGCGGGCTATCGATCACCCGGATGTCCTGCCCAGCGTTCCGGCAGAATAACACCACTGGATAAGACAGGTGTCTCTACTAACAAAGTAGATTAGTAAGGGGTGAAAGGTTTACAGAGGGTTGTAACAAATTGCGCATGCTTAATAGGGTCTATACATACGAAACTACACGCCTCTTGGAGCACAAAAGCTGATTTGAATGCACATGCAACGGTGGGGGTACATATCAAGGGGAAACGTAGTAGGCGGACGGAAAGCCTCTAAGTGGCTCAGCCAATGGTGAACAGAGGAAGGACTGCAGATGGAATAGGGTCTATAAAATGTGTATTTGTGCATTGTTCAGAGAGGGGGTCTTGGACTTCGGTCCTGCCCCTCCCTTTACTGCAATAAAGATATTTAAGCTGCCACATCTCTCTGTCTCTGTGGTATTTGGTACAGGGGTGTTGGGTCAGGGGGATCAAACACTCCTAATCATTTGATGGATTGGCCGGTGGGTCAGAGGGGCCCCCCGTTCCTAACACTACAGGCCTGTTTCTTACTTGGAGATTGATGCCGATTCCTCAAAAATCCAGCCGAATCCTTAGTCGGCAAGCTTACCTACAGGAACAGAAAACTGTGGCACACTGTACATCCTCAGGGCTCGGCCAAGGTGACAGGTGATGGAGCATGACACAAATGCTGCCCACCTCCCCCAGGGGTGCCCCAGCCTCAGCCATCACTCCTGTTCTTCAGTCCCTGGGCTGAAAAAAAAAGAGTGACGGAGAGTTGTTGAAGAGGCTGTCAGAGATGCATTAGCCCTCCTCCTCCTCCTGCTCCTCCTCTCTTCCTTTCCATCTCTTCCTTTTTGAATTCAGGGACCAGGAGGAAGAGGCAGACAGAGGAGGGTAGTGGCCTCCAATGACCTACTCTTCTCCAGCCCGCCTTTATTGACCTATCCCAGCGCCATTCATGAAGCCTCATTGGGGGGAGGGTTTCCAAGGCTGTGCAAGAGAGGGCTGGGGTCCAATCCCATAACAATGGGCACTGCCTTATCGAGACTGAGCTCTTGATATAATCTTGCACACAGCCTTTTCTTGCTGTCGTGCCAAGCCGCTCCTACCTCTCAGGGTTGTTGTGAAAATAGGTAGGGGAAAACAGGGCAAGTGTGGAGGGGTGGGAAGTGACAGATGTGGGGGTGGGCAGGAGGAGTCCCGAGAGGGGGGCAGGATCGGTGGTGGGTCCCCTGTCTCTGATTGATTGATTGATTGATTGATTGATTGATTGATTGATCGATCGATCGATCGATCGATCGATCGATTGATTGATTGATTGATTGATTGATTGATTAGGTTGTGGCATGAAAAAGGTTGGCGACCATGACTCTAGCCCATCACTTTCCTGCACACTTCCTCTCCATGTCACATCTCCAGAGAGTGGGGAGAGGCAGGCCGGCAGACCTGGGCGCCCCTTTGCCAGTCTGCTGCTTCAGGCAACTGCATCCCCCAGGCTCACAGACAGTCCGTGTCTGCTTGAAGAAGAGAATTAAGTGCAGAAACTCCTCTGGCTATCCCAGAACTGAGGCCGAGCACAACAGAGGGCAGCATAACCCAGACAGACCATCTGCAAAGAGGAAACTCACCCCGGTGGCGAACCCAGCCGAGGCTCCACCCTGGCCGGGTCAACGCTTGCCACCCCTGGCACTAGCTTCTTGCTCCCAGGTGCCAGGCCTGCCATGCAACCCCAAGATGCCAGGCTCCTTGGTGGAGCATTTGGAGCGCAAGGGTGGCCGGGTGGCTCTTTGCACTTGCAGTGGCTTGGGTGGGCAAGCAGGCGAGCGGGTGGTGGCGGTGGCTCTGCTGCCGCTCCGGCCCCTGTGATGCCCCCAGGCCCCCCGCATAGCCTGTCACTGACTCACTCATTGCCTCATCCGGACGCAAACCATTGCAATGCCTGCAGGTGCCACTTGTCCTGGCTTCTTGCCACGTAGGCGAGAGCAGCAGCCCTGGCCTCAATTCCCCCTCCAGGCCACTGTTGGTGGCAGGCGCAGCATCAGGCAGTGATGATCTCTTGCTCTCGCTCTCTCGCTCTCTCTCTCTCTATCACACACACACACACACACACACACCAAGTGCCCTGAGGAAGACAGAATGCTCCATGGAATTTTCCCATTTTCAGAATTCCTATTCAATATTCACTATTATGTTTAGTAAATAAAAATAAAGGATCAAGTGAGAATAAGATCCAAACAAGCACAAATGGAAATGAAATTAATTGCAGCAGCGAACCTGCCAAACGAACGAGCCCTCTTTGTCCCCTGGCACCCGCCTCCCAGCCAGTCCCGACACTTGATGGAAACTGGAGGTTTTGTCCCTCGGCTCCCATTGGCCAAAT
This sequence comes from Lerista edwardsae, assembly GCA_029204185.1. NCBI lineage: Eukaryota > Metazoa > Chordata > Lepidosauria > Squamata > Scincidae > Lerista > Lerista edwardsae. The sequence goes on along the minus strand of JAJKFI010000132.1, from coordinate 1,277,141 downwards.
TCTCTCCACTGAGGCGTCTGCCTTTCGCGGGAACGGGCAGAGGGCAAGAGCTCAACTGAGAGCTCATGTCTGCGGGTGCAGATCCAACTTCCCCAGGAATGGTGGCGCTGGGTGGGCAGCTCTGCTCAGCAACCACCACGTCTTCCTTTCTCCTCTCCCTTTTGTCTCCAGTAGAGTTAAGCCAGCTGCAGCTCAGAAGTCAGGAGAAGTTCCTGCCTGTCGCTAAATGCCTTTGATGAGCAGATATTTTTAGTGGTGGTGCCGCCGTTTCTGAGAAAGAAGGGGCTGAGAGAGAGATGGGGATGATCATCCTCCAGGTGTTACTCACCTTGATGTCAGCTGGTTGTCCAACTGGGTAAAAGGCTGATTATGAAGAATGTTAGTGGAGGAAACGTGGAGACATACGAGGACACGCGACTGGTGGCCAAACCACAGCAGAAGGAGGGGCTTGCAATACAAACGGTAGAACTGAATCAGTTCAGCAGCTGCGGGAGCTGCAGTCGGGGTCTGGCGCATCACGCCACTCCATAGAGCTGCTGTCACTCCCGCAAGGCTGGCCCCAGAGACAGCGCACTTGGGAGTCAAACTACATCGAAATTACAAAGCAGTGCTTCCCAAAGTGGTGGGTCGTGACCCACCACCCTGGGAAACATTGACCAATACCCCTTTAAGGGGCGGGGAGAGGGGGAAGGCTGCAACGCAATCCCCAGGATTGCTCTGCTGCCCTGGGGGAAGGGGCTTGTTTTACACTCACTCCTTGCAGCACTGGCCTCCCGAGGTGCGTGGGGAGCCCTGGAGACACCCCCACAGGGCTCCCAAACCTCACAATGTCATAAAAGTGTGATCATGACCCATTGCGAGGCTTGAGGAGCTCTGCAGGGGTGTCCCCAGGACCCCCCCACACACACACACACACCAGCGGAGACCAGTGCTGCGAGGGGTAAGTGTAGAATAGGCTACTGGCAAGGTTCCCAACTCCCTCTTAGGGTACAAGGACAACAAAGCTTAGAGACCAGATTTTCCCAGCTCCCCATGTGGATGCAATACCCTGAGACACCTTTGAACCTATTGAGCCACTTGGATTCATCCCTGGCAACGGCTGTAAAGGAAGCATTCGATACAGAGTGGACTTTGGAATCCATGGCTGGTCTTGTCTGTGACGTCTTCTGAGGCCCTCCAGCTGTGGGTTTTTGCATCCATGGCAGCCCAGCCAACAGAGCAGACAGTGCAGCCTCTGCTATAGGTCCTTTGCTGGTTTTTGCCCTGCTCTCCCTCACAGGAGCTCAGGGCAGCATCCATGGCCTCCTGGCTTCCCATTTATCCTGGCCTGGAACCTGTGGGACTGGTGAGTGGCTGTCCTCATGCATATTCCAGTCCTGCCCCCCCCCCATCCTAAATGTTTTGATTCATTTTCCTAAGGAAGTCTTTAGGCCTTTTGCTTGCAGGGCTACAAGACAACAAAGCTTAGAGACAATATTTTCCCAGCTTCTCACGAAATACCCGGAGATGCCTTTGAACCTACGGAGTCACTTGGATTTATGTCCTGGCCCTTCTGCAGTGATTCTCTGCTCCCTGAGGCTCCCTCGCAACCGCATTTCTGGTAACCGGCTGGTTTTATCACCGCGATGACGCTGTGAGGTTAGGCGGGGAGTCAGGCGGGCTGAGAAACCGGGAGCCCCAATCTACACATTCCACAGAGTGAGGTGGTAGTCTCATAGCAGGAACTCCTGACACCTGTGGGGGTCTGCCCAAGGCCCCCCTCCTCACCCAATAGATGCCCACTCAGAAGTAAGTGCTGTTGTGTAAGCCTTGTGTAAGCCTTTCTCCCAGAAAGGCATGCAAAGGACTGCAGCCCAAGTCATGCCGCCACCAGGTGCAAATGAGAATGACATTGAAATGAAGTATCTTTGCCTGCTTGTCTGTGCCTGGGCAAGCAAAGGTGTGGTGGAGGTGAGAGCGTGCCTGTTTGGGGACATGATCCAAGGCCTGCTGATGCTGGAGCCCCAAGGAGTGGCCAGCAGCTTGCCCCACTCACACTGGCACAGAAACACATGGGAGCAATCTATATATATAAAGAAGAGCGTGGGTATGTTCGTGCGTATGTGTGTATGTGCGTATGTATGTATGTATGTATGTATGTATGTATGTTTCGCATAGGCTCCGCAATGCCTGGAACGATCGGCACAAAACCCGGCAGGCATACACCTTGCGGCCTGGCAACAAACACTGCGGGGGTCGGGCCTCCCTAGCGCCCCCGGGGGTGGGGATATGCAGAGGTCCCCGTGTGAAAATGGTCAAAAACGGCCGAAATCGGCGTCAAATCCACAGTTTCCGGGGTCGCTGAGATGAACGGCAACGCCCCCAATGCCGTTGGAGTCCGGGTTCAGCCCCCCCTTGACGTGGGGGGCGAGAAGGGGTGCAAAACAACATGTCCACCATGCCCCGCTGTGGCGCCTGGACTGATTGGCACCAAACTCGGCATGCGGAAGCCTAGCGGCCTGGCCACAAACACTGCGGGGGTCGGGGCCCCCTAGCACCCCCAGGGGTGGGAGTACGCGGAGGACCCTGGGTGAAGACGGCCGAAAACGGCCAAAATCGGCATCAAATCCGTAGTTTCCAGGGTCACCGAGACGACCGGCGATGGTCCCGACACCGTTGGAGTCCGGGTTCGGCCCCCCCTCGGCATGGGGGGCAAGAAGGGGTGCGAGACAAAACTTCCGCCATGCCCTGCTGGAACGCCTGGACCGATTGGCACCAAACACGGCATGCGGAAGCCTAGCGGCCTGGCCACAAACACTGCGGGGGTCGGGGCCCCCTAGCACCCCCAGGGGTGGGGGTGCGCAGGGACCCCACGTGAAAACGGCCGAAAACGGCCAAAATCGGCTTCGAGTCCGTAGTTTCCAGGGTCGCCAAGACAAGTGGCGACACTCCCGATGCCGCTGGAGTCCAGGTTTGGGCTCCCCTCGGCGTGGGGGGCGAGAAGGGGTGCTAAATACAATATCCGCCATGCCGTGCTGGAACGCCTGGAGCAACGTGCACCAAACCCGGTACGCACGTGCCTTGCGGCTTGGCGACAAACACTGCGGGGGTCAGACCCCCTTAGCGCCCCTGGGGTGGGGGTACGCGGGGGTCTCCGCATGAAAATGGTCGAAAACGGCCAAAATTGGTGTTGAATCCATAGTTTCCGGGGTCACCAGGGCGAGCGACGACACTCCCGATGCTGTTGAAGTCTGGGTTCGGGGGCCCCTCAGTGTGGGGGGTGAGAAGGGGGGGCGAAACACAACATCTGCCAGGCCCTGCTGGCACACCTGGACCGATCGACACAAAAATTGGCATGCATACACCTTGCGGCCTGGTGACAAACACTGCAGGGGTCAGGGGGGCCCCCAGCGCCTCTGGGGGTGGGGGTACGCAGGGGGCCTGCATAAATCGGTCAAAAACAACCATAATCGGCATTGAATCTGAAGTTTCCGGGGTCGCCAAGCCGAGCGGCAACGCTCCCGACGCCGTTGGAGTCCGGGTTCCCCCCCCCCCAGCGTGGGGGTGGGAAGGAGTGTGAAACAAGATGACCACCATGCCCCGCTGTGACGCCTGGAGCGATTGGCGCCAGACTCGGCACGCGCGTGCCTTGCGGCCTGGCGACAAACACTGCAGGGGTCAGGCCCCCCCAGCACCCCCAGGGGTGGGGGTGCACAGGGGCCCCGAAGTGAAAATGGCCGAAAACGGGCGAAATTGGCATCGAGTCCGTAGTTTCCGGGGTCGCTGAGGTGACCGGTGACGCTCCCAATGCGATTGGAGTCTGGGTTCGGCCCCCGTCATTGTGGGGGGTGAGAAGAGGTGCAAAACTCAAACTCTGGAGGATCATTTTGTTACCCGGACAATGCCGGGTAACAAAAAGCTAGTTTCTTATAAAATCAGATGGTGGGTCTTGCAAGATTCAAGCTATGCCAAGCGGTGAACGTTTGACTTCACTCCTGACCTCCAAAGGGCCCTGCCAAGCAGGAGTCTGGACTTGGAAGTGACTGACCAGTATCGGCCTTCTTGGGACTGCCTCCATTTGGCTTCTCATGGTTGATGTCATGCCCATGTCTCTTTGGCTACCTAGATGTATCAATGAAGTTGAAGTCTTCCTCAATATCTAGCCGCTAGAATGCTTCATGTTGACTTTGGGCCCAATCCAACAGGCTCTCCGCAGGCAGTACGCTCACACCACCCAGGCAAATGTTGCGCAAGGTGACGGAAAGTGACTCCAAGGTCGGAAGTAAGCCATGACTGCTGGCACTGGGGGGGGGTGCCCTGGAGGGAGTCCCACTCTGCAACTCGCCCGGGATGTGACTGTTCTGGGCGGGGGAGGAGGGTGTTCCGGGGGGGAGGAGGGGGGAGTGGCTGGTGGCAACTCTGGCTGCTGGCTCCTGACCTCTGAGTAAGGCCCCACACACAGCCTGGCTTCGAGGCCCTCTCTTCTGCCGGCAGAGAAAATAAATAGCCGGCAGGAGACCCATGGGTCACCCTGCGCCCTTCCCGTGGGGAAAGGGGACGACAAATGAGCCTCCAGGGGCCGCTGGGCTGCCACAGGATGCAGCAGTAGCTACCTCTGCATTCCCAGGCAGTCGGGCAGTTTTGGATTGGGCCCTCTGTGCCTACTGCAAGATTTCCACGTTCCTCTTGCGTGTTTCCCTGACATACGAGGTCACACTAACTAGATTGGCAAAGTGGGTCTTCTGCAGCTACCCTCTTTGTACACGTATAGGAAGAGTCTTTCTTGAATTTGCTCCTAGCAGATGCCCCCTGTATAAAGTCCAGCATTTTCAGCATACCCTTGTCGGACTGCCCTCTGTCCCATGAGCACTTTTTTAAATAAACTCACCAGTGTTCTTTCTTTGTGCCTTTTACTTTTTACTGTTATTAAAATATCGCTGAAGCACTCGAGCTGTGCTGTGCCTGAGCCCTGAGTTGGAGGAAGGGAAAGCCATGGACAAACAAGCCATGGGTGAAAATCCCGCCATCAGTCTGGCAACCCTGTCATCGGCCGTCCAACCTACGTGGGAAAAGTAAAGCCTGCTCTGACTTCTGGATGTGGGAAATTGCCAAGTGGTTCGGCTCCGTCAGCAGCTGCCTTCACCGAACCTGTAAGAAATGGGAGTATTTTTTAATCATTGTTGTGTCAGAGCAATCTGCACTTCCTGCCCTTCTGATACTGCCCTGGACTCCACCAAAGCTCCCCCACCACTGGAGCAAAGTAAGGGAACAAACTAACCCCCTCCCCACATGTCTGAAGGGGGCTGCTCAGAAATTCCTGCTTGTGATCTCTCTGTCCCATCCTCTGCCTCGTTAATGGTGTCATCATTTCTTTATGTCTCTCCTTTTGTTGTTCTTCCTTCTTTTGTTCTCGCCTCTGTCCTTTCTTCCCCCTCTGATGTGCTGCCGTAATGTGCAATGTGCGGCACAATTAAGGCAGCTACATCAGCATGGGCAGGCAGCCCGGGACCACTCAGCTTCTTAATTCTCTTTTAAGATTTGAATTTCGCATGCAGCACCGGCCTTTTGTTCTCCGAGGTCTCAGAATTACTTAGGAGCTCTGAAGGCTGTGTTTGCAGTTCTCCTGGGCTCCTTTCGTATGTCACTTTAAAAATTAAGAGGTAAATCTCACCAGCCATTCCCTCCTTGCTCCTCCTCCCTCTCCAAAGAGAGGGGCTTAAAGGTAGCACAGTGAAAAAGTGAGAAGTGGCTACAAAAAGTTTGCTTCTGTGAGAAGAGTTTCCAGATTAATGAGCCAGGGACCCAGAACGAGAAGTCAATCAAAGCTGTTTCTCTTGTTTCATGTTTGTTTTCATGATTGAAGAAAAAGACACCTCCCTTTTTCAGCCATTTTCTGCACTCATTGCAAAGGCACCCCATTGTTTGGTGCTTTCCTTCTCGGCAGGATTTTCCTGTTCTGTTTCTGCTTCACAGCCCTCGGATCCATCAGTCCACAATGCCCTTGAACTGGGGCTGACCCAGTGGTGTCATCTAAATGATTTAAGAACAGGTACTCACTTTTGATTGGCACATGTCGGGACCCGCCCACCGGAAGTGACGTCATAAGCTGGAAGTGAGGTTGTGGCAGGAAGGGACATGAAAAAAGCCCTTTTTGAGGCCTCAGATGATTTTAAACTGACCCAACAGTTGCAACAGTATTCCACAGCACCCCCAGAACATGTTAAGGAGGCCTGGCATCATGTTAAAACCCCAGAGCAGCTCATTTTTCAGTGGCAAGGAAAGGAAAGGCTCCGCTCGCTGCCTGCCTGCCTGCCTGCCTGCCTCTGAGAACATGCAGGCAACTCAAACATGCAGGAAATTCAAACGTTGCAGAGGGCGGAGTCGACAAGTGGGCGGGAGAATGGGCGGGGCCAGCTGTAATCCTAGAAACCGGTACTTGTGTACCCCCGCGTACCCCCTGCATGACATCACTGGGCTGACCAATGACCTCTGAGTGCTGGAAATGTCCCTCTTTCCTAGTGGGGCTTCAGCCACCACCTGGGAATGGGGATCCCTGAATGTGAAAAGGAAGAGGGAAGTGGAGGAAGACATGCAAGGAGAGGAGAGTGGGGCAAGGGGGAAGAGCAGAGTGCAGGTGAGCATGCCAGCCTTGCACTAATCCCATGGACTGCAATGGCCCTCTGGCTCTGGCTCAAACCTCAATTGTCATACAGACATAAAAGCTTCCCAGGGGTTGAGATCCACTGTAGGACAATTTCAGGAGTTTGTTCGACTCTGCTACTCCTAAAAGGAATACTGGAGCCAGAGAATCGTCTCCCCATGCCTTACCTCAACTAATTTGTGGGTATACCGGCCTGGGTTGCCAACCCTACAGGCTTGGCCTGGAGTCTCCAAGAATCAGTACCACTCTCCCGGCGATGACTGAAAGCAACCCTAGAGATTGCAGCAGGATCTACAGCAATTTGTAGTGCTGGAAAACAGTATCCAGGAATAGCTTCACAGTGCAATCCCAAAGGCTGCACAGTGTCGACACAACGGGGTTGCGTCGGTGCTGTGCACGTAGCCAGTGGCGTTTCTACAGGGATGGCAAAGCTCTAAGTCTTGCAAGAAGCCTTACCTTGCAGTGGAAATCACTCCTCTCCTGCACCGTTTTAGCCAATCCTCACAGGGAACAGCAACATCTTGGCGTTGCTTACTGGCTACAGCAGCAAGGGAGAGGAGGGATTTACATGACAGGGTAAGGCTTCTTGCAACACTTAGAGCTTTGCCCTCCCTGTAGAAACGCCTCTGCACGTAGCACTGAGGCGGAGTTACCACGTGACACCTCCACGTTGGCACTAAGGCAATGGGACAGCACTGTAGTCAGCATTGGTCCCGTTGTGCCCGCACAGCGCCTCCCTTGCGCTGGCTGAAGTCGGCTGGCGCAGGGGAGGTGCCATGTTGGGAAGGGGAGGGAGTGGGCGGTTCTGGCATGCTGTGGGTGTGCGGTGGGCATGCTGGCCCGGGCAGGGGGGCAGGCTTGGGAATCGGCCAAAAGGTGATACGGCCAAATCCTAAGCCCGATCGGGAGGCTGTGTGGCCCCAATTCGGGCTGCGCGGTCTCCTTGGATCTGCACCTGCTGTTTAGCAGGCGCAGATCCGAGTAGCGGAAAGGGGAGGCTGGCATCTCCCCTACAGTAAGGGCATGAAGGCTCCAGCCTCCCAGCAGGCCATCTGACCTCGCTAATCCAGCGCAGCACAGGATTGCACTCCCAGTCAGAGTTGGCAGCCCTACCAGTTACGCCCTCCTCAGTCAAAAATGTGCTTGATGGGTTTTTTTAAAGCCAAGTGCTGGCCCCGCTCAGTATCAGGAGGGCACACAGTTCTTGAGACCTGAATCTGGGGAGGGCCTCGACACTTGGCACTGCAGCACGGACTGACGGCTTCCCAGTGACGACACAGACCTGGTGGAGAGCCACCAACGCTTGGTCAATGCTCTTCCACAATCACCCTCTGAGGTGGACCAAACTGGACACAATATTCCATTCTTCAAACGTCGGGCAGAGCAGCAGACAGCAGGGCTGTCTGTGTCTGGAGTACAATCCCCCCCCCATGGAGTGTTTCTATTTCTACTATTTCTACAAGGGAGCTGCGTTGCCAAAGAAAAGGGGCTGGCCTCACTCAACCAAAGAAAGGTGGGCCAAGGAGGTTCTGGGAGTTTGGCCCCCGGGGTGCCAGAGTCAAGGGCCTTGGGGAGAAGCCCTGCTTTGGGCCAGCCCTGATGCCCACAGCCTCCTACTGGTGTGGCACTGCCACAGTCACCAGGACAAAAGGTGTTGGTCTGGCCAGGTGGGCCCACTGATAGAAAGAGGCTCCCGACTACTGCCTCACCCAGCTGATGCCCCAATGCCAAAAGCCCCCCCCAGGCATCACACTGTGGTCCAGACCCACTTTAGGCAGCTTGTTTACTTACTTAAGCTCTTCCAAAAGCACTTCCACTCCTCCTCCCAAGCTGCCCAGCATTTCCGTCTGCAAAGATCAGCGAGTGCCCCAGGGATTCCATTTCAAATCCACTTCCCAAGACAGATGCAGAGTTCAGGCAATGCGGAGTTAAAACCATCACTGCGCAGTGTGAACTCAGGCTTTGTGCTGCCTCCGTCAGAGCAGCCAGGCTCTGATCAGTCATGAAAGTGGCACTTTAGAACCGACCAACAAACCAACCAACCAACACACACAAATCACCTTTCCTCTTATATCTTTTATAACTTGTGTATTTTCCAGGTGTTCTTCTGGGCAAATGGTGCTTTTTTAATGAATGTTTGATCTGGGGCCACTCTGAAAGGTAAATGCAGCTGTCTGCAAATCAGGCACACTCACCTCTGAGAACCCTACCTGGAGTTAGATTACAACCTGTCTGCTATCCCAGGGGACCCAAGAGCTGCTGCTTTACACCACCTTTGAGGAGGAAACACCATTTGTATCCCCCCTCCATTATGAATGGCACTTTCCCTGGGAAATTTTGTAATATCCAAAACTCTCAGCCATCTTCAGAGATTGCTACCATGTTTGCATGATTGGAAATGTCAAGGCAAACATTTATAAATGAGCTCACAATCTCTGGGAATGGATTGGCTCCCTTCCTATCAAGGCAGAAAATCTACCCAGAAACATAAGCAGGGGTGGAAATAGCATCCATCCTTGCCTGCACTCCCCCCCCCCCCATCCTCAGCCCCGTCAATAAACTTTTACAGCAAATGCCCTATTTTTTATTTTTATGGACACATCAGCCTGAGAAAGATATTGGATTAATATGAGAATAAAACCAGGCAAGGAAATGGGTCCTAAATATGGAGGGGGAGGGTCTGTCACTGCACCATCCAAAATTGCTGCTCGGCTCGGCATTTACAGGGTCACCTGCTGGAATTTATGGGTGGCTTAACAGCTCCCCTGCGCTTGCGAACGTTGGCGGGGGGGATGCCACTTTCCGCTGCATCCACAGCTCTGAGCCGAGACAGGCCGCCATGGAACTGGGCAAGAAACCGAGGGAGGCAGAAGGTGGACTGAGGGCCCAACCCTAACTGCTACTGTGCTGTTGGAACTCGTGCAACACCGATGGGTTGCAAAACATGATCTGCTGTGGCGAGTGGAAGTGGCCACCCGACAGCAGCCCACGAAGATGCCCCAGTGCCAGTAAGTGGGTGTGAGTTGGGTGCAGAGTGGAGGTGGGCAGAAGAAGACTGGGACAGAGGGAGAAGAACAGGGCAGGGACTGGGGCAGGGATGGGGGTGTGGAGGAGGGCGAGAAGCAAGTGGTTATTAGTGGCAGAAGCTCCACCACTATCCTATACTGCTTCCCGGCCTTGATCCACCTCCCGGGTTCACTTGGAGTTGCGCAAGCCAAACAGCTGGTGCAGGTCTGGGTAGACCTATTGGGGCAGCAGAGCTTTACTCTGAGGTAAGGGAATGAACACTACATCAAGGGGGCCTCCAGGACTGCCCCCTTGCAGGATGCGGAGCATGCTCTATTGGTGCAGCAGCAACGGCAAGAGGGGGTTAGTCTGGGTTAGACTCTTTGCGAACACAGGGACATACCAAGCAGTGCTACAGAGGTAAATGTTGAACAATGGGGCACCTCCACAGCCACGCACCACTGAATGCCACCCATCAAACCGGGAATGAAGTGCCACCTTCAGCTGGCCTCAGGTCTGCATCTCTGATCAAGGCCAGGCAAAAGACACCCCACCTCCCATTGTCCGAATGGTGGCATCCCCTTCAGAGAGATGGGGGTGCATCAGGCCTACAGATGACCAGACATGCATGCGTCATCCCCACGTCACAAGCCACGTTCTTATGTGGAGAGGTTGAAGCTTAGTGGCAAGAACCCTGTTGTGCACACTGAATGCCCCTGGTTCGATCCCCCGGCAGCATCTTCAGGATACCCCTGCAAATTTGGCAAAGTGGCACCTTTTAAAGAGGTGTCCTATTTAGCAGGGCAAGAGCAATGCCCCTCTCTTCACCCTCTTCAGGGGCAGTTGTTGGGGTCTCTTCTCCATCTCCTTTTGGACTGTGGGTCCTTTGGAGACAAGGAGCCTTTGGTTGAATTGTTGTACTATATGAACCACTGTGTAAACTAAAAAGTAGTATTCTGTATTACTATTACTATTACTATTACTATTACTATTGAAGAAGAAGAAGAAGAAGAAGAAGAAGAAGAAGAAGAAGACGACGACGACGACGACGACGACGACGACGACGACGACGACGACGACGACGACGAC
>JAJKFI010000132.1:1233961-1254213 GCA_029204185.1 Lerista edwardsae | reverse complement strand
ATGAATGAATGAATGAATGAATGAATGAATGAATGAATGAATGAATGAAGGTGCAATCCTAACCTGTGCTGGTACAGGCAGGCAGATTTGCATGTATCCAATGCAGGTTGGGAGCAGGCTCACACCTCCATGGGGCAAGCGATGTTTGCAACCCGATGGGGCTGCTCTGATCACACCATGGTGGCCTGAATTGGGGCTGGCGGCCCAGGGACAGGGGGTTGGATGTGGCCTAACAGCTGCCTCCTAGCTCCTCACCGGGCCACCCCACCTGCCAGAAAGCCTGCCCCCACGCCATCCCACCCCACCCTTCCCACTTCCCCTCGCCCAGAAAAGCCCCTGCTCTGACAGAACAGGCTGTGCAGGGAGGGCTTACTGGCCAGCATCTTCACATGGACGTGCTTTATGGAACATTCGCAACAGCGCTCAGCTGACGCACGTGGCTTGCATTGGTCGAAGGGGGGCTGGGATTGTGTTGCCCATGGAGGAATGAAGGGCATCCCAATTCTAAGAGCTCTAGTACCTAGAGGAGGAGCAGCGCCAAAATGGCAACCACTGCATCCTGAGCCTGCCCAGGCTACCCCACGGAGTCAGCAGCCGAAGGCAATGGGCCTCCTTGGCTCTGCATCCGCGTTTGAATGGGCGCAGAATTCAGGAGGTGCATGCCAGGCCAAGCGGCTCAGGAGAGGGTTCAGGATGCTGCAGCAGATGCTGCTGCCACCCCCATCTCCTCATGGGCCTTATCCTTCCCTCCCCTGTCCAGTTCCACCCCTTCCCTGCCTCTCCCCCACACTGATCCTCTTACTGGTTGCTGGTGCTTCTGGAGAAGCTTTTCGCTTGGTGCTGCGGCACTAACTAGTACCAGCGCTCGCTCGCTCGCTCGCTCGCTCTCGCTCTCGCTCTCTCTCACAGTGTCGCAAATGTGCTTTACAGCATCTTCACAACACAACATATTGCCAGCATTCAGCCCTAAGGATGGGCCCTGAGTCAGCCAGTCAGGCAATAGGTCATATCAATCAACCGGTTCCCAATCTGATCTCCACAGCTCTTATCTTCCATATCATACAACAGCAGGATACTTTTCCCCAACAACAGCTGTCAGGTGGTTGAAAAAGGAACATGCCTCTGGGCAATGTGCAGAGTGTCTTTCCTCCACACTGAGTACCTGCAGTTAGACTTCATTCATCACGGGCCAAGAAGCACATTTGCTGGATCCAATTTATATCCTCCAGTAAGGCTCAGAGAATCAATGGCTTAAAAGGGAATCCTCAGGCAAGAAGGCTGAATGAGCTCCCTGGAACAGGAATGGAAGAAAATAGAGGTGTGCAACTCTGTCCTCTTTTGGTCCAACCCTGTCATGGATTGGGCCACCAAGTGAAGGGCTTTATGACAGAGGAACAAAGATCCGCTGTCATAAAATGGCTTCACTGGGAGGGATTTGGGTAGGATTGTCTGCCCACCTAGTAGGCAGTAAGAAGCCCCCTGATTGGCCAGGCCTGGAATAAATCTAAGGAATCTGCTTTTCTGCCTTTGTCTCATTAAACCGCCTCCTGCATATCAGACTCCAGCTTCTACCTGCCTCTGTCTCCAAGCTCTTTCCAGCACCTTCCATTTCCAGGCCTAGATTCAGATGCAGCTGCCAATGACTTTGCCCCACACCTCTGATTTTGGAGATTTAGCACTGAACATAGGAAAAGATTATCTGCTGGTTTAATTTCTACACCTATCTCCAGCAATGCCCTTGAAGTGGTTTGGAAGACAGCAAGCACAGCACAAAAAAACAGAGCTTGGCCATATACTATTGGCAGTTTTCATTGTATGCCTGTAAACAAATGAAGGAAATTGCACTGTGCGAGGTGCTCAGGATCTGAAACTGGGCAATCATTTGCTTGAAAATGACAATGAACTGAAACTGCACTCATGAATTTGTAGCCACCCATTCTTTCCAACTCAAAAGGAAGCCTGATCTTCAAAGCCGCCACCCCTTCAAAGTCAAAACTTGCATGAAAGACATCTCTGCAATGAATCATTCACATCTTTTAAACCATGTCTCAGCGATGCATGGCTATAATATATGTCGGAGCAAATGTTAGAGGCAGAATTATGGCCTGTGAACATCAATTGTCTTCCTTCTGTTCTTCTGCTTCGGTCACCTGCTTCCTGCTGTCCTTGGTGCTGAAGCAGCTTCTGCTGCCTTGGCAGACGTGAGCCTGCTATGCCCTATCTGGATATGGAAAGGTCCGGACGGCGTGCTGCCTTCTGCAGCAACAGCTCTGCCAATCATTTGGAAGACAATGCTGGCAATGGAGAGAGTCGGCTGCGCTGGAGGGCAGGCTCCCCTCCCAAGAGAGCACCCTGATCAGACCAGCAGCTGTGCACATGGCTGGCGTGCATTGGCCACTGCCTGCACAGGCGATATCTGTTCTCTGCCCTTCGTGGCTCATCCCATCTGTGCACATTCATTGCTCAGATTGGCATTTTCTTCTCTGAATGGGCAAAAGCAAAGGGCTCCCCAAGGGTGGGCACAGGGAAGGAGTGTTCTCTTGTTTGGTTTTCTGTTAGAACCAGACTAGAGGGAACGGTCCAATTCAAGTCAATGGAATGTGAAGCACTCAATGTTCTTTTTTTTCCTAAAGGGAGTTTCAAATTATATCAATGAGCTACATTTCCATAATGTTTAGAGAGCCAAATATGTCCAAAACCATCAGGATGTTGGGAAGAGGGGTGTGTGTGTGTGTGTGTGTGTGTGTGTGTGTGTGTGTGTGTGTGTGTGTGTGTGAGAGAGAGAGAGAGAGAGAGAGAGAGAGAGAGAGACCACTAGTGATCCCCAATTGTGCTTTTTAATAAAAATTGTGCTTTTTAGGCTCCTAAAAAGGCTCAGGCTCCTAGGAGCTGAGCCAGTGTTGGTAAGTTGGCAGCAGAGGTGGGGAGCAGGCTGCAGCAGCACAGGTGCATGCCAGACCCTATCCTCCATTTTCCAGCGTGCCCCATCCCTTCCTCTCTTCAGACGTATGCCAGCTACCGAGCTGGAGCGGCTCCAAGGAGACCCCCAGGCAACCAGGAAGCCTACCCAGAAACATTTTTTTTTACTTCCCTCTGGCTGGTCTTCTGCTAGAATATGACATAAAATAGGTCTAGGTTCAAATAATCCATTAAAAACCTTTGATTGACTTTTGATAGATTGACAAGCCTCAATTAATCAGGCATCTTATTCTTAGTCTTTTAAAAACTTCAGTACAAATACTTACAAAAGCAACGGGGGAAAACAAGCACCTTCAAAGGCACCCCACCAGCAGCAGCACCTCCCTTTCTCACAGAGCAGGACTTGATGATCTGGTGCCTTATTTTGATTGTTACCTCTCTGAACATGAGCTGACTTAGAAATCAAAGCAAGCAAACCAACATTGATGCTATTTTCTACTAATGGTGCAATAGAGCACCAGTTTTTTAAAGAGGGATTTTAAAAAATTACCGCCACCCAAGGATCTGAAACTTGCACTGTGAACAGTATAAAGGTCGACCTTTTCAGAGCAACAGGGTTTTATGACTGTCCAACCAAGTTTTCATGGAAGAAACAGGAGCAAGATTTTGTATTCCGAGGGTTTTTTCACTCTAGATTTGTCTATTCATAGCCCCCACCCCCAACCAAAATGAAAAGTTCCAGTTTTGGCTTCTTTTATTAGGCCACAGACTAACCTTTGTCAGTGAGTCAAAACTAAGCTTTCAGCTACAAATAAGCACTTGTAATTATTCTTTGAAAAACTGGTGCTCAAAGGCACCTAATTTCGTTTCCCCATCTATTTGCATCCAGACTCTTGCATCTATTTGCAACCCCTGCTAACTGGGCAAGAGGCACTTTTTCAAGTGGTGTCCTCTTATATTTAGCAGGGGGAGAGCAATTGTCCCTTTTCACCCCAGCACAGTGCCTTTCTCGTGGCTGTTGCTGGTGGTGTTCTCCATTCTTTTAGATTGTGAGCCCTTTTGGGACAGGGAGCCATTTAACTTTAATGTTATTATTTGCCTGTAAACCGCTTTGTAAACTTTATGTTGAAAAGCGGTATATAAATACTAGTGATTGATTGATTGATTGACTCTTGTCCTTTTTATTTTCCAGGCTAACAGAATGACTTATCTTTGCCCTGGGCTCTTTCTTGTATTCTGGTGTCTTGCCTTTGTTTTTGCTGGTTGGAGTGGTCATTCTCAGATTCGCAGCCATGAAACCTCCTGGATGAGCGGAGCCACCCAGGGCCTGCTTCACCATTCTGACAGGTTTCATGAGGAGAGCAGGAAGGGAGTAGTTGTCTGCACAGCGCTGAAGTCCTTGGAAGGAGGCATTCCAGCAAATGTTTAAAAATAAAAAGTGTTCCTGCTGCAGTTTTTCACTCCACTGCTTTTGTTTTGCTAGAAGCAGAGGATTATTAGATTAGCAGCCTTAGGTCACCAAAGGGCCTCAAAGTTCATCGTGGGAGTGGGTTGGTTTTACTGTGACGCATAGCGGCCTGCGCTGTCCTATACCCCCCTTGCAATAGCGCTAAGCTCTTGTGCCAGCTGAACGCTGCCACAAACTATTTTCTGCACTCAAAGGCACTCATTTCACTTCAGGTGCATGGGGAAGCTGTGACATTGTTCCGAAGTCAGGTTTCCTGAAGACAAGCCCCTTGAAAATGTAGCCAAAGTGAAAATTCAGAAATGATGCGCTAACGCATCTTTAAAGTCCCACCAGGTAAAAATATAAGGTGTATTCTGATTGTGTTGTGAAATGGCATTCATCTAAGGTTCCCTTTCCGTAAAGAATACGCTGGGCAGACTGCAAACCTGCCAAATTGCATTGTACTGTGGAATGGCTGAACTACTTTGCTACATACCCAAAGACCTCCAGGTTGAAATATCCTTGGCAACTGATGACATGACGTCTTTTCGTTTGAAATGTTTCAGGCAGAATGCTTGCAACATTCCCCAGCTCAGTGTTTATAAAGAAAATCACTATGAGCCCAATTGAGCACAATGAGCCTGCAAAATCTGAACATTTGGAGATAAGAGGCTCACCTCCTTGGGAAGGTCCCTTCCATTCAAATGTTTTTCAAGCAGTCAGTGCATGCAAACATTTGATCTTTGTGGGCATATTTGAGCCTTTGCAAGAGGTTGAGGGCATAAACCTAACCTGCACCAGAACAGCACAGGCTGGCAGGCCTGGACAGTATCCAACACAGATTGGGACTGCACTGGAGCCTTCATGGGGCAAGGGCATGATTGCTGTATAGCAGGCGCAGGTCCGAACAAGCTGCACAGCCCAAATCAGGGCCACGCAGCCCAGGGACAGAGGCTTGGATGCAGCCTAATGGCCACATCCAAATTCCACCCTGCTCCTTGGGCTGGCACTGCCCTCCTTCTCACCCTCCCCCACCCAGAAACGCCCCTGTGCCAGCCAAACCCGGTGTTCAGGCAGCTTGTGCTTGCAAACCCGGCATTCAGGCAGCACTGCTGCCACAGTGCTGGCGCACATGTGCTTTACAGGTTGGATTGTGCTGCCTGTTTGTGGTGCACAAAGGCCAGTGTTCATACAAACATCCACTTGAACCCTGTGCAAAAGCAGGACTTGGTTTCAGGTCAAGCACTGGCATGTTTTCCTTTCCATTCCAAGAGGAATTAACTGGTTGCTGTTTTCATATATTTGGGGCATGTATTTTGAGTGTATATGTTCTATATACTACTACTGTGTGGTTTTAAATATAGTCTTGCACATTCTTCTTGCATTACATTGTATGATTTAATTTTTGCCTGGATTTCTTTCATGCATTCAAATGTCCTCTCTGCACAATATGAACTGACTGGCCTCGTAACTGTCTCACAGACTACCCTGCCTCACAAGGTGGTGATAGTGAGAGAACAAACATGTGCGCCACCTGAAACCCTTCAAGAAATTTCGGGGCAGAAATATAGCACCTGTTGATAACCTGTCTTCCATTAACTCATTTATTTTTTTATCAAACCATCTACACTAGTGACCAGCATTACAACTTATGCTAATGAGGGTGCAATCCTAACCAACTTTCCAACACTGGGGTAAAGGCAATGCTGCTCACAAGCATTCACTTACCTTGAGGAGGCCCCCCGTGAGTCCTACTCCACTGCAGGATGCAGCACATGCCCCATTGGCACAGCTGTGTCAGCGCTGGAAAGTTGGTTAGGATTGCGCCCTGAATTCCATATATTTATGATTTTTTTCCTAATACATTATAAACCACATGGAGCCCATGAATTAGGGTGGGATTTTAAAAAAATAAGTAAATAATCTCTCTGCCTCACACTCATAATCCAATTTTCCTTAATTCAATTCATCTCTGCTCGGTTTGACTGTATGAAATTTGCTATCTGTTGAGCAATTTTCCTTCATTTATGTGACTTGATTAATTCATTTAGGTTGTCTTCGAATAAATGAAAGTTGAAAGCATCACAATCTGACTCACAGCTTGATCCCCTATTACAGCTTGGGATGCTCCCAGGAGTTCAATGTATGGATTCCTCTACAGAGCTCCACAGTGAATGGAGTCCCTTCCCCCTCCCCCCAAAGGGGTAATTCAATGTCAAGGAGGAATGATCAGATATCAGCAGGGAGAAATAGGGGGTGTGAAGCCTGACACCTTCGAATTAGTTGGGGAATTAGCAAAAGCACAAGACCCAACAGGAGGGCTCCGGTTCCATGTCTCACAGTCCCTGTGGCTGGCCCAGCACTTGCAAATCTCCAGGCTGTTGGCCCTGCCCATTTCTCAGGTGGAGACCCATCATCCAAGCCCTCCTTGGGGCAAGCAGAATCAATGGAGCACCCAGTGTCCTCGGCAGCTCAGGCAAGCTCCTGTGCTCTTGGTTTCCAGTTCCTCAGGGGCATAAGAAGAGCCCTGCTGGATCAGGCCCATCTAGTCCAGCTTCCTGTAACTCACAGCGGCCCACCAGGTGCCCCAGGGAGGCATGAGACAACAAGATGCTTGCATCCTGTTGCCACTCCCTTGCACCCAGTACTCTGAAGTAGCCCACCACCTTTGTAAGGAAGTTGCACAATCCATCATTGCCTATAGCCCATGATGGACCTTTCCTCCAGAAATCCATCCAATCCCCTCTTAAAGGCATCAAGACCAGATGCCATCACCACCTCCTGTGGCAAAGAGTTCCACATGTTAACTACCTGCTGGGTAAAAAAGTACTTCCTTTTATCTGTTTTAACTCTCCCAACCCTCAGTTTTAGCGGATGCCCCCTGGTTCTGGTATTTTGAGAGAGGGAAAAGAACATCCCTTTATCGACTCTATCCCTTCCATGCATAATTTTGTATGTTTCAATCATGTCCCCCCTCAGGCACCTTTTTTCTAGACTGAAGAGTCCCAAACGCTGCCGTCTTCCTTCATAAGGGAGGTGCCCCAGCCCCGTAATCATTTTTGTCACTCTCTTCTGCACCTTTTCCAGCTCCACTATGTCCTTTTTGAGGCACTATGTCCACAGCTGAGGGAAATGGGCAAATGGGACATCTACCCTGGGCACCACTCAAAGGGGACACTGGGTACAAACTTAAATTCTGCTGATTGCGCATTTCTGCACCACCGTCAGTGGTGTTTCTGCGCCAGTTTCAGGGTAAACGGGCAGCAGTGCCATTTCAGTGCTTGCTATGGGCACCATTTTCCCTCGATATACCAATGCGTTTCCTCCCAAACTCCAGACAGGGTCACAGCAAGAGAGTTCTCGGGATCCCCAGTGCTGAGCAGCATTTGGCTGGTTTGGGGTACTACCCTGGGCCTACCTGGAAGGCTGGACCCGTGGGGCAACTCAAGGGAGAGGGCCCTTTCTTGCCCTGGTCCCCTGAGGCTCCTGCTGCCTCCTTTCTCTTCCTCCTGAGTCTCTGCTCTGGCTTCCTTCTTTCTCCTCTTTGTCCTCACACTTCCTCTGCTCACTCTCCTGCTCTCTTGGCCACCTCTCTGTTCTGCCTTCCTCTCCTCTTCCTCTCTACTGTCTCTCTTTCTTCCTCTTCCTCCTCTTCTTCTTCATCATTCACCATCTCAGCCTGAGCTCTTCCCCAGCCCTTAGCAGCGGCCCTGCCTAAGGGCTGGATCCACCTGCCCAGTCTTCTCCCAACTGTCCACTGAGGACCAACAGCCTGGCCTCCCTCGACTGGCGCGCTCAGGGCTGCTGCCGCCACCGTGCGAGAGAGAGAGAGAGAGAGAGAGAGAGAGAGAGCAGTGACATGCAGAGGTCCTCCTGCAATCTACCAAAAAAACAAGTGATGGATCTCCTGGGATCTTCAGGGTGGGGTTTGCCAGTGGATGTTTCCAAAAAAAAAAAAAAGCCAATCCAAGACTAACTTAACTCATTGACTTTACTGGTGCTTAAAGAGGATTCGCTTTCTTTAGATACAACCTACTCTTCTCCTTATGTCCCATCATTGGTGACCTGCTCTTCTTCCTCTGGCTCTGGCTCTGGTGTCTTGGCAGTTATGACAACTACAGGCAGAACTTTCATTCTCACTTCACAGGCAACACTTTTCAGTGAGGTCATTTTCACACCTCCGGGTGCCAGCCATCCCCTCCAAGGTAGAGTAGAGAGAAATGGATTAATGTCCAGGTACCTGTGAACCAGCCTTAGATCGCTGGCTCTGGAGTGCATGTCTCGCCCTATTGAAAGGCATCTGCGGGAGGTGACCTGTGGGGCTCTGCCTGGGATGGTCCATCCTGCTTAAAGGGGGACAACTGGGGCTTGTTACCTAGTGACTAACATGCAGATCTGAAGCAGATTTTGGCTACTGGGCACTACTTACGCTTCCCTGTAATTCCACAAAAAACAAGGGACAACATCAAACCATTTCTCCAGATGTGTTTTGCCTGGGTCAACAGACAGTCCGGCCTGCACCCGGTTGGTTCCCTAACGGTCCAGGAACCTGTCCTAGCAGGCTGTCCTCCAGGAGACAAAAAGGAAGGGGGAGAGAAGCAAGCAGGCAGGCTTCAGCGCATGGAGCAGGGAGGGGCTTGTCAGGCCCACCAGGGCAGCCCCCTTGGCTCCCCAGCCAGCTGCCCCTCCTGCATAAGGAGTCCTTGGCATTCATCCCTGGCCACATTGCCGTGAGCTGGCTTGATGGCTTTAAAGCCACATAGCTTATGAGACATGTACCCCCATGTGTCCTGGCACTACCGTCCCCATCAGTGGTATCGCTAGTGGGGGTGCAGGTGGGTGGGTGGGTGTGAGAGAGAAAGAGAGCGAGAGACACCACTACTGGCCCAAAATGGGAAAATCTCAGTATTTTTGAATAATACCAATATTTCATTCAATGGTAATTTAATGCAGAATGCAATGAAACAAACCACGTTGAAATATCTGCATCCTATCAAACGTTATAGCCAAATAGCCAGAAAGGGAAAACAACTACTGTACCTTATATAACAAAAGGTAGATTTCTTTAACTCAAAACTGGGCAATGAGACTGACAGCCCAATCCTAACCTGGGCAGGAGCAGGCAGTCCGGCAGCCCTGCACTGCCTCCTAACCACGGTAAGTTATGAGGTGGCAGCCACTTAGCAGTTTAACCTGGGGCACGGGGACGGACAAGCCGCAGAGAGCCCAACAGGGCTGTTCAGATCTGTGCCTGCAAAATAATAGGCACAAGTCCAAGCCTCCTGCAGAGCACGAATTGGGGCCGCCCGGCCCAGAGACAGGGATGCCTAACAACTGCATCCAGACTACTCTCCCTTCCCTAGGCTTCCCATCCTGCCTGCCGCAACGCCCTCCCTCCACCCCATCCCACCCCCTCCCGCCCAGAAAAGCCCCTGCTCTGGCCAAACTCAGCCAGCGTGGGGCTGGTTCACCTCCGAGCTTTGCGGGCAGGACGGGGCCAGTGCGAATGCTCCTGCCAGCCCAGCAATTCTTCAGTTGTCACAGACCTGCCTTATGGCACATGTGCAACAGCTTTGGGCCAATGCAACGCACATGCGTCAGCCCAAGGTCATCACAGGATTGCACCCTGATTGTTCAAAGAGCCAGTGAAGTGTTGTTAAGGCACAGCAGGGAACCAATAAGGTGTAAGCCTGAGACAACTCTGTTTCCGTGTATCAGAGCTAATCCTAGAACTTCTGTTCAGTTGTGTGAGTGACATCAAATTGGCCACTGATTTTTTGTTGCTGGGTATATTTGTTAATATGTTATACATTAAAACAAATAAGTTTATGGGGGTGACACTGTCCCTAGTGGTGCAACTGAGAGCGCAATCCTATACTGTGCTGGCTGGGCAAGGCCGGCTAAATCCAATGCAGTATAGTGGAGGCTGGAACCTCCCTGCGGCAAGGGAGCGCTCACTTCCTCACCTTACGATGTGCTCCTTGGATCTGCACCTGCTAAACAGTAGGCACAGATCCGAGGAGACCACGTGGCCCAAATCGGGGCTGCTCAGCCTCCTGAACAGGCTTAGGATGCGGCTGTATGGCTGCCTCCCAAGCTGATGCCAAAGGAGAACAAACTTCACTTCTTTCCTCCACCCCCTTTCTCTCCCCTGCCTTCTTGTTCATTACTCATGCTAAGTGCAACAAAGCTATCTTATTTTTTCCCCCACTTCTAATTTCTGAACTCCTAACGATTGTGTTATTAAGCCGGGTAATAACCAGTTCAATTGTGCATGTCCTTTGATCACTTTCCCATCCCAAACAGCAGCATGTGCCTTCTGGCAGGGACGAGCTCCGTGAGCACAAACACCTCACATCTATCACCAGGATACCTTGGCCCTGTAATTAAAGGGGCTCGTTCTCTCTGGCAGAAACAATAGGACGCAACACAAGAAAGAGGCTTGTCTGGGTGGGAAACTTGTGGAGGGAGGTCACAGATAGGGCTTCACATAATGCATTATTAACATATGAAATCTGTTGCCTAGGGATGTGCTGGTGGCCGCCAGATGGCTCTGAAAAAAGGAGGTGGGCGCTAGTCAGCATCCTGGCTGAATGGAGTCCTCCTGTTCCTGAAGGCGACAAGCAGGCTTCAGAAGGCCTGATGCTGAGAGACAAGCAGCAGTGACTTGTACCTTCATAGCCTGCCTGTGGGTGTCTGGAGACACCTGGTCAACTGCACGTGCAAGCAGGATAATGGCTGGGGACAGAGTGCATTGCTGAGCATCTGCTTTGCCACATTGGGGTATAAATAGGGTAAATAGGCTGCCTCAGAATGCCAAGTTCAACAGGATGCAGGGACCTTGTGGTCCCTTGTGCTCCCTGAGGTATCTGGTGGGCCACTGTGAGATGCAGAAAGCTGGACTAGATGGGCCTTGGCCTAATCTGGCAAGGTTGTTCCAATGTATGTGCCTCTATACATGTGTGCATCACTTAGAGAGGTTCAGAACAACTACATATATATGTAGTTGTTCTGAACCTCTCTAAGTGATGCACACATGTATAGAGGCACATACATTGGTCTGTTATCGGTTGGGATGGACAGAGGGAGGTTCTTTTCCCTCTCTCACGCAACACCAAAATCATGCATCATTTGAGTGTTGGGAGAGTTAGAATGGATAAAAGGAAATACTTTTTTACCCAACAGGTAATTAATCTGTGCAACTCCTTGCGATTGGTGGTAGCATCTGACCTAGGTGCCTTTAAAAGGGGATTGGACAGATTTCTGGGGGAAAAGTCAGTTGTAGGCTATAGGCAATGATGGTTGTGCAAACTCTTTACATTAGTAGTAGGCTACCTCAGAATGCCAGATGCAGGGGAGTGACCACAGGATGCAGGCATCTTGTTATCTCGTGTGCTCCCTGAGGTATCTGGTGGGCCACTGTGAGATACGGGAAGCTGGACTAGATGGGCCTTGGCCTGATCCAGGGAGGCTCTTCTGATGTTCTTATGGTTTAAGGTACAGCGGTTGTAACTCTTTACCTTGGTGTTGGGTTTGGTGGCCCCAGAGGCCTCCTCTGGGTCATGCTGGGTCTCCACGGGCCACAGAATGGCCTGCAGAAGTGTCTGGAAGCTGCTTTTGGAAAACGACTACCTGTCTCCTTCTGAAAACCGGAAGTGGCTTCTAGACACGTCTGAGGGCAAAGGCAGGGGTGTGTTTGGGGGGTGATATTTCTTCCCGAAAAGTGGTTTTCAACAACAACAAAACCCACCCCTAATTATGGGGCAACACATGGTGCTTGCCTGGAGCTACGTTTGTAGAGGGAGCGGAAACTGCCCACGGGCCAGCTGCACAGCCCACAGTCTTCATTAGGCTCGTGTGAGCACCAGCGCAGGCAGGAAAAGGTTGGCGTGCACAGGAGCATGCGTGCATTGGTGTCGCCTCGTGATGGGCCCTCAGAGCACATGCACCTCTGGCTGGGCCTGGCTGCGGCTGGAGTCTCTGCCGCTCTCTGCACCGCTCAAGGGCCTGCCACGGCTCCACCTCCCTTCATCCATGGTCTTCAGATGAGCAAGAACCCAAACAAGGCATCCTAGTCAAAATCATGCATCCTCCCCATTCCCCACGGCGTCAGGCTTTCATGGCAACTGTTTCTCAATGATTTACTGAAACAGGCAACGGAACAATGGAAGGATGCTAAAGAGCATGGGCAGAGTGCATTCTTTTCCTCTACTTACTACTATTTTCCAAGGAGCAATTAAGCAGGCATGAAAAGCAGCAACAGAGGGTCATAAAGCATTCCCTTTCTTTTTAAATTTGAAAGCTCCTCAAATTTGTTAGGGCAGATTTGTTAAGCGTTATTGCTGGGAGTGGGGAGGGCAGGAGGAAGAGAAAGGAAAAGCTTTCACGTCTAGCTTTCTTAGCACCACTCCCCAAACCCCATGCAGTAGTGGGATGTGTGTGCGTGCGCAGTTTAGATATATACATCCTACAGTAGGGAAGGCATTTCCCATTTATATAGTGAATAGTACTATTTTGCAAAATTACCTTATTTAAAACACGTTTAGTAGTATAATTTTCTTCATTCTTTCATTCCCTTAAAATCTGCTGTTATGGGAAATCATAGGAGCGAATGAATGCAACTCAGAAGCCAATCCTATACATGTCTACTATGAGTCCCATTATAGTCTACTACTACTATAGTCCCACTATAGTCATTATAGTAAAAGCCTTCAGGAAGACCTTGACAAGATGGCATACTGGGCTGAAAAGAATAAGATGAAGTTCAACAGGGGCAAATGCAAGGGCAAAAATAACCAAAGACACAGGTATAGAGTAGGAGAAACCTGGCTTGGCAGCCCAACAGGTGAGAGGGATCTTGGAGTTGCAGTGGATCACAAGATGAACATGAGTCAGCAGTTTGATATAGCTGCAAAGAAGACTAATGCCATTTTAGCCTGCATTAATAGAACCATAGCGTCCAAATCACAAGACATTGTGGTTCTGCTTTATTCCGCATTGGTGCGACCTCACCTGGAGTACTGTGTCCAATTCTGGGCACCTCAGTTCAAGAAAGATGCAGCCAAACTGGTGCAGGTTCAGAGAAGAGCAATGAAGATGATCAGGGGGCTGGAAAACAAGTCCTATGAGGAAAGGTTGAGGGAACGGGGTATGTTTAGCTTGGAGAAGAGAAGACTGAGAGGGAATCTGATAGACTGGAACTCTTCAAATATCTGAAGGGCAGCCTTAAGGAAGAAGGGACAAATTTGTTCTCACTTGCCTTTGACAACAGAACTAGGTCCAATGGGTACAAACTGCAAGAGAGGAGATTCCGGCTAGACATCAGGCAGAATTTCTTGATAAGGGCAGTTCGACAGTGGAATAGATAAACAGTGGAATAGACAGTGGAATAGTGGTGGTAGGTTCTTCCTCACTGGAGACCTTTAGGCAGAGGCTTGACAGGCACCTGCTGGAGATGCTCTAGGAGGATTTCCTGCTAAAGGCAGGGGGTTGGAGTAGATGGCCTTGTAGGTCCCTTCCAACTCTGTGATTCTATGATTTAATTCTGTGATAGTCAAAGATAAGTGTCGATAGGATTGCTGCCAGCGTGATGTGCGATGAACATTGAGCAGGAATCATTACCTGACGGGGTTTGGATGTACCGTCCCTGATGTACTGCAACAGACTGCCTTTGCAAGAATGGGGAGGGGGAGCCCTGATCATCCCCCCTTCTCTATGTATCTTGCTGGTTCCACCAAGTGAATTTATTCAGTAAGAGAATCGTGTACCTAAACACTTGCCAAACATTGGCTGATGGAAGAGGACTGCAGTGAGATTGCTTCTCCTGTCCAGAAGTGGTCCCATGTGGGCAAAAACAAAATTGTCCTGCTGAAATAGAGCGGTTCAGATAATTCCAGTTTAACCAGAGCAGTAATTAGGATTTAAAACAATGTACTGACTTGGTTGCCAATTCTACTCAACTAGCTCACCCTCAAACACCCCCAGCAGTTCAATGATTTGTATGCAATTATGAGTCTGCAAGAGATGCTTCAATCATTGCAGTGTAGGTTTGTTGATGCGAGAGGTAGTGGAATGCAATGAGTTTGTGCAAGGATGTGTGCACTATCACACATGTGTAACTCACACCGAACATTTATGCTCCAGGTAATACAGCTCTTATTCACACAATTGCTCATACAGCTATTATACTGTACCTCATCAAGGCTCAAGAGTCATGCTGTGGGATGTGTCCTGATCACAAAAGGTATTTGGGCTTTCACAGTTTCTAACAGCACAATCCTATGCATGTCTACTCAGAAGTAAGTCCCATTATGTACAATGGGGCTTACTCCCAGGAAAGTGGGTACAGGATTGCAGCCTGAGTCTCACTAAGCACCTGAGCAGGATGAGGCCTTGTGCTCCTTGGAAAGGTCTTCGAATCAGGGTCTCTGTGGGCTCACCTGGCCTGCTTCCTCTCCTACCCCTGGCCGTGCCGGGCATCTGCTTTCTACATTCACAGAGACACAGGGAGCAATTATCCTCCTTGTCAATCCACCAGCTCCTCAGATGTGTCATTCTTCCCTAGCAACATGTTGCCATCATTACAGAATAAAATATTGGGCTCTTGTGGCGGGAGATGTTGCTCTGTATTTAAATCACCTTTTCATAAATATGAAGTGTTTCAGGTTCTTGTTGTGGGATCACAATTTCATAGGGTTGTTAGTGCTTCACTCTGGGAGGTGTGAGTGATGCTGTGGCAAGAAGCAGGCTCTCTCTCTCACACACACACACACCTACAAGCACAGAGAGAAGCATCTCTGTTTGTTCTTCATAAGGAACATTTCCAATCAAAGAAAAGATTGCAGTGAAGGGAGGTAAATTATACATAACCTGCCTGGGAGAGTTCACATAGAAACTAATCTTTTTAACATGTGACATACTGTTAGTTACCCTCAAAAGTAATTAACAGCACAATCCTATGCATGCCTACTCAAAAGCAAGTTCTATCAAGTCCAATGGGACACCTTAAAGGGACCCCAACAACATAAGACTGCCTGCCTGCCACGCAGAACTCTGCTGCCCAGCAGACGTGGCCGCATGGTGCCGCATCCCCCTCCCAATGTTCAAAACCCGCCGCTGCTGCTTGACCCTCGCATTGCATCCCACCAGGCGCCACCAAAGCGGATCTCCATGCAGTCACTTTCCACTCTTGTGCAGTCCCTCCCTCCCTCCCTCGCTGTCACATTCCACTGTGTTGCCGCACTCTAGACAAAGCTTGAGCTTGGCCACGAAGCGAAGCGGCAGAGGTGAAGGAGCAGCTGAGGCAGGGATTCCTCGCCTCTCTTGGCCTGCCGAAGGGGCAGGGAGGGGCGGCGGTGGGACAGCTCTCTCTTGACGTTGGCATTAATCTGGCTGTCATCAGCTGCTGAAGGCACGTGGTCCTCATTAGCCTCGCCCATTTGGCAGGATCTTGCCTGGACTGTCCTTGCAGACAATAACTCAAGCTTGTTACAGTCACAAGAATGGTTTGCGCATTATTAGTTATTATTCCAACCAGCCCCTCAAGGTAATCAACCAAATTATTAACCCTTTTCTGTTCTCCCTGCCCCTTCTCCCCTCCCATTCTGAAAGACGTCCACGTCCAGTGGACGTGCGGCTCCCACAGTGCCCCCCCCAGTCCTCGACAGCAACATGGCTCGATTCACGGCAGTCCAACTGGAGAAGGCAGGAGTCAGCAGGCCTTGTCCCTCCAAGGCTGAACCTCTTTGGCAACGTGGTTTGATCGCCACTTGCGAAAGACCGACCCAGAGACAAGGAGCACATGGGAAGGATGGGGCAGTGAAAACGATGATGGCAACATCTGAGACCGATGAGACTGGCAACAGGCTCCTCGGAGGATCTGAGTTTACCTCCACCGCTTGCCTCTGAGGCCAAGTGGAGAAAGAAAGCTGGCATGAAAGCCTCATAATTAAAACCCTCCTGTCAGGGTATTAATGCCTAAACACAACTGGCGCATACATTAGCTGCGTTCCCGCGGGGGTTGTTGTGCCACTTTTATTTGATAGGTCTAATTAATTTATTTCCAGGCACACAAGCGCACCACTTTCCAGCATCGCAGGCCGGCATCTCGGCAGCCCGCCACCAGCAGCCTCAGTCAGCACAGCCAGAGAAATGGGGGGCAGGGAGGACGGGCAGGGCCCCCGCTGGCCTCCACAGCTGGAGTTGGAGACTTGGAGGCTGCTCAGAAGAGGCCAGCTGGCCCCAGAACAAGGAGCCACTTGGGCCCCGGGAACAGTGGCAGGGAAGGGTCTGGGGGCACTTGGTATCAGCCATGGGCCTCCTTGTCCACTGTCCTCCTGTCCATATCTCAGCAAACCTTGCTATCCAATACATGAACCCATTTTTTCCTTACTGGTTGCCGCAGTTTCCATACAGTCCAGTCCCAACCTGGAGGGGAGTCCATCAATCCCAAGGGCCATTAAATTAAGTCCAGAGGCCGTCCTATAAAATGCAGGTACGTTGGCTCTACTATCACCAGCTATTCCCCTTTCTAGGGCATCCCCAAACCTCTGAGGTATGCCCATTTCCTTTCCTGAGAAGTCTCCTTTAAATCTCCCTCCGTGGTCCATTTTACTCATTCTGCGAGGCCCCATTCCAGAAGGGAAACGGCCCACACTCTCCATGCCCATCCCTCGGGGTCCCAGGTTGCTCTTTCCCAGGCCCTTGTTCAGGTGGTTTGAACATGACTATGTACCCCTCCTGGTCCCAGCCTCACGCTGCTGCCCTCAAGTCCATGAGGAAGCTGCTGGGACCTCTCTGGAGGGAAGAGGTTTCCCTCTGGCAAGACCCATTTATCCATCTTCACATGCATCGCTCTACCAAACAGCAACTGCCCGTTAGCAACTGGCAACAGTCTGAACAGCTTAAACTGCTTGTACAAAAGTCACCGTGCCCATCCCTCGACTTTTACCATCCTTGTCTTTCAGAATGTCTGCACGAACAACCACACCAGCCATGCTGCACACCTCCTTCAGCTTCTTCCAGCCAACTTTGTAATGCAGATTGGCCACAAATACCTTTCTTCCCAGTCTGCAGGGCATGGATAATCTCCTTGGGGATGTTAGGGTTATGGAGGATACTAGGAGGAATGTTGATTATTCCAGGACCACCAGCCCTAATCCCCACCCCTCCATCAGATGCCACCATTTTCCCAGCCCCTCGCTCCCCTCTGCTCTGTCCCTTTACCTCTGGCTGAGACTTGTACTTCAGGTCAGCCAGGTGCCCGGCCAGCACCTCATTAAGGCTTTCTGCCACCTTAATATCCCTTTCAGCATTTGCTAGAGCCTCAGCATATGCCAGATTCTCTTCCCTGAGGGTAAGAATTACCTTTTGCATCCTGCTATTACACACCAAGCTTCCACAGGAAAAGGATAACCTGCTTAATGGCCCTCCCCATATACAGTATTATCCAGAGTGTAGCCCAAGCCATGCTTAAAGAGGACCATACATTCCAAAGTATGGTAGGGGTGCTTGCTTGCTTCATGGCGAGTCTCACCATCTCCAACATCCACCAGAACTCCATTCTGCCTAATCTCTGACTAGACCCTATTTCCCTAGGGGAAACTAAGTGCCCTGGGTTGGCACCCCACTCCTGATACCAATTGTTTTGCCAAATTCCCTGCTGGGCCTCCCCAAGGGCCCTGATGCACACAGTAGGCTAACTAGTTTCCCCTCCAGAGCAGCCTCAGAGATAGGCAAGAGGGAGGGGGTTTGCTTGGAATCACTGGCTGGCCAGCCTCCTCCACACTGCCTTCATCACTGGCTTAGCTCCAAACTACCCAACGTCTGGCACCAACAAACCCCACCACCAAACAATAGGCAGTCAGCTTGCCCAAGCCACAACTGCCTCCTCCACTTGGTGGCTTCAGGGCATGGCAAACATACAACAACTCCCAATAATTTCCTACAATAAGATTACCTTATCCAGTCTTTCAGCCAGTTCATCCAACAATCCTTCCGGCACTCCGTCCAGCCAGCAATCCATCTGTCCAGCACCTTCCCAGGTTCTCTCCTCCAGCACCTTCCTAGATCCTTCTCCTATAGCTCCTGCCTCCAACTTTATACTGAGGCCAGCCAATCAGTGGGCAGGCTTTAATTCATCAGCCACACCCTTCTGCACCTGTGCTGGCCTCCCTTCAGAGCCAGAGCCCTTAGCAGCCTGCAGCTGTGTTCCTGCTGCAGGAGTTCTGGGATTAACCCCATAATCCCTGGTTTACCGGGACAAGGGGCCATGGCTGATACCATTCCCTCACTCCTCAGGGTAGCTCCTGCCTTTTCCAGTCCCTCCAATGTGGAATTCCCTGCTTCTGGAAGTGCAAGAGGCCCCACTGCTCCCTCCAAGCTTTCAGCAAACCTTTGAGCAGAGCTGCTTCTGAGGCTGCTGCTGCGGCTGGAGTAGAGCTATTCGGGTCGAACACTGCTTGTGTTACATGTGCTCAGCGGTGTTATGCTGCCGGAACGCTGGGTGGGACATCCGGGTGATCGAAGCCTGCCCGTCGTGTTCCGCAGCGTTACGCCGTTTGCGTAACATACACAAGCAGCGTAATTGGTTGGATGCACGTGCTGGATTTGTTTCCATTGTAAATTGTTTTTATGGTCCCAGGGCTCAACCCTAACCAACTTTGCGGCACTGACATGCTGTGCTAATGGGGCATGTGATGCATCCTGCAGTGGGTCACAGAGGCCTCCTCAAGGTAAGGGGATGCCTTAGGACTATATCCAGTAAAAAAAGGGGCTGTAGCAGCACATGAACAACCAGTGAATGAACTGGGTGTTGTCGTCCATTGAGGTGCACATGCTCTTTTGTTCAGCTCACATGGAGGATGAGTCCTTAAGGCAGAGCAGATCATTCCCCCACCTCCCACAGGTTGTTGCCTGAGGAAGTAACATCTAAACTGCTGCATTCCCAGTGGCAGTTTGTCTGCAACAATTTGCAAATGTCTCCATTGCCCCTGAGTCAGGAGCACACGAGGAAATGGCCTGGAGGGATATTGAAGAGCATGTCGCTTTAATGCATGTTCACAAATCTGTAGTGTGTTGAGCACATATTTTTCCTGGAGAGGCGATTTGGGCTGACTGGATGCCATTCAGTGTACAAGGATCCACCTGGGTATTGATGCCAAAGGATTTTGAGGCAGCTCACGGCAGGGTCTTGTGTGCTTCCCCCATGGGGCAACTCTGCATTGAAGGGGAATGCCCAAGAAGAGCCAGCAAGACGGGCATTGTGCTATTGCAGGTCATTTCATTTAAAGTCCAACAAAAAGAAGTGGAGACAAGAGCAGGGGAATGTCACTGAATGGAAACAGCCGGTGTTCCTTATGCTTCCCACAGGTTCCTTCATATCCTGGGGAACCTTTGAATTCGGCCTTAAGCCCCCCTCCTGGACTGGCACACCTGCCGGCCCGCCCACTGCCCACCCAGGAGTGCCCTCCTGCTCGCCTGATCCCATCTCTGTGCGGGCTGGCTTCAGCTGGCACAGAGGAAGTGCAGCACAGATGCCACTTGGCGTGCCCACATCATAGAATCATAGAATCATAGAGTTGGAAGGGACCCGCAAGGTCATCTAGCCCACCCCTGCCTGTAGCAGGAAATCCTCCTAGAGCATCTCCAGCAGGTGCCTGTCTAGCCTCTGCCTGAAGGTCTCCAATGAGGGAGAAGCCACCACCTCCCTCGGTAATTTGTTCCACTGTCGAACTGCCCTTATTGTCAAGAAATTCTTCCTGATGTCTAAAGCATGTCGGTGCTACGTGCTTTGCTTCAACACTACCATGTAGCGTCAACTCAAACAGGCATCAGGATTGCACACACACACACACACACACACACACACACACACACACACACACAC
>JAJKFI010000132.1:1200490-1233951 GCA_029204185.1 Lerista edwardsae | reverse complement strand
CACACACACACACACACACACACACACACACACACACACACACACACACACACACAGAGGGCCAGGGAAATTCTGTCTGGGGGCTGCATCTAGCCCATGGGCCTTATGTTTGACACCCTACACTAGATCATTAACAGCACAATCCTA
Source organism: Lerista edwardsae (assembly GCA_029204185.1). Lineage (NCBI taxonomy): Eukaryota > Metazoa > Chordata > Lepidosauria > Squamata > Scincidae > Lerista > Lerista edwardsae. The sequence goes on along the minus strand of JAJKFI010000132.1, from coordinate 1,233,804 downwards.
ACTTTAAAAAAAAAATCCACCGATGCAGCCAGGCCAACAGAATGTATGCCGCATCCTAACGTGGGACATGAATGAAGGTGGGACATGAATTCCCCTCATAGGAGGGGAATTTTCATTCCCTTATCCTAGGGAAGCCTCCTCTGCCCAAATGGGTCTCCTAGAACCTGCACCAGTCATTTTGGTGGCACAATACCAAGGATGGGAAGGGAGAGGGAAGAGGAAAAGGAACGGAGGAAAAGGAAAAGGTTTGGCCTGGTCCATGCCGGTGCTGCATGGATCCATCCCTCTCTCCCACATTTCACCTCTCTCCTGCCCTCTCCCCCCAGACACTCCCCTTTCCTCCCCCTCCCTGCCCCATACCTCCCACCTGGTGATGCCTAGATCTCTGGAGTGACCAGGACACCAACTGGAGGGTTCTAGGAGGCCAGTCCCAGCAGGCTTAGGAGCTGTAGAGCCCAATTGGCAACCTATTTAGGAGGGTCCGCATTCACTGACAAGGTCTGCAGAATCAATAAAATCAATAAAATTTATTATAGACTTTATAGCTCTGTGGTAGAATGGAGCACAATCAAAATGTGCACTTAAAAATGCATGTCAGTTAATGGACCAATTTTAGTATTTTAAACCTCTAAATACAGGTTTACCATACCTGTAAACCTACAAGTAAACAACTATGGGCACAATCCTAACCTGGAGTTAGGCTGCCACAGTTAGGCCAGCAAAGTTTGGCCCTTAAAGCACGTTTGGACCACTCTCAGGGAGTGCTGGCCTCTCTGACTCTGAGAGTGGTCCAAATGTACTTTATGGTGTTCCCTTGTGCCGGGCAAACTTTGCTGGCATAACTTGTGCCAGCCTAACTCCAGGTTAGGATTGTGCTCTATGATGTGTAGGTTACCTTTGAAAATAGTTACAAACCCATCCGTTTTAGGGACTATGCCATGATTTAGTGAATATATTGCATTCCTTTTATTTTTATCCCTGCATGGGGTCCCCTGAGGCTGAAGGTCTAACTGGGAGCAACTGGTGCAGCTGGCTTCAAGCTGGCCTGAGTCCCAAGGGAGGAGCCCAAGGCCCATCTTCCACGACAGCTTGCAGTGCCTTTCTGTACCCAACCCCAGGATCAAGGAGCAGCCTCAGTACAGAAATGCTCGCTTTGGAGTGGATTCTGCTTTGAACTGCTGGTGTTCGGAATTGCTTTGCTCTCTTCTCTACAGCTGGGGAATCTGTTGCTCAGGATCAACAGAAATGTGATTTTGCAAAGGGTCATTGCAGTTGAACTGTGTTTGTTTTCAGGCTAGCAGGGGAGAGGGGGTTTTATGGCCGGTTGTGCTGAAGAAGCTCAAGCAATTAGGAAAAAATGAACTGAAGATGTCTTGGACAAAACTAATGTGACTCTTTCTGGGATGCTGCTCTGATGTTACCAAGTGGAATTCTCTTTGCATTGCCTAACCAGGCCAGTGAAACCCATAAATCTTAGAAATGAGCTAAGTGGGGGACTGGGACAGGTGCCTGAGGGTGAGAAAACGCTTACACGTTCTGTGAGCAGTAGAGAGAAGGTGAGAGCCAGGAGGATGCTGTATTTTCAGATAAGCAAATATATATCTGGGCGTGAGACAATGGGGGGCCAGCCCATCTATGAGGCCCAAGTGAGATGGTCGCGTTAGGTAGGCACTGGAGGGGCCTGCCTCTCCTCCTCCCCCCCCCCCACTTAAAAGGGGAGAGGAAAAGGTACAAATTGGAGGAGGAACTTCAGGGGAGAGTCCTGGGCTTCCACCTTCCTTTTCGGATCCAGGAAGTGAGCCCGGCAGAGGCTGGCATCCCAAAGGCATGTTATGTGGGGACGGGGCATTTGGCAAGGCAAGGAGCCACATAGGGGAGGGGGACTACAGGGACTGCACCCCTGTCCTGCCAGTCACGAGGAAATCTTGGGCCAGCCCCAAAACAATGGATATGAGCAGGGGTAGCCATTGGCTTTTTGCCTTGTTAATATCAAGAGGGGGAAGGTGAACTGAAAAACGGGTTATTTTTTAACATAAAGAGCAGCTGTGTTAGTGATGGGAAAATAATTTTGTAATCTCCAGCTACTGAACCATTAATCACCTTACAAGGGTTTGACTTCTTGTTCCTCTGCCCATTAATTTTCTTTTCAGGTAAAGGCTATAAGCATTTAGACTGGGTCTGGGGTCTGATGCCTTTGAGAGAGGGATTTATTTGTTTAAGTATTTCTTTTTAAAAATGGAAATCCTGTCTTTCCTATGCGAGAGCACCTCCCCAGGGTGGCTGGCAAAGATCCAACAATAAAACTTACAACATCTAGGAAGTAAAATAATGATAAAAATAAAACCATTGAGGAAGGACTACTTAGAACAGGATAAAGCAGCTGAACCAAAGCACTACTACAGAGGCACAGAGGGCAGACATCAAGCACATGAACCCACGTGGCAGATGAAGCATATGTGCTCTGCACCCTCATCAAAAGGCCACAAGGGAGGGAGTAGTTCCTAATTCCCCAGAAGGGAATTCCATCTCTGTGGTGCCACGACAGAGAAAGCTTGCCCTCGCACTGCCGTCCCTCTGACTTGGGCACTTGAAGGAGCGCCCCCCCCTCAGATGACCCCGGAGGGCAGGCTGGAATAGATGGGAGAAGGAGATCCTTCAGATAGCCTGGGCCCCACCACGAAGGACTTGGAAGGTCAATACCAGCACCTGGCATCGGACACATGGGCAGTTAGTGTGGTATCCGAAGCAGCCGTCCAACCCAACCAAAGTGCCTGGCTCTAGCAAGCGGGTTCATTCTGCACTCAGTGCAGCTTCTGAACCAGTGGCCTTCCTAGAGGGGGGAACAGTGCTAAGATTTCCAGGCTCCTGAACACTGGCATAAAGCAGCCCTCTTCCCCCTCACATCCAGAACTGCTCTCAAGTCATGAAATCCGTGGAGTGTCTCCGCTTTGCTTTCACAGCCGTGAATGGCTCTGAAGAGGAGAGAGATGGGCCACTTCACACCAGTATTCAGGAGCCTGAAAAACATAGTGTTTGGGGAGCACCACTGTCCCGGACTGTCTTCAGGGGCAGCCCCATGTAGAGTGGTTACAGTCATCCAGTCCTGAAGTCACCAGGGCACGGACCACCAAGGTCAGGTCCAATCAACTCGAGCACGGCCACAGCTGGTGCACCAGCCAAAACCGTGCAGAGGCACCCCTGGCCACCTCTGCCCCCTGGTGCTCTAGGGAGAGCAGCGAGCAGCGAGTCCTGGAGCACTCCCAAACTGCACACCCGCTCCTGCATTCAGAGTGTGCAGATGACTGGTCAGAGGGTGGCATGGTTTCCTGCTTACCAGAAAGCCATGGGGCCCCCAGTGGGCTGCAATCCATGTGCCCAAGGACCGTGGGGTGAACCTGGTGGTTTAGCAGCAGGAGGACCTGACGCTCTCGCAGGCCAACTGCAAACAGCCAGTTCCTGATCCTTCGGACCAAAAGCCCACCCCTGCACGCGTCCCCCCGGCAGGGAGCCTTCCACTCAGCTCTGCTCTGCTCGGCCTGTAAATCTTCCCTGGGCGATGCCTCGGCTTTCGCGTTATCCCAGACAATAAGTCGAGACACCATCAATCCTGGCTGATGAGCCCACCTTTTATTTCCCTCAAGACACAGCCAGGCGATTGCCTGCCCGAAGCCCTGGATATGGAGCAGCTCCCGCCCAGCGCCTCCGCCAAGAGCTCATTTTCGTGGCATTCCTCCTGGCGCGGGGTCGCAAAACGAAGCCGCCTCTCGCGGTGGCAGGAAGCAAGATGATAGCAGCACACCAAGGAAGATGGAGGGAGCGGAGGCGCCCCCAGGCAGCTGGTGGCGCTGGATGCGCTGAGAATCGCTTCCTCCTCTCAGGGGGGCTTCAGACGCCGGCCAGGAGTCCTGCCTTATTACAGATGATGACTCCTAATCCCAAAAACAAGCTTGCAGCCCTCCAGCCAGAGCCGTGCTGTCCAATAACCGGTAGCAGTGAGTGGCAGGAAGTTATTGGCCCCGGACTGATGGGGAAATCCATAAAGGGAGGGCACAATTTCCCCATCCCAGACTAGATTGGCAGGAGGTTTGGGACAGATGAAAACAAGAGCTGCTTCCCAGAGCCAACCCAAGACCTCCGAAGAAACATCCAGTTAATTACTCTCCCCTGCACTGCTGTTTAACATTAATAGGAGCACCCATTCAGCAGCAGCTCATGCTCCCTGGTCAGATCCAGACAGGGAGGTGCCACACAGGCTTTCCTCCACCTGTCTGCATTGGGGGGGGGCATTTAGTTACTGCCTGGGTTTTCAGTCCCACCCACCCAGTGGTCTTCCTCAGCAGCCAGTTTCTGCACCTTAGAGTGCAATCCTAACCTGGTGTTAGGCCAGTAAAGTTTGGCCGGCACGAGGCACAAGGGACACCATAAAATATGATTGGACCACTCTCGAGTCCGGAAGGATGGTGCACGTCTGTGCGCTGGCCTCTCTGACTCCGAGAGTGGTCCAAACACTCTGACTCGCTAATTTGGCCACTGACTCTCAATGAGTCAGCAATTCCAGCTCGCTCGAATCAGTGCACACGCTGCGTTGTTGTGGCTTCCGCATCACAAAGAACTCTTTTGGCAATCTGGAAGGCATCACAAAGTCGCCATGAGCAATGGTTGTTTCCTTTCTTTGCTCCTTCTTTCCAGCCAAAAGAACGGGCTGGAGGGGAGGCGCAAAGCTGAGGCCTTTGAAAATGTATCTGTGTTGGCTTCAGAGAGCACGAGGTGTGGGGAGGAGGAAGAAACACGAGACCTGGTTGGAGGAGAACACGGCCAATCAGCCGGAGGAGGAGGGAGGCGGGAGTGGAGTTGTCTTGTCCATCTCTGGAGGTTCAGACCCTCGATGGGATGAAAGAGTTCTGGCTCTGGACGAGGAAGGGGAGAGGGGGAGTCACCTGCTCACCCGCTTGCAATAAGAGCCACAGACCAGGCTGGATTTGGTGCTTTATTTATATAAATGAAATAGTGGTTTGGTGGAAGGAGTGAAGTGCGATCAGCAGTGCGTTGCTGGTCCACAGGAATGTTAATGTTTCACACTTACTGCCCCCAACTGCCAACAACTCTGACTGCCCTCCCGCACCTCCCATTTTCAACTATTTGTGCTGTGCATACACATGCCTAACCAGCGCAGCAGCTTGACTCAAAACTCGAGTGCAAACGACTCAGGAAACTCCAGGGTGGAGTCACCACAGGCCTTCTCTAGGACTCGTGCATGAATCAAGTCATGAGGGGTAGAGACTCAAGTTTCAACACTCATTCCCAACACTGGAAATCAGGGGTGGGGAGTAGACTGTAGGGGGTGGATCTCCTGTGGAATCTGGTGGGCCACCAGATCACGGCAGTTATCTTCAACCTTTTTTGTGCCACAGCCCCAGGACATAAATTCATAACGACTCTGGGAACCCACTGCCAATCCTCCCCCTCTCCCAGGACCTGATCCACTCGCTCCCCTCCTCCTGTGATCGCCCCTCCCTGCCTGCTTGATTTGCCCCGATCTTTTTGCAACAACCCTGTGAGGTAGCAGCCTGAGCAGGGCTGGCCTTAGGAGCTGCAGGGCAAGACGGCGAGAAGAGGCTGTGCAGGATTCAATCAAGGGCTCAGTGTTGATAAGGTAGTACCATGATTGGATTGGCTCCAAGCCCTCTCTTGCGCAAGCTTTGAAAGGTTGCCACAACCCTCAAATGAGGCTTGACCAGCGATGGGATCTACAAATGAACAAGGGGAATGCTGGGCGGGATGTACGTGGGGCTTCCACGTGATTGGCTGCCCGTCTGTAGCGTTCCACAGCTGTCCTGGCCTTGGGGGGGCTGCCCCTGGTTAGCACCCCCCCCCCCCGCTGCTCGCCCAGGCACCCGGCGCAACCCTCAACTGTCCCCCGTGGGTACCAAAACCCCCCCCCCCCCCAGGCCAGGACAGCCGCAGAACGCTACAGACGGGCTGGTACTCAAGCGGAAGTCGCCCCTACGTCCCGCCCAGCGTTCCCCTTGTTCATTTGTAGATCCCATCGCTGGGCTTGACCCACAGGTTGAATCACACTGGGGGCGCAAGCCTAACCTGGAGCTAGGCCAGCAAAGTTTGGCCAGCACAAGGGCCACCATAAAGCATTGTTTGGACCATTCTTGGAGTCAGGGAGGATGGTGCACGTCTTTACGGTGTCCCTTGTGCCGGCCAAACTTTGCTTGCCTGCCTGTGCCAGCCTAACTCCAGGTTAGGATTGCACCAAGTATTGCAGGATGCTGGGACTAGATGGGCCTTTGGCCTGATCCAGCAGGGCTCCTTATGTTCTTGCAGGGCCAGAAGAGGCTGTTCTGGGTTCCGAAAGGGCAGGGGGAGAGGAGGATCACTACTGTTTCTCCTTATTCATGGGGGAAGACTGGTGCAGAAGAGGCTGAGAGTTCTGAGTAGTGGAGAGCAGAGGGGTGGGCCAGAGTTTCTGGAGGCAAGGTGAATCTGTCACCCTGGAGGCCAGCACTGTTACGCTCCAGGCAGGGTTTTGCTTCCAGATCGTGCAGGTTGACAGTTGCCTTTCATCTTTCCCAAGGATCCAACTGCAGCAGCCTGTTCATCTGAGCTCCCAAGAGGCTGAGGAAATGCAGGAGTCTCTCTCACGTTCTGTTTTAACCTAGGATTTGTGCCTATGAAGGAAAGCCCCCTCCCTAGGGAGAGCTGGTCAGGCTTGTGAAAAATGTTAGGAATGGGGAGGGAGATGAGCCTCCCCTTGATCTCCATGTCCCTGGCAAAGGCAGAGCTGAGATGCACTTGCAGTCAACACTCCCGCAATGTGCGCCACTCAAATGACAAAGACAGGCTGGCAGGGAGAGGCAGCCCGATGGAGGTCCTGATTAGCCGTTGAACAGTGTTCAGTGCCCAGCTCCATTTCCTGCACTGTCTTGGGCCCCCCTGCAAAGAGGCGACTGTTTTGTTCAAAACCATCCTTCGTGGCAACTGCGCCATCTGGTGGCAAACAGAAAATCAACCGCAGCATGCATTTAGATGCCCTCTCATGCTGTTCAGTTAGCTCTAAGGCTGCAGCCAAAGGCTACCAATGTAGCACTCATCCCCCTGCCATCCCGAAAATAAAATGGAGAAGCCAAGAAATGGCATTTTTCTTAAGAAATGTGTCCTCTTTCCCGAGGGGGGGGGCAGTAGCAAGGCTTAGCTGGACTCGGAGCTCATAAAACCTGAGCAGCAAAATTGCATTGACCTACAGGGTGAAGTTCAGGAAAATGTAACGTCACCATTCAGAGCACAGTGCCTCTGAGCATGTGTGGAGTCCATTTCCTTGAGCAATCACAGTGCACACTCACATGGGCACATGTGGCTGATGATATGCTTTACATGTTACATGGTACGCATGCACAAGTTTCTCTACCGCCCTCCTGCAGATGCTACACAGATTGTGGATGCAGGAGTCATGCACTGTGCTCATAGCAGCATGGCTGAAAGGCCCACCCGCATGCTGATGTATTTGAACACCAGGCTTCCTGCTCTCCACACTGGGTGCCCAGCATTCCTAATCAGGGAGCAGATCCCTTCCCTCTGCAGATAAATTCTGGCTCAACGGAGCGCAGAGTCTTCTGGCTTCAGAATACATCAGTGCAGATGCGAGGCTTTCCAGAGTTGTCGTGGAAAAGTCCGGCTGCATTTTGTAACAGAAGGCAATGAGAGAAGTCAATTTGGGAAGGTCCTGTTCATGGCTACGGCATCCACAGTTTTCATCACGTCTGAACAGGATTTGCATGGCTGCGTGCTTTTGTGTGATCAACTGTAAATGTGTTCTTTTACAAGTCAACACACACTTTGGGCCCCACAAGAGGACAGATCGCCTGCCTTGTTGTATGCCTGTCCAGAACCACCTGTGAATAACTGGTGCTCTCTCCAAGTGACCAGCAAGTCGCCCAAAGATTGTACCTGTGTACCCACTGCCCAAAGATTGTACCTGCGTTGAATGCAGCATGTCAACAGGGCCACCGCAGTGTGGCTTCCGGAGAAACAGGAGCCTGGTTCTGCCATCAAGAGCACACTGAACGGTGCTTATTTCAGACAAATCCATCCGATGTAAAAGGCCACAATCTTATGTAAGTGACATTCACTTCCCAGACCTTCTGCTGAGCTTTCAGCCTCCGCTAGTTTAATGAATGTTATAATTTTCCTTCCTCCACTTAGATGTCGCCATAAAGATGAGACTTCAGCCCCAATTGCTCTAGTTACCTCTGAACAGAAAGACAGGTGGATATAAAAAGCATATTTATATGGGGGATGTGCTTTTGTATGTACAGAGGGTGGCTGGAGAGAGAGGGAGGGAGGGAGGGAGGGAGAGAGAGAGAGAGAGAGAGAGAAAGAGAGAGAGAGAGAGAGAGAGAGAGTGAGAAGCACATGTAGATTTATTTTTTATGCCACACCAGCAGGGAAATAAAAGGCATCAATAAATTATATTATTTCTCCAGCCACTCTGGTTGCATGAACAAGATGTCTGGTTCTGACAGCAGGAGACTCTGAAACACCAAACTGAACGACAAACTTCATCGACACAAACCTGGCCATAATGGAAAAGTTGAGGAGGGGGAGGGGGGAGACTGAGCAAATTCCCCCCCTCCCAATGACTACCTTCCATCTGGGTCCTCAGGTTTCTACTGTCTTGTTGATAGTTGCCAACTTTTTTCTGGCACTGTTCCTGTGCCTTACAGGCAGTCTTCCATGCAGAAGGTTTAGCAGGTGACCTTGTTTCCTGGCATGGAGGTTAGCTGATGAGCAAAGTGTCACTGGCAAAATAAATATATGAGGCACAGGAGCCCAGGTCAGTAAACAGGTTAGCAAGACAAACAGAGACAGACTATCTACAGCTGCTCTTGTCCCTGCTCTCTGAACAGAAAACATGAAACCCAAACTATAGCATCATCACCATCATCTGTAGGAGACAGCCGGGTTAAGCATATGTCAGTGGTGTAGGCTGGGCCCAGATGATGCTTTGAATGATTCCTGCCTGACTAGGACCACCTCACCCCAATGGGCTACAGTTGCTTTACTGATGTCAGCTCATAATAAAAACAGATTAAGGGCACAATCCTCACCTGAGTTAGGCTGGCACACTTAGGCCAGCAAAGTGTGGCCGGCACAAGGGTCAACATAAAGTGTGTTTGGACCACTCTCAGAGTCAGGGAGGATGGAGCACATCTGTGTGCTGGCCTTTCTGACTTCGGAAATGGTCCAAACATACTTTGTGGTGCCCCTCGTCCCGGCCTAACTGTGCCAGGCTAACTCTAGGTGAGGATTGTGCTCTAAAACTAACATAACATTATCTCTAGTATGTGATACCTGATGAACTGGGATAAATCAAGGAGGAATGGAACAACCACAGAAGCAGAAAAGGAAACAAGGAAACCTGGCTGTAACGTTTTAAAAGATGGGGGAACGGGCACTGATGGAGCTCTATTTCTGAAAACGTATGGGGCCATCCATGAGGCCAACTGAAGTGGTTCCCTCAGACAGCGGGTTGGCCGGGAGCATCCACCTCTGTCCTCCCCACTTGCCTCCAATGTGAGGAGCAGAGGCTGGTGCCTCACCTGCTACAGGTGGGGGCAGACCATCTTGGGCTTGGGCTGTCCCTGATGCAGAAAGCCTTCAGCCGACTCCTTCAGCAAGCACTGGGAAAGGCAAGGAGATGGCGTCACAGGTGTTCTCCACATTAATCACTCCTGAGCAGGGGAGGGCTCACCTGTGTTACAGGCCAGTGAAGATGGATCCAGCAAGCATTGCTCGCCATACATGAGCGCACCTGGCAGTGGGAATTCAGCTGGAACGGAACAAACAGGACTCCACGTCCCACCTTGGACCTCCGCAACATATGGTGCAATTAGGATGAAGGCAGAGACTCATCTGCTTCCCAAACAGCAAAATGGAAGAGCTTTGTGGGGCTAGATTTCTGTAGCGGCTGGGCAATTAGACGCTGTCACCTTTGGCTTCTGGCGTTTCACACCAGAAGCCAATGGGAGAAGGAGGCTTGAGCAGCACTGACAGGCAGTCGTGTCACAGAAACGTGGTTGCAAAAAACTCTTTCCTACTTAAGATTCATGGGGAGAGTTGCTAACAGAAGAACGGCTTGCTTGCAAATGTGTCTGATCAGAAGAGAACATGGAAATGTGCTTAATGTTTTCTTGTCCTGACAGGCAGTTTTCCAGCAAGAGAACTTGAGATACGTTTCAGCACTGAATTTGAGATTTCACGGCCCCAAGGCCATGGGATGTTTCGGAACCAGGGCTGTTCCGTCCATGGGGCTGATGGAGGCAAGCAAGGTAAGTGGGGGGCACCCATGACCACTCAACACCCTCCTCTCCTCCACAGTTCCTGTTCTGCTCCATCCCCAGAGGCGTTTCTACAGGGATGGCAAAGCTCTAAGTTTTGCAAGAAGCCTTACCTTGCAGTAGAAATCATTCCTCTCCTGCACCGTTTTAGCCAATCCTCACAGGGAACAGCAACATCTTGGCGTTGCTTACTGGCTACAGCAGCAAGGGAGAGGAGGGATTTACATGACAGGGTAAGGCTTCTTGCAACACTTAGAGCTTTGCCATCCCTGTAGAAACGCCTCTGTCCATCCCCCTCTTCCTTTTCAAATCCAGAGGGAGAAGGAATGGCAGTGGCTTGGCCAAACCCTGTTGGGCACAGCATGTTCATTTCTGGCTCCTGCACAGTAGACATAAGCCAGAAAAAAGCACATCCAGCATGGAAGCAGCTTGGATATTGTGGCTGAGAGCAAGAATAGAGGCCTGCTAATGCAGGCTAGGGACGTGGTGGCGCAGCAGGTTAAACGGCTGCTGCTGGGCTTTCCGACCCAAAGGTTGGGAGCTCAAGACAGTGTGACAGAGTGAGCTCCCATTGCTTGTCCCAGCTCCTATCCTGCCCACCTAGCAGTTCAAAAGCACCTAAATGCAAGGACATAAATAGGGATCACTTCGGTGGGAAGGGAACGGCGTTCGGTGCGCTACGGCGTAGAGTCATGCCGGCCACATGACCACGGAAGCTTGTCCTCGGACAAACGCTGGCTCTACAGGCTTAGAAACGGAGATGAGCCCCGCCCCCTCCAGTCGGTCACGACTAGACCATTCGGTTGTGGGGAAACCTTTACCTTTTTAATGTATGCCTGGTCAGCAGCCATCCTGCCTGGCACTCCACAATGCCTCCCTGACCTCATAAACTCAGCCACATGCCAGACCATAAGTAATGCAGCCCGGTGGAGGCACAGGCATCACAATGCATGCTGGCGATAGGTTGAAGCCACCCTCCTGGGGAGAAGAGGGAGAAAGGAAACAGCCAGAAAGGAAACAGCAACAGCCAGAGCAGGATCCCAGTCTAGGGCCAATGAAGAGATGGTCTGCTTTGCCTGAAGGCCCCCTTCTCAGAACAAAAAGCAACTGCACAAAAGCAACTGAGCCATAGGCTCACTCCTGTGCAGGCAAGGAAAAAAGAGCACAGTCCCACCCCGGCCACACTGGAGCATGCAGCCAGCTCAAACAGGTGCACACTAAAGGCTACCTCAGAATGCCAGGTGCAAGGGAGTGGCAACAGGATGCAAGTTTTACCTTGTTGTTTGTGTGCTCCCCGTGGCCTCTTGTGGACCACTGTGAGACACAGGAAGGTGGACTAGATGGGCCTTTGGCCTGATCCAGGGGGCTGTTCTTACATTCTTATGATGGTGGGGGGGGGGGAATGACTTTTTAACTGACCTCCATATAAGCCCCCAAACAGTATATGCTATCCATTTTGATGGCACATGTCATCAAAGGGGAAAGAGGAAAGGGGAGGTGTGGAAACAAGAGGAAACAAGATCTGGTGTGCATGAGTGATGTGAGATTCAACACCTCCCCCTCCCCATTTCTTCCCCAACATGCCCAATTCATCCCCCTCCCTGCCCACCTCCCATGCTAGCTTACCTGCATCAGAGCTGGTGACCCGCCGCAGCAGTGGGCCTTTGACACTGCTGTTCCTTCGTGGCGGTGGCTTGAAAATGGCAGCCAGCAGCCTGTTCCAGGCACCAGCAGCAGCCCTGGCACTCTGCCACATTGGGCCCGAGTCTCCTCTCTGCCCCTTGCCAGGGGGCTGAAGGGCCTGGGGCTGCTTGGGGGCTTGCACTAGGCAGAGGCTGGGCCCTCCCCTTTCCTCCCAAGGACTTTAGCTTTAACCCTGCAAAGATAAGGGCTGCATGAATGTGGAGGCCGATGAAGTGCAGACTCCAGGTGGGGAACCAGGAGCAACGTCGGCTGCATCCAGCAAAGGGTTGGATCAGGCAAGGCAAGGCAAGCTACACCCTTGGAAGGAGGAGGGCTGGAAGAAGGCAGTGGGGGTGCTGCAGACCAGAGCGTTGCTGTGAGGAAACCATGTGAGGAGCCAGTGGGTGGGAATAGAAAGGAGAGGCCTGAGGAGCCAAGCTCAAGGGAGGGATCTGGGGATGATGCTACACCAAGGAGAGCATGTATTTCTCCAGCACAGCCAGAAACCCACATGACAAGGAGCCTCTGGAGTGAAACGATGCTTTGGCGCAAGGGTAGAAGAAGAAGCCAGGCAGGCTCAGGGGGTCAAGTGAGTGATGTGCAGAATCTGCAGCTTGTTTATTTAGGGCAGAAGATTTAGCCGAGAGGGTTAATGCCTCCGTTTGCCCGAAAATAACAACTGAAGATCTCAAGGTCGTGAGCTCGAGACTCCCGGAAGTCTGTGTGAGCGGCAGACCTTGCAAACTGCGGCTGATTAAAAGCTGAGTTCCAGCTGCCTCGTGGGAGGAGGAGTGTGCTGAACGCAGCTGCGTCTCTGGTGAGAGCAGGGAAGCCTCATCAGCCAGCAGACGACAGACGGGTGGCTAAAGAAAGAAGGCTAAATCCAGAAAGATCTGTTTGAGTGTGGTTCTTGAAAGATAGAACATTCTGTAAATTGTAAAAACCTTCGGGTTTGTGAAAAAGTCTGCCTATGTAAACCGCCTTGAGTTGTAATCATTAGAGAAATCTAGTGACTTTAAGAAAGGCGGTATATAAATACATGTATTATTATTATTATTTATGGCTGTATGCCAGGAGGCATCGTTACCTTAGGGCACACACTGGCCATGCTTCTTTAATAGCCCCATAAATTGCCACCTAAGAGAGGACTCTTGAGAAAAGACCCTCATGCTGGGGAAGATTGAAGGCAAAAGGAGGAGGGGGCGGCAGAGGAGGAGGTGGTGAGATCGTGTCACCGAAGCAACGGACATGAAATTGGGCAAACCCCGGAAGCTAGTGGAGGATGGGGAGGCCTGGCGTGCTATGGTCCAGGGGGTCGCGAAGAGTCGGACACGACTCAGTGACTGAACAACAACAACAACAAAGCTGACAACTGGAGTCATCCTGAAGGAGACAGAAGACAAGCAGAAGAGGCGTCTCCCTGTCCCTTCTCTAGAAAGGATGCAGGCACTGGCAGCAGAAGCACACGCGATTAGAGTTGGAATCCCCCGAAGGTCTTGTGATCCAACCCCCTGTTCAGCACAGGCAGAAAGGAGAAGGGAGGAATGGCTCAGCCGACACACAGAATTGGAAGAATCAAATGTCGCTTGAGAGGCAGGTTGAGTACCATGATGATGATGATGATGGCTCCCCCTTCCTCCTAGGACCTCCGAGTGGCAAGGGCCGGACAGCTGGGGCCAAGGCTTGGTTCTGCACAGCAGAAGGATTCCCTGAACCTCCAGTTCCAGTCATGGCTGTGCTGCAGTGGCGTTCCTAGAGGGGGGCAAAACACTAAACTTTGCAGGAGCCTGAGCTCCTGTGTCACACGGCCCCTCCCCCTCACCTCCAGAGTCATTCGCAGCTTGGAGGCTTTGCACCCTAAACTTTGAATAGCTCTGAAGGGGAGGGGATGCATTGCACTGGAGCTCAGGGTCCTGCAAAACCTCACGTTCTGACCCCCGGGAACACCACAGTTATGCCGGCACAAATTGGCCAGCCTATTTGTGACCCCCCCCCATCTGCAAAGGAGGCCTCCTCCTAAAGCGCATCATGGGGGATCCAGGGGGTGCTGGATGCTGGGCTTGCATTGGTTTGCACAAGTCATTCCTCATCTAGCCAGCTCTCTGCACTTGGAAACTGCTTTTGCCCACGACTGCACTGGGATGAAATCCCACAAAACGGCCACCTTTCCAGGTTAGCTTGAGCAGTGTGTTCTGCATGAGGCCGGGATGTTCCCTTCCCTTGGGAAGCAAAAGCCCAGAATGAGAAGGAAAAAAACCCCATCCCAGAGTGTTCCAGCTGATTTGTTGGATAAGCTTCAGCTAGTCCCTGGCTGAGAGCTGGTGACCTAGAAGTGTCATGTCCTGTTTGCTGTCCCCAGATTCATGCGGTCTCTTTGCGCACTCGCTGCCTCTGAAGACAGAATGCTGAACCGATGCCAGATTCCAGGCCGTCGCCTCTGGAAAACTCCCCTTGACGTGGCTCCCTGGACGGGAAGGCACGAAACAAAAGCAGCCCTGATTAGGACGGAGCCCCAGCTCTCTGGCCAGGGACTTCCTGGGTCTCTCCGTCCCCACCTTCCAAGAACCTCTCAAGAGTGCTTTTTGTTCTGAATCCTCCAAGGCCAAAATCCTACACACTTACGAGGGAGTAACTCCGCTGAACACAGTGAGACTTTCTTCCCAGCAGACAAACATGCTTGAGCTGTAAGCCGTCACAGAATCCACTCCTTGTTAATGTTCCTCCTCTCATTTCACCTTTCTACAAAAGTGTGTGTGTGTGTGTGTGTGTGTGTGTGTGTGCGCGCGCGCGCTTTGCTTGCAATGCTTTTGTGTAACACATGCTGTTAATTAGGAGGGAAGCTGTCTGGTGTAATTATTGAATTATTGACACTTTAAAGATGTATCCGAAAGACAAAACACTGTTCAAATCCTCCTTCTGGTGTACCGGGGTGGGGATCAAACTTAAAATTCTCATGCCGTTTTGGCACCATCATCGTCCTTTCCTGCTTTACACAAGATCCAGCCAATGTTCCCAGCTTTTTAAAATTACAGCCCTTTCCCATCACTTGCTGCCTGTTGCTTTGCTGCTAATATAAAGGCGCAGGAGCAGGTCCAGTTCAAAAAGTTGATCACTCTGCAACTGAATTGGCGAGGGCAGCTGTTGCTCGTGCTGGAAACAGGGAAGCGAAAGCTCTTCAGCCAACCCCACCGGATAGCTCTGTGCACGTGGGCATCTCGAGCCACAGCCTTGCATGCACCGGAGAACAGCTGAGCTGGTGGGATGCATTTTTCATGTGGAGGAGGCTGCAGACCGGCACGTGAGCCCACTATGCGCGCTTCATTATGCATGCCCTCAGCAACCAGGGGCCTGGCCTGGAGACAACTGCGGCAGCCATTTCTGAGTGCGAAGCTGGCCAGCATCTGGTCAGAGCCTTGATGGGAGACCACCAGGGAACTCGGTACAACTGAGCTGCATGGAAGAGAGGCAGGGGCTGCTAATGTCCCCGTGAGAGCAAGGGAAGGGCCGTGGCTGGTCGCATGCAGAGGATCCCAGGCCGAAGCCCTAGAATGACGTTCTCAAACTTTTTAGCACCAGAACCCACTTTTTAGAATGACGATCTGTCAGGCCGCACTGGAAGGGAAGGTGTTAACCTGGAAGTGATGTCATGCTGGAGTGACATCATCCAGCGGGAAAATGTTTATCACACCATCAAATTAAGTAAATTAACAGTTAACAATAAGTATAAGTTTGAAATTTAATTGAAAATAAAGAAGCAATAACCCTCCTAAAGAGTTGCTAATGTGCTTAAAGAAGTTCCCCAAACATCCACAAGCAGTCGCAGACTTACCATTATGTGCGCGGGGGCAATAGCCCCGGGCGAGGCACTCCTGGGGCGCAAGGAGGTGGCGCTGCCTTTGCTTTGCCGAGAGGCAAGTGGTTTCGGCTCTCCACCCACCCTTGCCATCGTACAGCTCCAAAATGGAGCCTGGCGTGTCCTGGGGACAGAGCGGAGTGGCGCATGGGGGGTAGGGGGGGAACAGTGGAGGGGGCAGACCGCTGCCTCCTCTGTCCCTGGACGGCCCATTGCAACTGCTCCAAAGCCTGCAATTCTATCTACACTTACCTGGGAGTAAGGCCCATTGACCATCACTCCTAAAAGCATATGCATAGTAGCCTGCAAAAACTACATTTCCACTGTCCCCAGTGCAGTCACTGGTAGCATCAAATCTATTAAAAATAAAACACACATTAGAATGAATGGCGAGCCATCTGAAATTGGCTCATGACCCACCCAGTGGGTCGCAACCCACAGCTTGAGAAATGCTGCCCTAGGAGCGCCTTCGGGTTTGATGGAGACCACGTCCTGCCTGAGGCCCCCGAGAGCCGTTAGCAGTCGGTGCGGACAACGCTGAGCCACGTGGACCCCGGCCGGGCCACGCTCCGCAGCAGGCAGCGTCCTCTGGGGCCGCTGAGCCGAGCTCTCGGTCCCTCTGGGCTGGGCCCCTTCTTGGTCCTCCCGGCGCGACTTGCAGGGTGGGTTGATGCGAAGGGGCTGGAGGCAGAGGGGGCAGCACCCTTTGGGGGGCCACCTGGATCTTTCAACGGTCCCAATTCTGCAGCACAGAAAGGCCTGAAGAAGAACCTCAGGTTGACAACAGGAGCCTCACTCCAGAGAAAGGAAAGCTGTGCAGATTTGCTCCTGAAAGCAACTGTGACTCAGTCACCGAAGACCCTTCAGTGTCCTGTATTTAATTATCCCATTTGTATTCCTTCTCCCGCCCAACTGGGACCCCGGGGGGGCTCTCAGTGGAGTTTGACAGTCGTACACACCGCCAAAGTCGCGCCGCAGACACCTTGACATGGACCCGCCTGCCTCTGGGGCACGTGGACAAAGAGCTGCCCGAGCCCAACCCGCGGCTCTCGGTGGCGGCAGTGGGGCCGCGGCACAAGCTCTGCTTCTCCCCCACACGTCTGAGCAGGGAAGTTTCTCCGGTCGGAAGGCAGGGGTTGGATGAGGTGATCCCTCCTCCCCCCTCCCCGCCCTTTTTTAATTGTGGCAGTTCTGGAGTCAAGTAGCTCAATTGAGCGATAATTGCCTCTGTACCGCCGCCCACGTAGACCACGATAAATAATTAAATGGGGAAATAATATAGCAGATGGAAAGCGGTGTGGAGAGAACCAGAGAAATCCAAATTAATCCTTCACAGGCAGCACCAAGCAGCTGCATTCGGGGGCAGCAGGATGCTGGCAGCCAGAGCCGGCCTCGCCCAGAGGAGAAGCCTCACCAGGGAGAGGCGCGCCCAAACAGAGAGCACGCTCGCGGATGCCTTCCCAGCTGACGGGAGGCTGGGCAATGCGGGAGCCCAGCAGAGGGTCTGCCGGAAGCTGCAGTGACCTCACAGAAGGCTGGAGGGAGAGCAAAAGAGGTGGGCAGAGGCAGGCACAGCACAGAAGAGGTACGATTCTGGGCCTCAAAAATCTGAGAAGGTCGGGAGGATTGCAGACGCATAAACCGTTTCCTCCTAAAAGGACACCACCCGAAGCATCCACATTTCTGAGAAAGTCAGAGCCCGCCTGGATCAAGCCAAAGGCCTCCCAGCGCAGCATCCTATTTCCCACCGTGGCCAACCAAGAAGAGCCCACTGGAGCCGCCTAAGGGCCCGTTTGCCTGTATCTCATCAGATGCCTCTGGGACCATTCGGCATGACACCAGTACACTGTTGTCACTCCTTTGCACCCGGCATGCAGAGAGAGGCGACCTCTCCCCTCTCACCGTCATGACTTGTAACCTGCAATGGATTTTCCCTTCATAAATCTGTCCAAGGGTTTGTGCTAGGTAAAGCAATACTTCCTTTTCTATCTCTCCATCAGGCCAACTGTAGTGGATGCTCCCTGGTTCTGGTGTCGTTAGAGGGAAAGGAACTACCCTGCATCCACTATCCCCTGTGCCATTTTATATGTCTAGGTCATGTCCCAGGTTCTAGCCAAACTCTACCTCTGCACCACCACCACCCCAGTGCCATCCAGCAAGGGACATGTGAATTGCAGAGGCAAGGACTTCTCTACTGCCCCTCCTGTGGTTCTGATCCAGATCATGTTCCGCCACCCATTTACAGATGAAAAAAGCTTCCATTGAAAGCTAACCAATGTTTTTCCCCAACTATATCTAGCACATGCAGGCTATGGACAGGACGTGGGGGGGGGGAGAGAGTTAAAAGCCCCAGTACCCTGACTGTGGTTTTGTCACCATTCAAATGGACTTACATATATGGCCATGTTGCAAGTAGGACCTGGGCCAAAACTCCTTAAGAGTAACATTATTACTGGACTGGAAAACCTCCCTTATGAGGAAAGGCTGCAGCATTTGGGGCTCTGCAGGCTACAGAAAAGCACCTGAGTGGGGACATGATTGATACATACAAAATTATGCATAGGGGGATGCTCTTTCCCCTCTCACACAACACCAGCAACAGAGGACATCCACTAAAATTGAGTTAGAACAGAAAAAAGAAACGTATTTATGTATCCAGCATGTCAATCTATGGAACTCCTTGCCACAGAGATGGCATCTGACTGGGATGCCTTTAAAAGGGGATTGGACTGATTTATGGAGGGAAATTTCATCACAGGTGACAAGTCCTGATGGGTACGTGTGATACAAGAAGCTGGACTAGACAGCCCTCCTTGGCCTGATCCAGTAGAGCTCTTCTGATGTTCTTATATCCTTATTAATTTGCTTTGTTATACAAGAAAAAGTATTTCAGCAAAGCACTCTTGAAATCCTCTTTTTTTTAACCAGGCACCCTCCATTCCTGTAACAAAAAGTTTCACCCCAGCACAGTCCAAGGCCCTGCATTGGGCCAACGCTAGCTGCTAGCGTTGGCCCAATGGCAGCAGTGTTGGCGTGAGAAGGCTGGCCCGCAGCTAGCTCCTGCCCCCAGGCCACACTGCCCCGATTTGAATGGCATGGCATCAGCTGCGTCATGCAGCCAGAACGCTGGGCGGGAGGAACGGGTGAGCGGCAGCCCGCCCGCTGTGTTCCGGTCCATTTCGCTGTCTTCCCCGCCCCCGCGGCATCCTCATCTCTGCAGACACAGGTCTGAGAATCCCATTGGGGTGGCTGGCGTCTACCCCAGGGTAAGGATGTGCACATATCCTTGCCCCAGGGAGGCTCCTGCCTGCACTGGATTTTGCTGCACTGGATTTTGCCCTGTGAAAGGGGGTGATGAGAAATGTGTAGGGTAGCAACTTTGCAACGAGAGGCTGTCAGCAGTTTTAAAACTCCCTTTTGCAGAATAAAGCCGTCCCTGGGCGATGGCAGGGTGGGCACTGTTGCTATTTGTGGAGCCATTCAGGAAGAAACCTCTCGGGGCGTGCATGACACCTCCCTTGCATGACACACTGCGCAGATGAAGCACAGGTAGGCCGAGGAGTCTGTGGGGAAACCCACCCGTCCCCCCACCAAAAGGCCCGAGGACATTTTGAGCACACTATTGATTTTGCAAGCGGAGCACCTATCTCGGGAAACCAGCTGCAAAATCCGCGATTTACGGAGGCTGCCGACTCGGCCTCCATTAATCTACTTCAAGCGACTGCAGAGGAATCATTTAAAGGCCTAATTGTAATCCAGTGGTGGAGAAATGTTAATGCTGAAAACCCAGGAAGAAAAGAAAAATGATGCTGCATTTGAGAGGCTTGGCAGGAGTCGGATATAGATGGCTTTGCGTAGGGGTGTGCGTGTGAGAGAGAGAGAGAGAGAGAGAGAGAGAGAGAGATGGGCTGAATCTCCTATCACTGGGCTTCCAATGATAGACAGCAGTGGCGCAGACTTCCTTTTAACATCGGGGGTGCCCATGGCCATGCCCCTGACGTTGATGTGGCCACGCCCCCTGATGTGACCACACCCCCTGATGTGACCACGCCCCCTGTCATCTCGGGAAGGGGTCTGCCGGCCTGACAGCCGCCTCTCCTGAGGCCGGGGCAAGTGATCACTGCCATTGATTGGCATGGGTGCTGGCTGCTGGGGGGCTGGCTGGAATGTGGGTGCTCTGCCCCCATGGAAAAAAAAGTGGGGGCTGAAAAACCCACAGCCCCCCTAGTTGGCGCCCATGATAGACAGGCCTGTTGACAAGCCCAGAGCCAGGCCAAGATCACCTGGCCACAACCTGTGCCCTGTGAGGCACCTTCCTCTGGTGCTCCTCGTGAGATGACACGAGAGGCAGCAGTGATGTTGTGATGCCATGTGACATCACGACATCACTTCCGGGTTATCCTGAAAGAGAATCAATCAATCAATCAGTATTTATATAGCGCTTTTCAACAAAAAGTTCATAAGGTGGTTTACAAGCAAGACAGTGATGATGATGATGATGATGATGATGATGATGATAGTAATAATGGCTCCCTGCCCCCAAAGGGCTCACAGTCTAAAAGTGACTGTGCAAAGATGCACAGCGATGCAGTGGCCACAACGGCTTTGCAATGTCACTGCTGCCCTGTTCCTGCTCCTTTGGAGGCTCAGCCACCACAACATGAGGAGGAGGAGGGGCCTCTACAGACCGGCCCTGAGCAGCAGTGGCTGCTGCTTCTTGTGAGAACATAAGAAGAGCCCCTGTGCTGGATCAGGCCAAAAGCTTCCTGTATCTCACATCATCTAGTCCAGCATCCTGCATCTCACAGTGGCCCACCAGGTGCCTCAGAGAGCACATGAGACAACAGGCTGCCTGCATCCCGTTGCCACTCCCTTGCACCTGGCATTCTGAGGTAGCCTACCATTAAGGTAAGGAGGTTGCACAACCCAACATGGCATGTAGCCCACAATGGACTTTTCCTCCAGTCCCCTTTCAAAGGCATTCTCCTGTGACCGCCATCTTGGCCCCACCTGGCCCCACCTGGCCCCACCATTCAGCCTGGCACTGAAGATGGCCTGCCCCCTGCCTGCTATGCCACTGCTTTGGGGGTACACCCAGCAGCGTCATGCAGCCAGAACACTGGGCGGGAGGAACGGGTGAGCGGCAGCCCGCGGGGGCGGGGAAGACGGTGAAATGGACCGGAACGCAACGGGCGGGCTGCCGCTCACCCGTTCCTCCCGCCCAGCATTCCGGCTGCATGACGCCACTGGTACACCTGTCCTCTGCCAGTGGCCTCTTGGGTCCTGAACAGCATAAATGAAACTGAAGTAGGTAGTTGGATGATTGCGGGGAGGGGAGGTCTGGAGCCTAATCTCCCAGCCACACCTCCTGCCCTCTTCGGATCATTCATCTCAGCCACTCTGCTCAGCTGGAAGATTTGCTAATAGCGTTAATCCAAAAAGGAGGAAAAAAATCATTCCAACCAATAAGTCAGTGTCATCACTGGAAGTTTACTTCTTCTTTTTTTAACTTCTCCCTTAATTAAAAAAATATATTTTGCCAGAAAAACAAGAGGCTCCACAGCTCAGGAGGCTGTTCCGTATGCGGCATGGAGGGGGGTTGTCTGAATTTTTCTGCTGGAAAAATACAGACGAGAACAAGGGAAGTGGGGAGGCATTCAAACTGATGCACCAAAGAAAGGTTGAATAATCCTCTCCCCTCCCACCCCACCCACTCACTGCGAGGCTGAGATGATGGCAGTCCCTTCGTAATGCTCCTGTGGCAGGATTCACATGCCCCCCCCGGAGAGGCATTCAACAGGCCCACCTGCTTCCCTGCCAGAGAAGAAAATGAACAAATAAACAAGCGGGGGGGGGAGGGAGAAGCCCACCACCAGTCCCACAATTCGGCTGTCAGAAACCTAACGAACCTTGAAAGCCATTTGCGCTCTCTCCGCCGATTCAGGAGCCTTCCCATAGTTTGCCAGATCTGGGTCAGTAGGCAGAGATGGTTGTTTTCTTATGCCAGCCAAGAGTGGGGGGAGGGGATTCAGCCACGGCTCCTGTTCCATATCCTCATTTCCACGGCATCCTCCAATGTTGGCAGCTTTTGCCAGCTTCCATCTGCTGAAATGCCATCTATGGAAGATGAGCCCCCGAAGAACACCTTCCCCTATTTCTTTTTTAATCTAGCCCTGCTATCTCTCTGCAGCTGATCTGTGTGAATAATGGGTGGGGGGGGGAGAATCATCCATCCTTCCTGTATCTTAGGTTGCCCGGTAAAGACCTTTCCTATATGAAATCCTTTGCTAACCGTATCAAATATCCATCCAAGAGCCTGTCATGCTTTGCCAGCTGCAAAAGAACCCAGGAAGGGGTCCACAGGCAGAGGCAAGCAGGGTGGGGGAGGACACCGGAGACGGTCGCACTGGGACCGCTCCTCAGCAGGAGTGGCCATCTGGTCACAGAAGTGCTCCAGTGCTGCCTCCGAAACTTTTTCACAAATGAACTCAGCTGAGAAGAAGCACCAGGTTCAGGAGGAGGCTCAGTGAGAAAGTTGCCTCGGGGCATTTGTTAAGATCCAGTCCAGTGTCTTTCCCGAGGGCTGCCTGGGGGAGAGCATGTGGCTCGTGTCACCTTGAGGCCGCCATCCTGTGCAAATGGACCTGGGAATGAAGTCCTGTTGGGATTTCGGAGTAAACACGCGTCGGTCAGCAGGCTCATCGTACAGCTTTTATATTCAATTGGGATAACTTGTTCGAATCCCTTGTTCAATAGGGGTGCATTCATTTTAAGTGATCGAAATGAGATGAAATGGGATGAAATGAGTGAGATCTCTAAATGAGGGATAATCAGTCTCCAAGTAGAAATAAGTGGCAGCCGAAGAAAACACTCTGATGAAGACGTTTAAGGCGGATGCTGCTGTTGTCGCACAATTTTAGTGGTGCTGGTCATGGGAGCTGCCCTGACGAGTCTCAACTGCTCCACTGCACCACTGCGCAGGTCCTCCTCCTCCTCCTCCGCCTCCCGTGTGTGCTGCTGTCTGAGGGACCAGTTGTCATTTCCTCCTCCTCCTCCGGCTTCCTGAACACCAGCTGCTTGCTAGCAGAAGGGCTTCTTCCAGACAGACGGGATGGTTCGGAAGTGTGCACGAGTCCTGGCACCTCTCAGTTGCGTGCACAAGAGGAGGGTCTCTCTTCTTCCTCATCGCTTCCTCATTTCAAGCCACTTCCTTGGAAATTCGGCTCACTGCTACGTTTTACAGAAGAGCCTTGATTTCATTTACTGATCTCGTAAAGACACCTTGATGTGCTATCCCTGGCCTAAGCCCAGGTTATAAGAGAACCATAATGTAGAATGACAGGGATCCCTCACCTCTGGGTGGCTACGCTGTAAAAAAGACTACGTCAAAAATGGGGACAGGGCAGAGCAAAGAAGGGCTTGTCCTGCACCCAAGTTCACCTATTTGCTCAGGACTTCAAATGTAGCCCTGCCTCTATTTTCTTCACTTCCAGGGTCACACAGGAGGCCACTGAAGCAGAGGTGGGAAGTGGGCAGGGGGCACCAGGAACCCGCCTCCACCCCTCTGCCTCTTCTTCTCCCACTGTCTGGATTCGTAGAGGAAGAGAGCAATGGAGCAGAAGAGGAAGTGCAGGGGGGAGAGAGTGATGTAGATTAGCAAAACATTGGCAGGTAAGATAGAATCGAGAGAAGGAAATATTTCTTTGCCTGCATGTGATTAATCTGTGGAACTCCTTGCTACAGGTTGTGGTGATGGCACTTAGCCTAGATGCCTTTCAAGGGGGATTGAACAGCTTGATGGAGGAAATGCCCATCCCAGGTGACAAGCCATGATGGGGATGTGCAAACGCCTGGATTTCAACGTAGGTGGTCTCTGAATGCCAGGCCACGGGGCGCAGGGATTTTGTCTTGTGGGCTCCCTGATGCCTCCCTGAGGCATCTGGTGGGCCACTGTGAGAAGAAGGAAGCTAGACCAGGTGGGTCCTTGGCCTGATCCAGCAGGGCTTTTCTGCTATTCTTCTGTTCTACTCTCCTCCACACTTCCTCTTCTGCTCCTCAAATCCAAGGAGGAGGGCAAGTGCTGGAGGCTGCAGCTGGTTCACTGCTGGGTAAGAGGAGCAGCATTTGGCCAGCCCTGATCACCCCTCTGTTTTTCCTGTTGTTGGACGTGCTGCTGGGGAACTGCAGGTGATGGTTTCTGAGGAGAGAGGGCAAGTGAGCATCCCTTCCTCACCTTCTGCAGAGATTCTGTTTTAGATGAAACTTTTTCTGCATGAATTGAGCTACTCAAGGCAAGGCAGAGGGCAGGTATCCATCTCAGGCTGACCTGAGGAAAGAGGAAAGAGGCTTTCTTAGGAAAGAAGGGCTGACCTGGTTGTGGGCAAGCAAATGGTGTGTCTGACCCCTTTCTTGCTGAAGTCTTGTGGCCCTTTCAGTGCACAGAACCCCCACCCCCTTCTGGAACAAACACATGGGATAGGAGCATTCCTGGCCAATTGGCAGAGACTGACAAAGCAATTTGCACTCCGCACCCCACTTTCAACCCACTCTCCCAGCAGACTACCCTTGGAAAGTGGTTCTATTCTCTTTCTTATCGTCATCCCTTGTCCCCCTCTGCCATTTCCAGCAAATCTTGCGTGCCTTGAGAACCAAGAAATAAATGAAATGCCCTGCTGGGTAAAGGAGTCAAAGGCGGCCCATCTCAAGGCACTGGAGCAAAGAGGAAGTCACTCACCTTCCCCTTTCAACAAGTCCCAGTTCAGCACACCCTGGCCAGACAGACACTTGAGCCGGCAGGGACTGGATTAAACATGGGATCAAATGCAAACACCATGTTGGGAAATCATGTAGTCATTTTGCTAAAGCTTGCTAAATTTGCACACTTCAAGCTGTAACCAATGGTGATTAAGGAGCATTATGCATGAGTGGATAATGCCTTTCAGCAGGCAGTTGTGGGGATGTATCTGCATGTTCCTTCCTGCTACTAGAAATCCCTCCTCCCTGCCCCTGCCCAAGGTTCTCTGAGTGTGCAAGCAACAGAACACTCTCAAGGCAGGTGTTTCTTCCCATGAATAGCCTGGCTTGCTCTGCACTGAGATCTGCTTCCTCTTCAAAGTTTGCATATAAAAACAGCCCATTGTGAGACATTTCCAGTGACTTCCAATGGTTTTGCAATAGCAATTCAATGTCAGCTTTGCAGCTAGCATGAAATTATCTTTACCGTCATCAGGGACTATCTCAGGAAGTGAGTGGGTGAGGAAGTGTTCCCTTCCCTTCCAGGTAGCATCTGCTGCTAGCACTTCCTGGATTCAGGAGGAAGAGGGGGAAAGAGCAGAAGAGGAAGTGTGCCGGAGAGGAGAGCGGCAAGCTGGACACTCTAGGCCAGCGATGTCAAACATTTTCACGCAGAGG
The DNA here is from genome assembly GCA_029204185.1 of Lerista edwardsae. Taxonomy (NCBI): domain Eukaryota; kingdom Metazoa; phylum Chordata; class Lepidosauria; order Squamata; family Scincidae; genus Lerista; species Lerista edwardsae. The sequence continues at coordinate 1,208,514 of JAJKFI010000132.1, read as the reverse complement.
TCTGAAGGGCCAGAAGCGACATCATTCAGCAGGAAGTGACCTCATTAAGCAGATGATGGCCAGAAATAAGCACTTTGTTCTCAGATAGAAACTCATGAGCTGCAAATGGCAGAAGAGAAAATGTGCAAATCTCCTCCTCCTCCCAAGGGGGAGGTAGCTTGCATACCACCTTTCTTGGTCATTAGATTGCTCCTTCAGTTCAAGGTAGTTCTCATAGGCTGACCTTTTTCTAAACCTCAAGGAGTTTCTACCAATAACAAAGAGGTTCTAATCTTTCAAGAACAGCTACATTCAGATGGATCTTTCCCAGTCTGGTCTTGCTTGCCTCCCACGCTGGCTGATAAATGGCTGATAGAAGGCTTCTTCACTCTCACTGTCCCAGCTCTTGTTCATATTTTGAACAATGAGAGAGTCCAATTAAATGAGAGAGTCCAATTGTCAGTCCTAATTATAATGGGGAGGGGATAAATTGCTTCTGGGGGCTTTATATTTGACACCCATGCTCGTCATTCTCTTCTCCTGCACACTTCCTCTTAGAATTTTTCTTTGGTATTCAGACAATACCACTATCCAACCACAAATATGTTCTGACATGGTTCATGTGGCAAATGGAATGACAAGTTGGTTTCCTGTCCCAAAGGAGCTCAGTCTCCACACAGACAGACAGACAGGCAGACAGATGTGCCCATGCGCGCGCGCACAAACACACCAGCAAAGAGCAGCTGAGAGCGGTCCCAAGCTGTGATGAAAGTTGCCCAGTCAGCAAGCATAACACACTGCCCAATCCTATCCAAGTCTACTCAGAAGTATGTTCCCAGTGGCAGTCTTACTGTTATGTGGGGGGGGGAACAATTTCCCCTCAGTGCCACCCACAGCAGGCCTCACACAGCATGCCAAAAGCATCCTGAAGTCTTCAGAATGCCTGTAAATAATACTTCCAGTTTTCATTGGAAAACCGGAAGTATTGTTTAAAAGTGTTCTAAAACTTTCAGAATGCTTTCAGTTTGCAATGGGGCATTGCGCAAGACTCCAGGAGCTTAAAGAGAGTGGGGAGTAGCATTCTGCCCCCTGGCCCTGGGGCGGCATGTGTGCCAGGGACACAGCTATGTTCTAGTGAGTCCAGTGGGGCTTACCTCTCCACACATAGGATTGTGCTGATATGCGTAGGATGATATGATGATAGCGTAGGAGCAGCTTACAGCTGTGAGGCTTGGAAAGGCTTCAAGGTCGCAGAGCTCCGGCAAGGAATCACTCAGACAACAGAGATTAGGGTAGCAAGAACTTCTGTATTCTCAGAAGGAGGCTTCTTGCAGCAAAGAACAGCTAACAGGTACAGCAAGGCTCCTCCAACAGCAACACTTACATCCCGAGCAACTAACCACAGGTGTTTCTGGTCTTGATTAAATAGTCCCCAGCATCCAATCAGAGATCAGATGATCTCATCCCCAGGCTGAAGCTGAGTTAGAATGACTCAGCACTTTACCCCCTGAGTCAGCCTAGTGTTAGGCCTTTCCCCATTCAGGCCTGTAAATTTCCAGGGACTTCCTTCAGTATCCCAACACTACATTTCTGCCTTCTGGACTGTGTGGTGACACTTTCCCTCCTCAGAGTGTTCACATCAAGTACCACGCTTTGAAAAGCTGGGCATGCAGCTGTTGTTGGAGGAAAATCAAGCCCAAGAAATGATTTCCCGAAGCCCTGTCTCTTTAAACCTCAAGACCGGACTTCCTTGATTGAGTGATCTGCTTTTCCGGCGTGCATTCCCCTTTCTTGCTAAAGCAGAGTCCGCAAACCCCTCTGGTCTCCCAATCCCCTCAGCGGGATCCTGCTATAGCTTACCCAAAGTTTAACATTGACGAAAGAAAGAATGGCCAGCTGGACTTCGATGGAAATTCTGGAAAAGATTTATTGCAATAAGCCGCAAAACAGGTTGCAAACGTGTGTGCAAAGAGGCCCCCTAATTTTGCGTGTCATGATACACGAGTCAGGACATTTTATACATTCTTACATGCAGATGAAGAATAATAAAGCATCCAATCGAAATCAATTGTCTAATCCCACTTAGATTATTGGGGCATCAGGGTTTTTGGGACCTCTGATTGGTCCAAGGCTGGATTGAGGAACTCCCCGAGACATGCCCGTTCACCTGGTAGGTGACTGGCACCTTGGAAGAAGGGCTAATCTTGGCATGACAAAAGTTGGGAGTGGCATGACAAAGGGTAATCGCTGGGGCATTTCGGAAGAGAAAGGCATAGGGTCAAGAGGGATTACCCTTTGTCATGCCACTCCCAACTTTTGTCATTGGATGATTGGAATCATCCAATCAAGGCTGCTACCTCCGGAGACTCTCTGTATGGCTGGCACCCCCGGCTGTTGTGGGGCTTGCATGCAACAGGCTCTCTGGCTTCACTGGCGCGGGACTTCTTGGTTGTGTCATTTATTGGGTCTCTGGGGCTGCTCCAAGTCCATGAGGACAGGCTGCCAGCCACTCTGGGATCACCCAGTGTCAGGACCGGAGCCTGCAGCAGCTCCCAGACTGGGGGTGATGAGGATGGTGGTGGCTGCTGCTGTTTCCCGTAGCTCATGACGCAGTGCCCAAGGAGATCCCCGGTCCCGAGGGCTCGGCCGCTGAAAGGCCGCTGAAAGGCTGAAAGAAGCAACAGGCAGCAAAGCGATGCCAGGGAAGCCGGGGGGAGAACCTGCAACGAGACGTCACGCACAGCAGGGCCGACCCAGCCACGAGGCTGCCGGAGGCTGTCATTGGGGGTGCCTGCTTGCCTCCACCGCTCCTGCTGGGGTCTCAAAAGGAAGAAGGGGGTCGGGTGGGAGGAGAGTGCTGCCCGCCCTGCCGGGAGGCCTCCTGAGACAGGTTGCATCAGGAGCAGAGTGCAGGGGCCCAGGGGGGTGGGGAGCCCCGGCTGTCTCTCGCCTTGTGTCTGCCGCTGCCGCCACCACCTCCGTCCAGCCGGTTGCAGATGCCAGCCGCAAGACTCTGCTGCCAGTTCGCTCGGGGGGGGGGAGCAGACCATCCTCCTCCTCCTCACCGTGTGCCTCAGACACTGTTGTCAAGCCTGGAGGCTGTGGCTTGGCCGAGGCGTCCACTGTCCGGCTCCACGATTTTCCTGAAAGGTTTTGTAGCCCCACCCCACCCCCACAGCGCAATCAACATGAAGGAAATAAACAGCTTTCTGGTCAGTTGGTCACAATGTTTGACAGAATACAGACATTCCAACACATTAGCCGGGGAACAATTTATACATCTCGACATGCCCCAGGCAGCAGACCACGCAGCGTCCCTGGCCCCCCCCCCCCCCCGCCAGAACAGGCCTCCTGAAGCCTCCAGGGGCCGTTTTTAGCAGTACTGCTGTTTGTTGTCGGAAAACCGGAGGTGTTGTCCAAAAGCCACCCAAAAGGGTTCGAGCACTTCCAGAAGGTGAAGGGATGGCGTGCGAGTGCCGGAATGTGGTGTGAGGGAGGGGACCGTGTGGGGGTGACCGTCTGCTCCCTGGCCCCAGAACAGGCTGTGGGAGAAGGGCCAAAGGAGAGCCAAGCCTGGTGACCTTTTGTCCAGGCCCTCTCCTGCCCCCTCCTCTGAAGCAAAGTCAAATGAAGAATTACAAACTCCAGCAAAGGACTTCAGCTTGGGGGCTGGGGGCTTATCATACCTGTCCCAACATCTGGTTTGGTGAAAATTGGGGGGACATCAGGCCTCCCACAGCAAGGTGTTTCCCACTTGTGTTTCCCTGCCCCCCCATGGCCCTCTCTCAATGTTAGGAAAGTTGCAGACCTGCCTCTTACGCCAGCTGTCTCCATCATTCCCAGGTCCCTCCTCCCCCCCCCACTCCGTCCTTGGTTGATGAACGAGATCAGGGCCTGCCAGGGTCAGGGGGCTGCACAGGAGGCACGAAAGGCGTCCAGTCGGAGGGTCCCTGTTCCCCTTTCCTCACATGTGGGATACCGAGGTGGAATTGCATGAGGCAAGCAGCCAAATGTTGCTCCCATTTGGGCACCTGAGACCCAGGAGAGGCTGTTGGGCTCCACTTTCTTTCTTCTTGTGCAGCAGCTGAGTGCCAGGGTCACCACATACAGGAGGCGGCATCAATGGCTTTCGCATTTCGTGAAGGTCGGCTGGTTAGCTTGTTTCCCTTTCCCCGCTCCACTAGAACTGTCCACTAGTCATTCCCACTTCCTCTGGCAAGCCGGGTCTTTTTGTGTGTGTGTGAGGGCACAATCCTATAACAGACGTAGTGCCGATGCAATGCTGTTGTGTCGGCACTGCCTCACTAGTGCCGACGTGGGAGCGCCAACTGGCCACCCTGCATCAGTGCTGAGGCTGGGAGTGGCACTGCCCGGGAGCACTGGTGGAGAACCGCCCGGGAGCTCGCCTGGCGCAGGGGCGGTTCTGGGAGGGAGTGGGCTGGAGGTGTTTCTGGGCAGGGGTGGGAGGGGTGGTGGGCCCAGGGAGAGGGGTGGGACTGGGGTGCAGCCCTTAGGCCACATCCAAGGCCCGGTCCCCGGGCTGCGTGGCCCCAATTCAGGCCGCGCAGCTTCCTCGGACCTGTGCCTGTGGCATTCGTGCCCTTGTACCGGGGAGGCTCTTGCTGCCTCCTAAGTGGTGCTGGATACAGCGCAGGCCCGCTGGCCTGCCTGTTCTAGTGCGACTTAGGATTGTGCCTTCTCTCTCTCTCTCTCTCTCTCTCTCTGTGTGTGTGTGTGTGTGTGTGTGTGTGTGTGTGTGTGTGTCTGTCCTCCTCCTGCAGGAATCTTGTCTGTCTGTGCGCTAGCTAAGGCTTGCCTGATCTGCAATGAACTGCTGCCTCCCGGGTGAACAAACCAGTCTGTATATTGTACTTTTAGAACTGAGCCTTGAGGAACTGTCTCTCTCTCCCCACTTCGGCACCCCACTATTTTGAGACACTTCTGGAATGCATTTGTGTACATGCAATTTGTTTTTTTCATGCAACTCTTTCCCCAACTTTGCCTTTTTGATCTCCTTTTCAGTTCATGCACAGCAAATCCTCTCCCCCCAGAATACATATTCCGGCCTGCCGCTTCCCTCCCCATCTTGAGCCACACAGCCTAAAGTCAGGTTTTGTCTTAGCTAGATGGGTTTATCTTAGCTTCTTGGGTTCATAGCTAATTCTATTCCCACCCCGCCCTCCAGTTTGACACAGGCATTCAAATGCACAGCCTACAGCTTTATTCTGTTCCTAGATAGGCATCAAAAACAGAGACATCTCCCCTCTCTCGGTTGTGTCCAATATCACAATCTTAAATGATAGGTTTTTCCTTTGAGATTAAATGGTTGTGATTCCTTTCTTTTCCACCCCTGCTGTGTTCTCAATCCCTGGATACAGTGTTGGGACAATCCTTTTTTGCCTATTCTGCATCAAATGTTGGTGTCTGTGCAGCATCCCTGGATTCAAAGTCCCAGCAAACAGGCATGTTCTGACACACACGTGACGTGCACCGTAAGTGTCCTGCCACATCCATGGAGCTGCCAGGTAAGGAGGCCGACATCCAGCACGGAGCTGTGGGCCTTGGGCAGCCTTGGCTTCAGCCTCCACCCCCAGCAAGGCAGGAGGGGGTACACCAAGGCAGCCCAGTGTTGAAGGGGCTCCAGGGGCACACCGGGCTTCACAAAGCCCAGCAGGGGGTGGAGACTTAAGCTCTCCAGCATCAGAGCTCCGCCTCCCGGCTTGGAGAGAGGGGGTTCTTAAAGGGGCAGCTCCCTGGTCTGGCGTCGCAACTCCTCCTTTCCATCAAGGCTCTCCTGGCTGGTTTCCAACACTGCAGTGCAGACCACAGGGAAGTGTGAGGTTCTGCCTTGGGGGGGGGGCATTTCTTCAGGGCAGGGCTAAGGAAGTGCTGCCTCCCAGCTAAGAGGCTTAAGTGCTGGCTGGGGGGGGGGGGAGCTTCGATCTGGGTCAGGACAGGGAGGCCAAGCTCTCGCTCACTGTGGAGGCCGTAACTCTGATGGACATCAAGTGAGAATTCAGCCCGTGGACCGACCACTACTGAACGGCCGGGAGATGGGCCTGCATTAGTCCCCAGAGACCTTGTGCCAAGAGGCCACGATCATAGGTCAGGTGGTAACCCCTGGCCCCTGTAGGAAAGGCTGGAGCCAGACTTCCTTGATGGTGTTCCTTGAACAACAGTCTCTCACCTGGTCCCTGCTCCCCCTCGGCTTCAGCCGGCCCTGCCCTCCACGGCCCAAGACCCCGTCCCCCACTACGGAGCAGGAAAAGGTGCAGACGCGAGCGACGAAAACAATGACGGGGCTGGGGCACCTCCCTTATGAAGAAAGGCTGCAGCATTCGGGACTCTTCAGTCTGGAAAAAAGGCGCCTGAGGGGGGACATGACTGAGACATACAAAATCATGCACGGGAGGGATAGAGTCGATAGAGGGAGGTTCTTTTCCCTCTCTCAAAACACCAGAACCAGGGGGTATCCACTAAAACTGAGGGTTGGGGGAGTTAAAACAGATAAAAGGAAGTACTTTTTTAACCAGCTGGTAATTAAGCTATGGAACTTCTTGCCACAGGAGGTGGTGATGGCATCTGGCTTAGATGCCTTTGAAAGGGGATTGGACAGATTTCTGGAGGAAAAGTCCATCGCAGGCTCCAGGCCGTGATGGGTAGTGTAACTTCCATACTTTAGCAGTAGGCAACCTCAGAATGCAAGGAGCAAGGGAGTGGCAACAGGATGCAGGCATCTTATTGTCTCCTGTGCTCCCTGAGGCACCTGGTGGGCCACTGTGAGATACAGGAAGCTGGACTAGATGGGCCCCTGGCCTGATCCAGCAGGGCTCTTCTGATGTTCTTATGCAAGTTTGGCACCTGGCCTCCAGCTCCCCCTAGACCCCTAGGCACCCCTAGTTGTATTCCTCACCACTGCCTCGTTGAACCTTCTCCACTCAGCATCAGGGGAAAGATGTTTTGGCAGGGCCTTCCCTGCTGTCAGTCACCCACCCCAGGTCAGATGCCACTGCCTCCTTTGCTGTTGAGTTGCACCCATCTGCCAAGAAAAAGACCAACTGGGGTGGGTAACTGAGGTGTAGGATGAGGTCATAGCTGGAACCCAGGAACCGCCCCAGGAATCGCCGCGCCTCCTCGGTAGGCCGTGCAGCAGCCTGGGAGAAGACCCAGGAGTCCTGGGCATTCCCTGGGGCCGCCGCGCGGGCTACCAATTCCCCCCCCCAGGAACTGCCGTGCCTCCTCAGGAGGGAGCCCCAGGCAGCCTACCTGCTCACGCTGCTGCTGCCGTCGGTCTCCCTCGCTCCGCTGCCTGCCTGCCTGGCTCTGAGGACGTGCAGTCAACTCAAACGTGCAGGCAATTCAAATGTTGCCAGGGTGGAGCGGAGCGCCGACGGAGTCGACGAGTGGGCGGGTGAATGGGCGGGGCCAGCCCTAATCCTAGGAACAGGTACTCGCTTACCCCCGCGTACCCGCTACATGACATGTCTGTCACTATCCTTTTGCTCGGCTGGAAGTAGTTACAAAACCAATCAATAGTTGAGGATCAGACTTTTCAACTTGGCAACTGTCTCTCTGGGACCCCCAAGAAATCTCTGCCAGTCCATGCGGGTTGCGAGTAATTTGGCAGCTCTTTGACTCAGGATTCCTGGCTCAGAGAAGCACCTGGACCAAACTTTCCGGGCAAGTTCCCGAGTTCAATGCTTCAATGCTCTCTGGCATCACTGCAGGCCCACCTCCCCGGCCATCTGGCTCCAGCAGAGGTGGAGGAGGGAGGAGGGAGGAGGGAGGCGAGCACCACAACCTGCCTCAGGCCTGCCTAGCCAGCTTGACTAAAGGGTCGTGAGCAGAGCCGGGATGGCAAATACGCCGCTCTTCTCTTCACGCTGACATGTCCGTGGGAGCTGGCCATATGGACCGCACAGGAACAGGAGGAAATAGTTTCCTAGCAACCGGAACCTCACAAACACATCTTGGAACCGAAGCCCTTGTTTTCTGCACCTCTCTCTCTCTCTCTCTCTCTCTCTCTCTCTCTCTCTCTCTCTCTC
>JAJKFI010000132.1:1170567-1200480 GCA_029204185.1 Lerista edwardsae | reverse complement strand
CTCTCTCTCTCTCTCTCTCTCTCTCTCTCTCTCTCTCTCTCTCTCTCTCTCTCAGTGGCATGGGGAAGGCTCCCAGAGAGGAGGGCAGGCCTTCTTCTGGGACTACAAGGAGCTGGCTTAGAGGTCTTTGGAAGGGGCCTGTCCTCACTTCGGGGACAGGGAAGTTTGCGACTTTGATTAAAAAAAAGAATAATAATGCTCCTATTTATATACTGCCTTTCTTAGGTCATTAGATTGCTCCTCTGACTTTAACTCAAGGCGGTTTACATAGGCAAGCTTTATTCATAAACACAAAGGTTTTTACAAATTACAAGGAAGTTCTATCTTTCTAGAACATACAACATCCAGTTGGTACTTTTGTGGTCTAGTCTTCTTTCTGGCCACACAATTTGCCTTCCCGCTGGCTGATAAGCAGCTTCTGCTCCCACAACAGAAGCGGCTGGCCCAGCACACTCCCCTCTCACAGGCAGCTGTAGCTCAGCTCTAATCAGTCGCAGTTTACAAGGTCTGCCGCTCACGGAGACTTCGGGTGATCCCAAACTGGCGACCTTTGGATGTTATCTTCAGGCAAACGGAGGCTTTAACCCTCTCGACTACAACCTCCTGCCCTTTGATCATCCAAAGCCATCCACGCTTTCTTGCTTGCTCCATTTTGGGCTTCCTTCTCTAATCTGAGAATCAGGAGGAGGTGCACTAGAGGCAGGCAAGAGGTCAAAGGGAGGCAAGCACTCCTTAACAACCTGCTGCCTGAGGTAACTGGTTCAGTTGGCCACATGGCTGGGCTGGTCCTGCTGTCTCAGGCCATAGACGTTCCAGTGGGTTGTCACTGCCAATAGCTCCCGATGGACCTGCTCTCTGGGTTGGTAAGGATCCCATAACGTCAGTGGCCATCATCATTCCATCAAACTCTGCACTATTCCCATTTGTCCATCCTGAATCTACTGCCAATCAATGTCATTGGCTGACCCCCAAACTCTAGTGCTGTGAGAGGGAGAAAAACGGCTTCCTGTCCATGTTCTCCTCACCTGGAGCCAGCTGTGTCTTTCCAGTCTCAGGTGTGTGTCCTCTCCCTCCTTTTTTCCCAGTCAAGGGCCTTCCGCCTGTCCTCATGGGGTAGATGCTCCGGCCCCAGAATCAGTGTGGTCTCTCTTCTTTCCTGCAGCTTCTTTCTCTGGGCCCTGAGCCCAGCCACGACATTTGCAGCTGAGGCTGAAACTAACGAGAGGTGTCTTTGCTGATTGATCTTTTGCCTTCAGACAGATTAATATAGAACTTAATTTAAACAAATTGTGCATTCTCAAAAGATCAGCCTAGCAGAAAGTATAGAAGGAAAGCTCCAAGCTGGGGGCAGTTAGGAAAAAGATGGGACATGAAGTGGCTCACGTGAGCTCACAACATGCAGGGCCAGCCCTCCTGATGCCTGAGGCAGCACACCAAACGCTGCCCCCCTTGCGCAACAAGGTGCTGGCACACTGAGGCTTGCACTGATGGTGGCCTGGACAGAGGCTGCCATAGCGGACTTGGGATGGTTTACACATAACCAGTACTTGGGGGCAATCATCAGTCTGGACCTGGGTCCAGTTATTCACCCACCCCATCCACCAACCCCATTCCTGCAGGGATAACCAATGAGGGCGGACCAGATCTGATGCTTCAGGGCTGCCATAGGGGGGCTTCAGCGATAGGATCCTTCAAGAACATTCCACGATTCATTTTCAGGTGACTTGGACAGCTGCCGGTGAAAATGAAAAAAATCAAACAAACCACTATAGCAGGATGGGTGGGACTCATCCTGGAACACTTCCCTTTTGCTTGATAAAGGGGGCTTGCTTGATAAAATCTGCCCCACTCAGCAGCTGCTTGCTCGCTGGATCCACTCTGAGGTCTTTAAATGAGTGCTGTCAGCCTGCAACTGTGCCAAAGTCTCGAGCGCACACATGCAGTTCTTCCCCGTGTTGCGTCCTGCGAGTGCAGCCTTCTGCCCCTCCACATGCAGAGAGCCCCTGCAAACTGAGCCCGGAGGCACCTCTTAAGCGGCAGCTCCCCCACAGCGGGAGAGCAAGCAGCCAGCCGCTGCCATCCCGCCAGGCAGCCTCCCCCCCCCCCCAGGGGCTGTTTCGCGTGTCTGTTTTTATTGTGATCCCCTTCCGGACAGGAAACCCTCTTTTCTCTGCGAAGAAAGCACTTTGGAAAATGGTCTGTTGCAAAGTGATGTGCAGAAAGTTTCTGAAATAATTACAATAACAACAGGAATCCTGCGTGCTGCGAGGATTTTAGGAGTTTAGACGTGCGAGGAGTTGAGAGGTTTCTGAGCAGGGAAGCGTCCATGTGTCGGACGCTTTGTGTCCAGGACGGAGGAGGCTTTGGCTTTGGGGTCAACCAGAGAGCAAGAAACAGCAGCCCCTCCAGGTAGGACGACTCCCCCACTCCGGGTCTCAGGACTCGGGGACTTGCCACGGAGCCGGCAGGGGAGATGCCAGCCGCCGCCTCCTGCGTTTCCTACATTCATCAGCTGTGTTCAGAGGGAAAAACGCTTCTTTCCACTCGAGCCTTTCATCCTTTTGGAGGGGGAAAGGGGCACCCAAGCACGTCGCTTGGAGGAGGTTTTCACAGGCAACAACTGCGGATCAGGCTTGCGATACGGTGATGTTTTCCTTTAAAAAAAAACCCCACACACAGGAAGCGGCATTGTTCCGCACACAAAAGGAGATGGCAGAAGAAAGGAAAGGACACGGGGGGGGGGGCGGGAGAGCGGATGGAGAGGCTGTCGAGAACAGGCGAGCGGTGCTGAGCCGGCTTGTTCATCGCGGCGCCCCAGCCATCCGACGGCCGAGTCGCGCTGCAGAGACATCCAGGCTGAGGCGGGGGTGGGGGGAAGAGTGCTGGCTGCTCAGCGCTCAGGGGCAGAGGCGGTGTTCGGCGGCCTTTGGGTGGCCCCCACACACGTAAGCGTGTGACATGGAGCTGGCTGCAGCTGCTGCTTCTGCATAGCCCTGCCTGCGTCCCACTTCCCTCCCTCTGTGGGTCCCCCGGTGTCCATAGCCAGAATGTAAGCCTCTTGGGGCAGGGATTTGTCTTTTTATTCTGGGTCAATATGTCCAGTGCGGATGCCCTTGAAGCAAACCAGCAGCCAAGAGGCCCTCAGAGGACGGGTGGGACAGAGGTGCAGCTCAGGACAACAAGTGGCGCAGCTCCGTGTCACTTCCGGGGGGGGGGCTCACTCTGTCTTTGAAAACTCTCAGGGAGAGCCCAGCGAACCACGACAGCCACTTACGTGCGGCTGAAGAGCCACAGTTAGCCTTCCCAGCACTGCTTCTGAACAGCTGAATTGCTGCTGCTGTAGGCAGAGGTGTTCCCGGGGGGGGGACGATATGTTTTCCAGGCTCCCAAATGCCTGGGTAGAGAGCCCCTCCCTGTCCCCTTCAGAGCCATTTGCAGCTGTGAGAGCAAAGTGGATGAGATGCCTCTGCTTTGCTTCCGTAGCTGTGAATGGCTCTGAAGGCGAGGGGGAGGGGCCGCTTTACACAGGTGTTCAGGAGCCTGGGAAACATAGTGTTTTGCCCCCTTTAGGAACACCACTGGCTGCACGGTGTGCGGGACAGATCTGACCATGTCCCCAGTGGCCTTCACGCCCCCCCCCCCCAGTCTTCTCTGTGAAAAGACCCTTAAACAGGCTGTTTGCAGCACATGCACAAATCCTGCTAGACAGGAGTGGCAAACTCAATCCGGGAAATGGGCTGGGAGAAAGGGTTAAGGGGTCCCTCCCTGATCTCACCCCTGAGGCACCTTTGAAGTGGCGCCTCACAGGGCTGTGTGGTCTGCCCCTGTCTTGGCTGCCCTGCAGAGCTCCGTGATCACCAGAGCCACGCTTTGGACGAGGGTGAGGCTGGCAGCACTGCCCAAAGGCAGCTGTGCTCGGCCTACCTGCGGCAAAAGGAAGACACAGGCCTTGACCCACAACCCCACTTGCCAGGGCCATCCAGCGGTCTGTTTTTCCTCCCTGGCCGCAGGTCACGAACTTGCTGACTTTCGCTTTTTGCCTGCTTGGTTGGTGATAGACTGTGCAGCGCTGGGACAATTAAATATTTAGCTCCAGCCTGGCCTGACAAGGTCTCTCTTCAAAAATGCCTTTTGTCGCCTTCCCCCAGGGACAAGCAGGAGACACACGGGAGAGAATTTAAGCAGCAGCTGCTCAGGACTGCTGACCCCAACCCCAGGCAATGTCTTGCAGGCCATCTCTTTCCAGTTCCTCACACTCAGGGCAATTTGTGTTCCTTTGTTGTTGTTCAGTCGCTAAGTCGTGTCCAACTCTTTGCAACCCCCTGGACCACAGCACGCCAGGCCTCCCTGTCCTCCACTTGCTTCCGGAGTTCGCCCAATTTCATGTTCATTGCTTCGGTGACACTCTCTAACCATCTCATCCTCTGCCTCCCCCTTCTCCTTTTGTCTTCCATCTTTCCCAGCATGAAGGTCTTTAGAAAAGAGTCCTCTCTTCTCATGAGGTGGCCAAAGTATTTGAGCTTCAGCTTCATTATTTGTCCTTCCAGGGAGCAATCAGGCTTGACTTCCTGTAGGATTGACTGATTGGATCTCCTTGCAGTCCATGGGACTCTCAAGAGTCTTCTCCAACACCATAATTCAAAAGCATCTATTCTTCGGCGCTCTGCCTTTCTTATGGTCCAGCTCTCACAGCCATTCATTGCTACTGGGAAAACCATAGCTTTGACTAAGCGAACCTTTGTTGGCAGGGTGATGTCTCGGCTTTTTATTAAGTTGTCTAGGTTTGTTGGAGTTGGCACAACTCCGTCTGCTGTCTAGAGGGGGCAGTCTAATGTCCAAAAGGGGAAAATGTGATGTCCTGTGACCTAGACCCTTCTTACCTGTCCTCTCTGTGATTCCTGCGGGGGTGTGGCCTTGACCCTATTTCTTTCCCTTCTCCTCTGAGCACATCCCTTTGTCTTCTGACCACCAACTTGATAAGATGTGCATATCAAGGGCTCTGATGCCCCCGCCATCTTAAGCACACCTCCATGCACGGCGATGCAGCTTAAGGGCATTGCCTTCCAAGTGTTAGTTGTACCTCTGATCCTAATCAGACACTGTAGGTATGCACTGGGTGGAATTGTGAGTAAACCTTTCTTTTTGCATCTTTACCAAGCCTCTGCCTCATGTGTCTTTTGTTAATAGCAGTCAGCCTGGATGAGGGAGGTTCCCGTGAGGTGATGCCCTAAGGAGGAATCCGCTGCTTGCTCTACTCTGCTTTCCCCCATCACCAATAAGAAATTTTTTAAAGATTGGCATGACATTGGTTATCCTCCAATCCTCTGGCACCATGGCTGTTTGAAGGGACACGTTTGAAGGGACGCTGTTTGAAGGGACACTTTATACTCTAGTTAAGAGGTCAGTAACTTCATTCTTTAGTTCCTTAATATAATACTAAAGTATTAAAGTATAAAGTAATACTATACTCTTGGGTGTATACCATCTGGGCCTGGTGACTTATTTATATGTACTTTATCAATTTGATCTAAAACATCTTCTTTATTAACCATTATCTGATTTAATTCCTTAGTTAGAAAGGGCTGTTCGGGCTGCGGTATCTGCCCAAGTTCTTCTGCCGTGAAGACGGACGCAAAGAATTCATTTAATTTCTCTGCAATCTCCAAGTCCCCTTTTATCTCCACTTTCCCTCCCTCACTATCCAGCGGGCTAACCACCTCTCTGGCAGGTTTCCTGCTTCTAACATGCGTTCCTCAAACTCTTTCTTGGCCTCCCGTATCACCTTCTTACTTGTCTTTTGCCAGAGTTTATGTTGTTCCTATCCTATCTCTCCTTGCTCTTCTATCCTTGCCTTCCTATCTCTCCTTGCTGTTCTCTAGAAATCTGCATTCAGTTGGGTATATCTTTCCCTTTCTCCCTTGCTTTTTGCTTCCCTTCTTTCCTCAGCTATTTGTAAAGCCTTGTCAGACAGCCACTTTGCCTTCTTGCATTTCTTTCTCTTTGGGATGGTTCTAGTTGCTGCCTCCTGTACAATGTTACAGACCTCTGTCCAACGTTCTTCAGACTATCTACCAAATCTAAGCCCCTAAATCTATTTCTCATCTCCACTGTATATTCATTTGGGATATGATTTAGGTCATACGTGAAGGGCCTAGTGGTTTCCCCTACTTTTTTCAGTAGGGAAAGTACTTTTTTCAGTATTGAATTTTACAATAAGAAACTCATGATCTGAGCCACAGTCAGCTCCAGGTCTTGTTTTTACTGCCTGTATTGAACTTCTCCACCTTTGGCTGCAAAGAATGTAATCAATTTGATTTCAGTGTAGACCATCTGGTGAAGTCCATGTGTAGAGTCACTGCTTATGTTGCCAGAAAAGGGTGTTTGCTATGACTAATGTGTTCTCCTGACAAAATTTTATCAGTCTTTGCCCTGCTTCATTTTGTACTCCAAGACCAAACTTGCCTGTTATTCCTATTACCTCTTGACTGCCTACTTTAGCATTCCAATCCCCTATGATGAGAAGGACATCTTTTTGGGGGGTTAATTCTAGAAAGTGTTGTAGGTCTTCATAGAAACAATCAAATTTTTCCTCTTTAGCATCAGTGGTTGGGGCGTAGACTTGGACTACTGTGATGTTGAAAGGTTTGCCTTGGATCCGAATTGAAATCATTCTATCATTTTTGAGGTTATATCCCAGTACTGCTGTTCTCACTCTCTTGTTCACGATGAAGGCTACTCCATTTCTTCTAAGGGATTCCTGCCCACAGTAGCAGATATAATGGTCATCTGAATTAAATTCTCCCATTCCTGTCCATTTTAGTTCACTAACTCCCTTGATGTCGATGTTCAGTCTTGACATCTCGCGTTTGACCACATCTAGCTTACCTTGATTCATAGATCTGATGTTCCAGGTTCCTATGCAGTATTGTTCTTTGCAGCATCATACTTTCCTTTCACTTCCAGACACATCCACAGCTGCACTTCCTTCAGTTTTGGCCCAGCTACTTCACTCTTTCTGGACCTACTAGTACTCATCTTCTGCTCTTCCCCAGTAGCATAATGGATGCCTTCCGACCTGAGGGGCTCATCTCCCAGCATCATATTGTTTAGCCTTTTAGTACTGTAGTCCATGAGGTTTTCTTGGCAAGGGTACTGGAGTGGGTTGCCATTTCCTTCTCCAGCAGACCACATTTAGTCAGAACTCTCTACTATGACCTGTCCATCTTGGGTAACCCTACATGGCAGAGCTCACAACTTCATTGAGCTACTCAAGCCCCTTCGCCACAACAAGGCAGTGATCCGTGAAGGGGATTCCTTGCTGTATGGGAAACAAACCATGCCACAGCGATCCATACGTTAGTGATTTCAAGGCTGGACCACTACAACTCTCTGTATGTAGGTCTTCCCTCGAGAACAGTTTGAAGGCTACAGTTAGTACAAAATGCAGCAGCCCGTGTGGTTACAGGGGCTGGATGGTTTGACTCAATAGGACCACTTCTTCAGCAGCTACAGTGGCTGCCCATTCAATCCTGATCTCAACTTAAAATGATGGTTCTGACCTTCATGACTTAGGCCCAGCCCACCTAAAGGACCGCCTTCTCCCATACATCCCAGTTCGCCCTCTTAGGTCATCTGAAGTGGCTCTCCTTCAAGTGCCCCCTCTGTCCCAAGCTAAAGGAATGGCAGCTCAGGGCAGAATTAAAATCTACACACTCCCTCATGGCCTTTCGGAGAGGGCTCAAATCATACCTATTTCGTCTGGCCTTTGGATGATTGCGTTGCTCACTCCCCAGTCAAATGTTTTTTCCCTCCCCCCAAACGATGTGATATGTAGAATTGGGTCTAATTTTATTCTTGTTACTCTCATTGTTCCCGTTAATGTTTAATGTTGTTGTTTTCTTTACTCCTTGTTTTACTTATTGTGGTTACATTGTACTTTGTTTGTTCTCTGTAAGCTGCCTTGGGCAATTGCTTTGGCATGGGAAAGGCGGGGTATAAATTCTTCAAATAAATAAATGCCCAACAGAGTGAATGCTGGTTAAACAAAACCTCTGGATGTTGTGACCAGTATCATTTACGCACATTATTTGCACAGTTCCTCTGGTCTTGCATGCCCTTATGCTGATTTTGCTTGTCATGGAGAGAGGCACGGAGCAATGGAGGGCGTTGAAGTCCAAGCCATTGGCCGTTTTCTTCAGGCTTTCCCCTTCTGGCTTCTGAGATTTCAGCAGGCCCATTGTCTAAATGCTGGCAAGCCTCACTTCACTGCCACAAGGGCTAGAGAAACGTACTCTTAAAAAGTAAGCTGAATGTTGTGGTCTGTTTCTTAGCCCACTCCCCTCTCTGACTCATTTCTTTTTCCGCTCCATTCCTCTTTTCCTTGTTGAACCCAAGGGGCAGTGGGAGAAGCAGCACAGGGAGGCATTCCACACCAGTCCTCCTGAAGCAACCCCTGCAGTTGATGTCACCAACAGGCCAACCTTGCCTACAGCCTGAGGTCTTTTCAGCTGGCGCTCCTTTCAGTTGGAGCTCTGACATGCACCAGCTGTACAGGAGAGAGAGAGAGAGAGAGAGAGAGAGAGAGAGAGATTCCCCATATCCAGCTACCTGGCCCTTTTATTGGAGAAAAGAAGGACTGACTCTGGGATTGTCTTAGGGTAGTGCATGTGCTCTCCTGCTGAGCTGCAGCCCTCAGAACCAAAAAGTAGAGTACCAAAACAATTCAAAAATTAAACAATAAATGGATAACTGGTGTGATGACACACAGTCAGTGCGTCTGCATACTGCCCTCTGTACTCTGATGCTCACAGAGGGTTGGCTCCAGTGCAATCAACCCCTCTGCTGGAGAAGGGTGAAACTCATTGTAGCAAGGACGTTTGGGGCTGATGCGTCATCCCCCCTCCTCCTCCTCCTCCTCCTCACTTCCAGGAAGGGAGCAGCAAAGGGCATTTCAAAATGGCAACAGGAATCACACCATGCTGCTTTTTTATGCACGGCCATGCAGGCACTTACACTTGTGTGTTTAGGAGAACTAAACAGCCAACCCGGCCCTACAAGGTGGCCTTTCCTGGGGACAGAATGAGTCACCCCTGAGAAAGGTCTCTCTGCTGGTCTTGGAAGGTGCTAGAAAACTGGTGAGGATCAGGGCCAGGCTGCAAGTTCTAGAAAGGCAAGACTACAAATCCCATGGTCTGATATGCGCAAGCCTCACATCCTGGCATGCTCCACAGAAGGCCTCAGTATCTCCCAGGAGGCACACGGCAGTAGTGTGGCATGGGGTGGCAGCTGCCATCCCAATAATTTGGGGGTATGGCAGTGCCACACCAATATCTGGCCCTCTGCATGCCCCCCTGCAAAGAGAGGAGCGAGCGCGAGCATGTCGGGCGGGGGGAAGTGACAGGAGAAACTGCACATTTCTCTGGCTCCCAGAGCTGGGAAAGTATGTTTGTTTCAACACACACACACCGCTGCTGGCTGCCGCTCAGGCAGTTGGGCAGACTTTCCTACTTACCGTGACTCGTGGCATGACCTACCAGTATAGGTCTAGTTTTCCCAGTAGTCTGTTTCATGTTTTTGCACAATGAGAGATTTTAGAAGGTGCAACTTCAAAAAAGGGAGAAATTAGGAAGAAGTCATGTTTTTAGCGCAATGCATCATGGTTGCAAGGAAATGCAAATGAGCTCATGTAGCACTGATGGTCTGCCCAACTGCCTGAGCAGCGATAACGGTGGCAGGGGTGGGGGTGGGGGTAAAACAAGCACGACTTCCCAGCTCTGGAAGCCGGAGAAGTGTGTGGCCACACACTCCAACGTCATGACATCATGATGTTGTGACATCATGATGTTGGGTTGTCAAGGGGTGTGGCTGCATCAAGGGGTGTGGCTAAGCCCCCCCCCATATTGAACGCAAGTCGGCACTCCTGGCACACGGTCAGCACTAGACTCTGGGGGGGGGGGAGGAAATCCTCCTGAATTGACAGCATGTGACCTTACCAGCCTGGCACCAGAAGATCTTATGAGTAACCTTCAGCCATTCGAATCTGCAGAACACTTTCTAGGGCACACGTAATACGCTGCTCACGGCCTCTCAGCCGCGCGGGGGCCTGACCCTCTCACTCACACGCAGCTGCCGAGGCTGCTCACACGGGGGGGGGGGATCCCGGCATGGGGCTCCAAGGCAGGCTGCCGAGTCAGCATTGAAACTAATGGCTCCCGGGGAGTTGTGCATTGGAGAGAGTTTTGCGCAGCGGGGTCCCCTCTTTCTGGAGTAATTCATTTCGATTGCACAAAACTGCTGGACCTCACACAGTGTATTTGCCCGTGCTTTTATAGTGTGGTTTCCTAACCACCCAAGAAATCAATCACGAATCTCCTCAGAGAAATTTGCAGAGGAAAAACTGTCGCTCATAAAAAGTAAATATACGCGATGACAGGAACTGCATAAGAAAATCCCCCCACACAGACAGAGCGCTAAGATTTCCAAAGCAGCCCAGAAAGCAAGGGCAGCAGCTTCTTCCCTTCCTCCCACTGCCTCTCTCCGGCTCTCGTGTGCAGCGTGGCTGAAAAAGTGCTACTCCAGAAGTATGGGTTATCCTGGGTTCGAGCGCGTAGACGCCATTTATCCTCAAAAGCTGGGCAGGAGGCAACCAGACCCCAACAGTGCCATGTCCCAGGGCCCTTTCTCCACTCCCTTGCAAGCAGCCCCTTTGGCTTCAAGGCTCCATGACAGGCGCCTTCTTGGACCCTTTGCCACTTCTTGCCACAGAGTGGCCCCTTTAGAGTGGGACAGAAACACCTGGGGCACTAGAAGCAGAGTACAGCATGGGCCATGCCTGGTTTCAATCCAACCCACCACATTGCTCAAAGGACTTTATCACCAATTCATGACTTGATGGAGTCCGCTCTTGTTTTTCCTCTCTTGTGGAACCTCTGAGGCAGCTAAGACACAGCATTTAAAACACAGCAATCAAAGAGCAACAAACGAACATTTTATCAAAGAAAAAAGTAAGCCCAACAACATCAGAGGCAAAAGCAGAACTGAGAAGCGCAGAACAGCTGGCATCACATTTTCAATGACTCCCCACTAAGGACTCTAAGAGAGCAGAGACGGACTGGTCTTTTCTAGGGAAGTGGAGTCATCCCTCCCTCCCTCCCTCCCTCCCCCCCCCTCTCTCTCTCTCTCTCTCTCTCCAGCCAAAGTCTGCAGTGGGCAACTGATCAATGCAGATGCATCCCAAGCAGCACCATCTCCTCTCCAAGCGCAGGACCCTTGATCTGTCCGTGGTGCTGAATTCAGAGGTCTTCTCTTCCACTTCTTGACTTCCTATCCTTGAGTTACAGTCCTGCGTGAATGTCCTAGGCCACCCTTAGATTTGTTGTTTTAGCAGTGGTATAATGACTATAAATACATCTAAAGAAGAACTCTGGGAAATGCTGAAGGAAGCCTGCCAGAATATACCAGAAAATCACTTCAGAAAATGTCAGGAGTCTACCCAAAAGAGTTCAAGATGTTCGTCCGGAGGGCACACTAAATACTGACTTCTGCCTGAAGAAGCCATTTCATTCTGAAAATTGTGAATTTTGTGTACATATTTTGTGTATTTTCTGTTTGTATCTTAGTACAGAGACCAATAAATAAATAAGGATGGTCATTTAAACTTCACTAAAACAGAGCTGGTGGTGGCCTGTCTTTTTCACTGAACTATGCCTGTTTGTCACATCACCCGGCCAACAAACGTTTGCATAGTCAAAGCTATGGTTTTCCCAGTAGTAATGTATGGCTGTGAGAGCTGGACCATAAGGAAAGCAGAGCACCAAAGAATAGATGCTTTTGAATTATGGTGTTGGAGAAGACTCTTGAGAGTCCCCTGGACTGCAAGGAGATTGAGCAATCCTACAGGAAGTCCAGCCTGATTGCTCCCTGGAAGGACAAAAAACTGAAGCTGAAACTCAAATTCTTTGGCCACCTCATGAGAAAAGAGGACTCTGTAGAAAAGACCCTCATGCTGGGAAAGATGGAAGGCAAAAGGAGAAGGGGGCGGCAAAGGATGAGATAGTGTCACCGAAGCAATGAACATGAAATTGGGTGAACTCAGGAAGCTAGTGAAGGACAGGGAGGCCTGGCGTGCTGCAGTCCATGGGGTCGCGAAGATTCAGATATGACTTAGCAACTGAAGAACAACATGCCTGTTTGTCATAAGAACATAAGAAGAGCCCTGCTGGATCAGGCCAAAGGCCCATCTAGTCCAGCTTCCTGTATCTCACAGCGGCCCCACCAGGTGCCCCAGGGAGGCATGAAACAACAAGATGCCTGGATCCTGTTGCCACTCCCCTGCACCCAGTACTCTGAAGTAGCCTACTACTAATGTAAGGAGATTGCACAATCCATCATTGCCCACAATGGACTTTTCTTCCAGAAATCCGTCCAATCCCCTCTTAAAGGCATCCAGACCAGATGCCATCACCACCTCCTGTGGCAAAGAGTTCCACAGATTAACTACCTGCTGGGTAAAAAAGTACTTCCTTTTATCTGTTTTATCTCTCCCAACCCTCAGTTTTAGCGGATGCCCCCTGGTTCTGGTGTTTTGAGAGAGGGAAAAGAACTCTATCGACTCTATCCTTTCCGTGCATTGTTTTGTATGTCTCAATCATGTCCCCTCTCAGGTGCCTTTTTTCTAGGCACCTTTTTTTCTTTTTTTCTTTGTCACTGCTTTCTTAATTGAAATGAATACAGGGGAGTTGCATTTTGATGTTGTTTCCCTGCTACGATTTTATCATTTTGTTATTTCAAATGCATTGCCTGGACTCTGTATGGTGTGTTTATTATGGGTGGTGCTGGTGCAGGGAAATGTTTTCTTCGTATATTTCCATGTTGTGATTTTAATCATTTAGAGTGCAATCCTAACCTGGAGTTAAGCTGGCACAGTTAGGCCGGTAAAGTTTGGCCAGCACAAGTGACACTGTAAAGTGTGTTTGGACCACTCTTGGAGTCAGAGGTCCCAGCACATAGATGTGCACCATCCTCCCTGACTCCGAGAGTAGTCCAAACATGTTTTATGGTGGCCCTTGTGCTGGCCAAACTTTGCTGTCTTAACTATGCTGGCCTAACTCCAAGTTAGGATTGTGCCCTTAGCTTGTTGGTGTTCTTTTCAAAATAATTTTTGTATTCAATAAAATAAACCCGTGCTCAAAAAGTCTTTCTTTACAAGGGTACAGGCAACAGGTGCCGCTCCTCCCCATTGGGATTCAGATGTTATGGTGACATTTTTCTGGAAGCATATCTGTCTCCGATGGTGTATATGCAGCCATTAACAGATGACAAAGAGTGATACCTTCCTCTGGGTTAAAATGTTAACACAGTGGTGAATGCCAAATTTGCCACTTCTTGTGAAGAGCTTTTGCTTTTGAACAGGAGAAAGAGCTTCTGATATTAGTGGGAATCAGACACAATGGTGCTGCCATCTCTCTGGTCAAGGCCAGAAAGTGATTTGGAGTTAGCGAGGTGTCTTTCCCACAAATTTGGAAAACAGTTCAGCTCTATCTGAGCCTGAAATTGTGCCCCAGTGATGTCAGAGGTTGAGACAGGGGGCCTGGACAAATAATCTCCACTCACATTAACACCCAAGACAGAGAAGGTTTGAGGAGCTCCAATGCTGCATTATGGTCTGCCAAGGTTGGAGCTGTGGAGTCTGGTGACACCACCAATCCTACTAGTTGACAGCGGGGGGGGGGTCATATCCATGTTCATAGCAGTCCTGACCTGTGGATTCAGAGGCGAAGCGAAAACATATCCCCGTTCTATCATCTGTGTATATTTCTCTGTTGCCTCTATCTTTTTCCAATCTTCTGTGCACTGCAGGAGGATGGAAAGTGATTCTCCCGCTGATTCAGTACCTGACAGCTAGACTGCAAAAATTAGCAAGTCCCATTAACCTCCTGACTCTGGGAGGCTTCTGGGTTTGGAGGACAGACTTCTCCCATTTCCCATTAGAAAAAGGAGGCAAGAAAGAATCAGTTCAAGGGGTGTGTATGGGAGGGAGGGGGGAGATCTGCCTGGAGGGCCCCTCCACCACTTGGGGGCTTGCCTCCTTCCACCATGTGGGTGGGAATGGCAAGACAATCCCCGATGCTTGTTATTTTAGTTTGGATAGCAGAGCAGATTTGATAGCCCTCCTATTTCATCTTGGGCATGTTACATCTATTTAAAATCCAATTGATTTTCCTGCATTATAGCATCTTCCATTCTTCAACCTCTTTGGCAATGTAAATTACTGCAAATATATCTCATGAATGGTAATGAACCACCATCTCCAGCTCTTCTTTTCCCTCTCCCCCTACCACAAAAATTCCCTGCTTTAAAAAATGATGAGGCTTCTGACAAAAGTCAAGTTCTTCTTTGTTTAAAAGCTCCAAAGAGGAGGGGTTGGCTTCACACAATTCTTCTAGCCATACAGCCCTATCTTGGTGTTCTATGTATAGATAAATGCATATCCCTGCTAATCTCTGAACAATCATACAGCTATTAAATTAATTAACTCAAATGAAGGTGGCAGTCCAGGATGGTCTCTGAAGGGTGTGCAATCATTTTACATTTATTTATACTGAAAAGTTTTTTTTAAGGAATATGCCAGTGTCAGCAATTTTTGCAGTCAATTTTTTCATTCTGAAGGCTGTTTCTTTTGGCAGGTTTGCTGGCTGAGCCATTTTGCTCAGACCCAAGTCGACTCTGGCTGCCTCACCAGGCCAGCAGGCCCTGGTAGATAAAGTGTAGAAGCTTGGGGGGAGGGAGAAGATCAAGGATCCCTGGGGCCAAGTCCAAAGTGATCTGAGGACCGAGTCAGAGACTTTGAACCAAAAACCTCATAGTCAGGAACATCCCCCCATGCGCTACTCAGGGCCTCGTGTAGTCAAGCTGAGACTGACACGGGAGTGTGCCACATAAACTCCTGCGGTAGGTAGCAAAAAGCCACTGGTAGGCTAGACTTGGTACCTGAATTTCTAAAGTCCTCACCCCCTGTGCCTAAGTCATTTCAGCCAAATAAGATGATGTTGTTGTTTTTAAGTGAACTCCAATGAACAACAGAGGTTATATAGATTGGTAACATTAAAAGAAACCCAAAAGGGGAAATAGGACCTCCCTAAAATCCTTGTGCATTTCCTGGGAAGATAAAAGCTTTCAAAAGAGTGGCTGGATTCCTAGGATGTTATCCCTGCGCATTGGAATGTGCACTTCTAATATTGTGGGGCATTGAAGGAAGAGCCTTGCAGTTTCCACAAACTACCTGGGTCAATTTGAGCTGCACTTAAGGGTCTGAAGGGGAGGGACAAGAAACCCAGAGGAGATGTGATCAAGAGGGGGGGGGGAGAGAGAGAGAGAGAGAACGGCTGGTGCAAGGGAGGTTCTGGCGGAGGGAGGGCAGCCTGGAGGCATTCCTGTGTGGGGGTGGGCAGGCCAGTGGGCGTTTTGGCTCAGGGAGGGGGTGGGATGTGGCCATTTGGCGCAGCCCCAATTTGGGCCGTGCAGCTTCTTCAGACCTGCAAAATTGTGGGCACAGATCCGAGGAACCCGTAGGGGAGGCTGGAGCCTTTGTGCCAGGGAGGCTCCTGGTGCCTCCTAACTAGTGCTGGATACTGAGGATTGTGCCCTCAGTTGACATCCCTTGTTGTCTCGCTGTTTCAGCCCAGCTACCCTGTCTTCATCTTCTTTCACCTGAGATACTGTGAGGTGCTCCTGCCTCACATCAATCAATCAATCAATCAATCAATCAGTATTTATATACCGGTTTTCAACAAAAAGTTCACAGAGCAGTTTGCATGCAAAAAAATACAGTTCAGCGGCTCCCTGTCCCAAAAGGGCTCACAATCTTAAAAAATGCAGAACAACACCAGAACAGCCACTAGAAAAGAACTGCAGGGGTGAAGAGCGACAATTACTCTCCCCCTGCTAAAATATAAGAGGACACCACTTGGAGAAAGTGCCTCTTGCCCAGTGAGCAGGGGTGTGGTACGGTGTGAGAAGATGGCCTGACTCTTTCTTATTGTTTTCATTTTAATCATTTTTATCCCACCTTCCTTGGAGCCCAAGCTGGTGTACGTGGGGTCTTAAGGGTATGGTCACCCTCCGAAGCACTGGGCTGAATGAGACCAAATTCACTCCAGCAAGGTGATGTGCTGTCATGACTTTGACTGACCTGGGAGCTGAGTGAGACTACCTTCCAAGTGTGCCAACTGTGGGTATTCTGACACTTTCATATTCCAGAAGCAATATTTGTCTTCTTCAATGAACAGAGTAGTGTTGGACAGATGGCGCCCCCTGTTGGCGATGTCATGGTCCTGGATTTTCAGAACTCAAAGGGGTCCCTTTCCTGGATGCTGAAGTTCACCGTTGACCCTATGCTTGTGCCGCCCACCTCGGGCAACAGTAATGCACAATGAGAGCAATACTTTGAGGCGTAATCACTAACCCTGAGCTGAAGTCACTGGATCTCGGAGTGAGATCCTTCCCTTTCCTACATCTGAAAATGTGGTGGCCAGGCCCTAGACACGCTTCTCCTGGTTCTGTGTGGTGAAGGGCCCAGATCTGCACTAGTCCCAGCCTACAGTTCATGCCCCAATCCTATCCAGGGCTTATGACAGCGGATCTCACTATCCACGGCAAATCCTGAGCTGGCAGCACAAAAGCCACTTTGAGGGTGGTTTGAGGGTCAGGATTTCCAGTGCAAACAGCTGGAGGCCCCGTGCCAGTAGTTCCTGAATGCCCCACCAGAGCAGATAAGGTGAAAACAGAGCAGATAAAGTCATGGCAGGGGCAGTTTCGGGGCAGTGGTATGGGGCAGTTTGGGGGGATTGGGGCAGGGAGTTGGTTGAAACAAGGGTGTTTCTGGGGCAAGAGCAGTGACGCACACCAAAATCCTGCCCCCTTTTCCCCACCTGACCTCCCCCCCACCGCCAACTTATACCAGCTAAATAGCTGGCAGGCCTATTGGAGGAAAAGCTGTCCTCACCTGCTGACGGGAGGAAAAACTGTTTTACTTACCTCTTCCAGGCCAGGCCGTCTGGTTGCCCCCACCCCTTCAACAGCATGCAGTACATTCTCTGTCAGCAGTGCTGCCTGCTGTGCATTGGTGGGGGAGGATTGGGCCGTTAGTCCATAAAGGGTTAGGCAAGACTATGTTGGTTTTCCATCAGCTCCACTTCCAGACTCAGCTCCACTTCCAGCTCCACTTCCAGCTCTCAGTCACTCTGCTCCTCCTCTGGTTTGCCTCCTTTCATTCCTTTAGCTTTTTGTCCTTTTCAGACCCTTGGGAGCCTTGCACGGTAACCCACTGTGCTCCGTCAGAGGCAAGAGGGAATGGACGAGACAATAGTGCCAGTTGCTCCCTCTTTCTAAACACACAGCAGCATCTCAGCTGGGAAATCAGTTCTCCAGATTGCAAGGAACTGGGTATTTTGAAGTTATTCTCTCAAAACGTCTTTTGTGCAAAACCCTCTTGAGAAACTTATTGAAACTCTTTGATCTTCTTTCAGATTCTTCAGACGTTTTTGCCTGAGCAGGAAACCTCCAAATTGACCTTGAATTTTTGCTTCAGGTACAATTCCTTGGCAACTTAAAGGTGCACTAAATTCTGCACTCCAAGAAATATCCTGGTTGTCTTATGAGACCCTCAACATTCTACAACGGTTTGGGCTACGCAGCGAAGTGTAAAGTGTCACTGGGAGTGTCACTTGGGGTCTGTGACTGCTCTCTCCTTTATTATCCAACCTGCTTTATATGGTGGGCTGATTACGGTGCCATATACGGTGCCTGCTGAGAGCTGCGATGTCATCAATCAGGAAGTGATGTCAGGTGATGCCTTTGTTCTCACTTAGGAAATCATTAGCTGCAAGTGACAGAAGAGAAAATGTGCAAATTGTGAACCTATTTTTGAACCCAGTTATCACATGGGCTGCCCTTTCAGCCACACCACTCAGCTGACTCAGCAACTGAAAGGCGGTTTGCAAAGTGACTCCTTGGCAGGTGCGGCACTGCTGAAAAGAGGGTGCTGGGAGAGCCCAATCATCACTTGGGCTGGATAAAGATGGCCAAGGCCCAGTTGCAGACCCAGCCAATAGGCCGCCCCGGGACAGAGGAGGAGGCGCCCCCCTCCGCTGTTTCCCTGCACCAGACTGCTGGTCCACTGAGCTCTGCACGGCAGACAACCCTCAGTGGAAGGACTCGGACATTTCGGGAGTTTTTCATTGCCTTTCTTAGAGAGGCAAGAGCTGAATCTTAGACTTCATGCTCGCAAATCGGTTGCTGAGTCACTGAACTTGTGTATTATATTTATTTTTATGTCTCACATTTTCCTTCCGCCTCCCTCCCAGGAACTTGGGGCCGTGTCCCCCCACTCTTTTTGTCCTCACAACCTCCCTGCAAGGCAGAGGCGGCTGAGAGCGAGTGACTGGCCCAAGGTCACTCAGGATGCTTTGAGTGGCTGAGCGGGGATTTGAGCCTGGATTTTCCAGGTCTAAGTCCAAAGCCAGAACTGTAGCACTATCCTGGCTCTCAGCTTTGGTGTCCAGGACAGATGGCCTGTTTTCTGTTGCTTGTTCAGAACGACCTTCTCCCTGTTAAATGGGCTTTTTCTGAAAGAGATGCATTTGCTAAGTATTTTTGAACCCCTCCCTCCAACTCCCATCTTGCTGGGACGCAGAAGCTATTTTGGGTGAGTTTGGCTCACACAAATTAAATGCAGGTGCCTTCGGAAGGGTTCTAAAGTCTAAAGAGCTGATTAAGTGCAATAGAAACTGTGTCAGTTTCTTGTCAGGGAAGAGAATGTGCTGGGGCTGTGGATTAAGCCTTGACTGACAGCTCGGGATTGCAGGCCGACAGCCGATCAATCATGAGAGGTGACAGGAGAGAGGAAAGCGTCCCTTATCACAGCCCAACATTTCTGGTGAGAGAGGCCATCTGGGCAGGGAGAGGGCAAGGGAGGAAGAGCTTCACGAAACAAAAGGTGGCACCGGAGTGGAGATTGAGATGGGGGGGGCAAGGAAGAGGAGGCATCGTGAGCAATGGGATCACAGGGCTGCACAAGTGTATTCTTCGCCTGCTGGCGATAAATGCATTTGAATTGCCACTGCCCATTTACGCAAGGCAGATGCTGAGATGAGGGTGGAGCTCCCACCCAAAATGGGATAGTGCTCCTTAGGCTGTGTGTTCTGCAGTCCACACTTCCTGTGTTTGAGGTCCTTTGGAGCCAGGCCTGCAAACCATCAGGTGCCCAAATCCCAGTTGATTATCCAGATAGCCTGGTTTGGCATAAGCTGATGAGCTGCAGTACCCTGTTCTGGCCACACTCGGAGTGGCACTGCAACCCAGCAAAGACCAGGCCAATAGCGCCATCTGCTGAGAGCTGCCTTTATAGCCCAGGTAAGAAGGCACCTGAGCTCTGCTTTTGGGGGTTCTGGTTCCAGTTTCCTGGTGCCTTCCACTGTGAAATCATGCTGGAAGCCTGTGAGGACTTGATTTGGCCTGAAAGGCAGCAGATCGGAAATCATGTTGACCAAGGCAGGTGAAGGCAGGTGCCCCCATCCATTGCAGGATGGAACCACCTCAGTTGGCCTCATGTTCCCAAGGCCTCCTTTTTGAGGTGCACCTATTGTTGGAGAAGCTTTTACCTGAAAGTACAAACCGTATCTGTGTTAATGTGCATGAATGCGTGAACATTTGCAGTTAGGATCAGGTTAGCAAAGGTCTCCAGTGGAAGGTCTCAACCTTCTACCCACCAAGAAGCAGGTCACCCTTGAACTCATGTTCTCAGTCTAGCCCTCCAAAGAACAATCTGTTGGCTCTTCTGTCCATACATTCATCCAACATGAAGCCTCACAGCTTCCCTGGAGTTCTGGAACCATGTTCCTCATTTTAACACTGCCCATTTAAGCAACTTCTAATTAGGGTGGAGGACACTCCCAGTTGAGAAGACCTCCAATGGTCAAAGCTAGCTACAATAGGGCTCAGTGGGGTTACAATGTTGGAATTTCAAACAAGGGAATTGACTTTGCACAAAAAGGTCTTGTAACGCCGTTAACATATTTCTAAAGTAATGAAATGAAAATCTTATGTAAAGTAATCCATCTAAAAATCTATGCAAGCAACACATAAAATATCCAGATCTTTCTGACAACTGATATTCTCTCTCTCTCTCAGCGTGTGTGTGTGTGTGTGTGTGTGTGTGTGTGTGTGTGTGTGTGTGTGAACATGATTCAGAATACAGAGGAGCCTGATAAAATATGAAACCTTTTTAAGAACCTCTTGAGAAAGAGTTATTGTTAATTTAAAATCTATCAGGTTATTTTTTTAATGGAATATTGATTGAATCTGCATTGAAGACCTCAGGAGACACATGCCAGTACTTTGGAGTCAAAACCAGTAGCCAAAGTCTACCCAAGTCCTCTGTTTCCAGTGGACAACAGTGTGACGAAAAAGTGTTGCAATGCATCAGCATGTATACAGATTGTGCAGTCACAGCATCAGCACCGATTGGACACTGCCCACGCGCTCTTGAATTCCCATCAAATGTTGATTCAAATGTATGGATGTTTCCAAGCACACAAAAGAATTGGTGAAACATTTCTCAGAATCCAGAGTCCTGGGCCATTCCCCCCTCCAGGTGCTAGATCAGTGGAGTTGGGAGCCACATCCATCTTGGTGGGCTTTCTGGGGTGGGGCAAAGGCAGCAACACAATTCCTAGGATCATGCTGCTACCTTGGGCAAAGGGGCTTGTCAGGGACTTACCCCTGGCAGCATTGGCATCCAGGGTGTGTGGGGAGTCCTGGGGACCCTGCTGCAGGATTTCCCAAGCCTCAGAATGCATTTGAATGCATTTAAAATGCACTTAATGCATTTAAAATGCAATCACAACCCACTTCCAGTTTGCAATTGCAAAACCAGAATTGAGTTGCAATCGTGTTTTAAATGCATTCTGAGGCTTGGAGAGCCCTGTGGCACCCCAGATGCCAGCACTGCTAGGAGTATGTGTGGAAAAAGCCCCTTTGCGGAGGGCAGCAGTGCGATCCAGGGGATCACGTTCCTGCCTTCCCCAAATCCCTGCCCTTTAAAGGGGCAGACGCCAGTCCTTCCCACAGTGGTGGGTCGTGAACTGCTGTGCTAGACTATTCCACTTCTTTTGTCCTTTGAGCCAAGGTCCCTGTGGCTCTGGAAATCTGTAAACCAGGGGAAAGGGTTTTTTCCCCAGGCTCTTTTTATGCTAACAGACCTAATGAAAATTTAAGGTGCCTCAAGCAGGAGAACAAAGGAGCCCACCGAGTGGGAATCAGGATGTGACTGCTGGTGACAGCCTCTCTGGCCTGAATAGGAGATGTGGACACAAAGCTTTCAGCAGCTGGACCACAAACACAGAGCTGGAGAAAGAGGCAGGGAGAGAGAACATGTCCATCACTGACAGGCACTATCTCTCTGCCCCTGCCCAGAAAACGCCACAGTATTAAGGGAAGAAGGTCAGGGCTCTGCCGCAACTGGGGGCACATTTGATCAGCCGACCTGCCACTGATTCTCCGAGAGGATGGCCCCGAGTGCTTCAAAGCTGGCAAGGAGCCTTTGATGAGCACCAGCGGAGGAGCAAGGAACAAGCCTCCCTTCGTGGCTTTATTTTGCCTGGTGAGGGAATCGCTGATGGCATATTTTGCCCTGGCCTTTTGCATTTCCCCAAGGGGGAAACAGAAAGAAGGAGTGAAAGCAGGGGCGAAGAGGCGCCTCAAAGGAAAGTGTCAAATTGTCCCCAGCTACTGCCAGGGAGGACGCAGCTTGGCACAAGTGCTGGAATAGATCTCCTTTGTTTCCCGAACAGAGCTCAGAGGCAGCCAGGCAGGCAGTCGCCCTACAGGGTGTGACTCGCCCAGGGAGTCAGTTGACCTCTTTGAACCTCCCCAGACCCAACCAGAACGCATCAGGTAGGCTTTGGGGAGCTCACAGGGCAGGGATGGATAATGGGGAGGACTTCCCACTGTGCCCAAATTCTGTCTGGGGCCTAGGAGGAGAGTCAACCCAGGTTGCTGCTGGGCTTCAGCCTTCAGGCGGACTAGGAGAGAGAGGCCAGCTGCAATCGGGGGCTCCCCTTTGCTGTTCATCACTCAGGGAAACAAGAGCCGTTTCGTGAGAAGGAAATGGGCAGGTGTCGCAACAGGATAGAGTTGTCACATCCCTGCCACTGGCAGCCATAGAGAGCTCTGAATGATCACTATTATCATCTGCCTCATCTCTGTAATAACGTGCCAGATTTCTGCGAGTGAGCAAGTCTGTTTGCCGTCTCCTGCACCTGAACTGATTTCTCCAGGCGGGCAAGAAAAGTACTGACAGAAAGCAGCTGGGGGGGGGGACACAAGGCTGTGTTTGGGGAACTCGCACCTGCAGGGGGGAGTAAGACGAGTTTGAGGAGTGAAGGAGAGAACAGCTCCTGCGTGTGATGAGTTGCCGTCGTCCTGGATTGGAGAGCCCAATTGCCGTTGGCACCACAGGACATGGGCACATCTCATTCACAACTTGAGCAGTCCAGTCCTCGCCTGCGCCAGCACAGCCAGGCTACATGGCCAGCACTGCGTCCAGTGCAGGTTGGGAAGTGGCTAGGAGTCTCCTCGGGGTGATGAGTTTCCTCTTGCTCTGCGTCGAGTCCCAGCCTGCCCTACTGAGCTTCTTGGACCTGCACCAGCTAGTCAGCTGACACAAATCGGGAAGCCCAGGAGGGCCAAGAAGGGGGGTCAGAATATGGCAGAGGAAGCCTCTGACAATCCCATCCCCTTCCCAGGCCCAGTCCAGCCCCCTCCCAGCCTGCCCACCACTCTCCCCATGCCCCTGCACTGCCCAGTATGAGCCTCCCTGCTCTGGCCAGCGCGGCTTCTGGCTGCAGGGCTGGCCGGCCAGTGCGGGCCGTTGGGCTGGCACTGCTGGCTCATGAGAAGTCACACGCGTGCTATGCGGCATGCTTGCAGCGCTTTGGGCCATTGCAGGGTTGGCTGTGCCAACATTAGAATTGCACTGTGAGTTGGCACCAAATAGTCCCTTCCTCCAGTAAAGAGTCTTTGTCCAGAAGGGGAATTCCTTCGCTTGGAGGAAGTGCCCTCCTAGCGGAAGAAGGAAATCTTTGAATCCAGGCTGCAGCCATACGCAGTGTGTGCCCAGCACGTGAGGGGAACAGTGTAATCCAGAAGGCCGGCAGGATTTTGTGGCTGCAGGGAAAATCGGACAGGAAGGCAGTGACAAGTCTTTAATCAGTAGTCAATTCACGCAAACGGAAGTGGCCAGGCCAGATTCTGGGGCTACACAGGTGACGAGCCAGCCTCGGCTTCTCCCACCCCCTGGACTGGAAAAGGGACAAAGTGGAAGTGTGTAGGAGAGGCAAATGGGCACCTGAGAGATAATACAGCCCATCCCTCTTCTGCTCGCCATGCCCACTGGATTTCCAATTCAGAGAGGAGAGGAAGGAGGAGCAGCCAATGTGAGTGGGTAGCCAGAGGTGGGCACCTCACCAATGCTGCCTGAGGCAACTGCCTCAGTCAGCCTTATGGATGGGCCGGCCCTGGAGACAGTCTTATCTGTGCAGCCAGCCCAGGAAGAGCCTGTGGAAGAGCCGCTGCTGTGCATGTGACAATTCCCAGCTCCTCCCAATTCCTGCTGGTGACCTGGAGAGCTGAGGCCAGTCAGGGCCAAGAGTCCTGCGGAAGATGGACCCACGTCCGGACTCGGTCGCAGCAGCTGCCTCGGTAATCAGGATAGAAAATCCGTAATGACGGCTCGTATCCCAGACGTGTGTCGACGGCCTCTCAGCCCCCCACAGCCTGCCCCGTCTCCGCCAGCAGGGCCTGCAGCACCATCTCAGAACACGCCCCTCGGCAGACTTGAAGCAGGAGCGCTGCGGGGGAACACAGCGCCCTCTGCTGGAAACGGGGCTGGGCGACTGGGAGGCACCAGATCCCGAAGCCAGTTCCAACGTGGCCTCATTGTCACAGCTGCCCCCAAAGGGCCCTGGGAGGGGGATTTTGGAGGGTCCACAGCCAAGCCGAAAGAATACGAGCTCCCCCGTTCCCCCCGGGGACTTCCTGGAAGCCCGTTCTGAAGGGCTGCCATTTGTCAGTTAGCGCCTGGCACCGACTCAATTCCCGCCGCGCTCGTTTGGCCTGCCTTGTCAGGAAGGGATCGTGGCCTGACGCGAAGTACCCGGAGTTAATTTATTCCTTCAGTGGTCTCGCCTCTGCGGCTGACTTTCCATTATTCCTCTGCCTGCCAGGGCTTGTTGTAGTTAAAGGTCTGTCAGCAGTTGAAATATGAACCACAACATGCAGAGCAGGAGGGGCTGGAGGGACGGGGGGGGGTGTGGGGGGCAGCCGCAGAGCAGGGCAGGTAGAAGCACCAGCAGAGTTCCCGGTTTCTGTCCAAGCGGCCCACCGGCAACTCACATCCACCCGAACACACGTCTCGTTCTTGCAGCAGTTCCTTGCCTGCTTCAGGTTAGTGCAGTGTGTGTGTGTGTGTGTGTGTGTGTGTGTGTGTGTGTGTCACCCCCCTTTTTGGCATAGTTGGAGTTTACTTCTTCTGTGTGTTTCAAGTAAGAGACACAAGGGTTCCTCTGCAAGAGAATCTCACTGCTCACCTCACAGCTTTGAGTCAAAAGACCAGATATGCACACCAGATGCTCCTCCCACAGCACCCCAGTCACCACCTCTGCTCCTCCTCCTCCTCCTCCTCCTGTCCCACTGCCTGGATGGGAAAAGGAAGAGGAAGTGGGGTGGAGGAGGAGAGTTGTGGGCTAGTTTTGGGGCCTCAGCCCACCACACACCTCTCCTCCACCTGCAGGCACCCCAATCTGTGCATCTCTCCTGAGAAGCAAGTCCCAGGGTGTCCAAGGGGCTTACTCCTAGGGAAATGCAGAGAGGATTGCTGCCTTAGGATTGCTGAGGCTTACTGAACTGCCTGCACTCCCCTGCCCCCATCTCCCCCTGCACTCCCCTGCCCCCATCTCCCCCTGCAAGGAGGCGCATTCTGGGGGTCTCGCTTGTCCTCTGCTGAGTGAGAGGCTGCCCCCAGCCCCTCCCCCGCTGCACACCTTGAAAGTTTGGAAAAGGGAAAACACTTTTTTTTTGCCCTGAATCTGCTGGTGTCAGCTCTTTGAGTCGCCTTCCCGTCTTCTTGATAGCTCTTTGATCTGTCCCCCCTCCTTTCTCCCTTTTCATCATTCTTCCTGCTTTAAGAAATCAGAGAGCACAAATCAGGCTGTCGCAAACGGAATGCCTGTCTTTAAAAAAAACAGTTCCTGCCCAAGGGGGGTAGCGTGGAAAAGGTGTCGCCCTCTTCCCATGTCAAGCCTTTGGAGAAAGCAGATGCCCGGAAACAGCAGCATCTCCAGCCTGCCCTCTCCCGGCCATGCATCGGATTCCAGCCTGTCTCCCATAGAATTCAATGGCAGCTGGAGCCAGCACTGTCCGCATAGCTCTGCCCCGAACCTGCATAGCTCTGCCTAGGGTTGGCAGAAGTGGGGCGGGGGGGTGGACAGCCCAATCCCTGCCAACTCCCCACATGGTGGAGCAGCAACAGTTTCTGTTGTATCCCACGGAGGAGTGTTGGCAGGTGGTCTCCTCAGGATAAGGAGTCATTTGCCCCCTTGCCCCAGGGTAAGCCCCTGCGTTCGCTGTGGGTCAACTCAGACCTCTGCAAGCTCCATCTCTGGCACAAGTCCAGGTGGATCTGTGATCAGGCCTGGGAAAGGAGTCGGGATTCCTCTTGCTCCGTTGCTGCCAAACCTATCCTCGTCCCAGGCCTGATCTGCTCTCCACCCCACCCCACCACCTCCCCCGTTCTGCCCACCCCTTCTCCGTTCTACCCTTCCCCCACCCCATTCCGCCCTTGCCTGGGCTTACCTGCTGCTCTGGGGCTTTGTGGGTCTGCTGATGCGAGCGGGAGGGTCTGGCCACTCAGAGCACACTTTACGGCTGCTGTGCAGCAGTCAACGCTAGTGGAACACGACTGGGCTGCAAATCTGGGACTTGTAAGCAGGACATGCTAAGGAGACTGGCTTTTGCTTAGCTGGAGTCTGTCCCTGGGTCCTGAGCTGCTTCCCCTCCATCCCAAGCCCTCAAGGCAATTTGCAAGGCTAAATAAACCTGTCCAATGTTGGTCCGAAGCACTAGCAGCAGCTCTTCCTCCCCCAGGTCACGTCTCCTCGGAAGCTCTTTTCCTAAACTCTACAGAGAATGCCAGGCCTCTCCCGGGGGCTGGCGGCATTTATTTCCAGGGGAAGCGTGTGCCAGCATCCCCATCCTCAAATTACAGCCTTGCGCTCCAGCTCGGCCTGGGAGCCTGCTTGACAGGCTGCTGTGCTCCCAAACTCCTCTAATTATTGCCAGCGACGGCAGCTCCGCCTTGCAAGCCCTAATTAGAGTGGCACTCTCCCCACGACAAGGCGGAATTAGCTTCTCATGGGTCCCAGCTCATCCCGAAGAGAGGCAGAAGGGAGGTCCTCCCTCCGTCTCTGGCTGCCAACGGTCCTGATCTGACTCTTCCCCGGCGTTTTTCGAGATGGCCATTTATATGCCAGAGCAAATTGCTTATCAGGGGTTTCAACTTTCCAGTGCCACAGAGATGGCTTTTTCCTTGTCCTGTGATTGGCATCTCCCTCTCGAACGCGTCTCTCTCTCTCTCCATCTCTGTCTTAGGCACACAGATCACAAAACTCCCCTGCTAGTGCTGTTGCCAGTGCAGAGACGACACGTGTGCAACCGTTTTCCTCTTTTCCTTTTTTTCTTTTTTAATACAAGCTCTTCTAACACTTCTGCTTTTTCAAATGTAGCTTTGAGGACTACAGTTAAGGATTCTCAATTTCCCCAAATATCCCGACCCCTAAATCGCCGCCTTGAGCGCCTTTAGGCAAATAAGGCGGGGTATAAATCTAATAAATAAATAAATAAATAAATAATAGTAGGCTTGAATCCGAGGAGCCCATTGGGGCGGCTCATGCCTACCCCAGGGTTTGTCCCATGGAGCCCCCAGCCTGCTCCTACTGGGCTGCCTGTTCCAGCGCAGCTTAGGATTGCACCCTCATTCAGTTGGGAGACATGGGAAACTACAGCAGAAAATGATAATCCTGAGCACAATGTGGAGCGTTTAGGACTAAGGAGTGATTCTACAAGGCTTCCCCTGTCCCCAGTAAGCTCTGGTGTTTTCCCTGTAACCTTGTGGATGGTCACGACAGTTTTCTTGTAAGTCTTCTGACCCTCTCCCCCACTCTCGAGAAGACAAACTTTCTTAGCTTAAGGTGTGCAGCAAACTCAACATGAACTGGGACTGAAATTTATATGAGGTTGAAGTTCCAGTTATATTGAGTTTGGAATTCCCAGACTTATGCAACTCACCTCCAACTCTGAGTTCACTTCATCACTGGCATTTCCCCCCTGAAATTTGTTTCCTGTCTGTACCCCCAGACTCGATGATGCTTTCTGTGTAAGCCTCAAATGAGAAAAGCCGTAACCTGTTGCAACTGGGCAACAGCAGCAACATCTCAGATCTTGACCTGAAACCAGGATCAATTTCCCTGGGGTCTCATTTCCCCCTCCCCCCCCCCACACACACACTGCAACCTGCTGGCTGGTTTTTGGAAAACTCTTTGCAGATCATTTGGAAGAGGGAGAGGAATTTCAGGTTCTGATTCTGGAAGGGGTCGTGGAGACCTTTGGTGTCGAGATGTCAAAAACGTCCTGTACCCATAGTTATATTTTCTCCTAGAGCTCTCAGTTGGAAAAATGCCGATGTGACAATCCCCACACATCAAAGGGTGCCAGAACTCCCCCCAAACTGTAAGGAAAAAGGTGGGATGAAATCCACCCAAACTTTACCTCCAAAAGGAAACATGTGACATGCCTCCACTAATGTCACTGTAATGAATCACTGGGCCACTTTCGTGCACGGATAATGCCGCATTTGCAACACTAAGACTCGTGAGCCTCAAAACTTGGAGAGTCACCCAAGCACAAGCGCGGTCTGGCTGAGTCACCCCAGTTACCGTCGCAGAACCCTCCCCAGGATGGCAGAGAAGAATTTCTGCCTGAAACCCTGGAGAGCCCCTGCCAGTCATTGCTAACCAGGCTGAGTTATGGGTCTGACTCTGTTGAAAGCAGTTTCCTGTGTTTAGATAATTATGAATTAACTGTGCAGAACAGGATGCTTTATTAACTTGGTTCATAGCAACCATGATTTATGTTCATTCATGCATTTATTCATTTACATTTGGCCTTTTTTCAGTGTGTTGCAGTCTTTGATAGACGATGGAAAATAAAAATAATTGAATATATTAAAAATGCATATTTCCCTGGGCTAACTCCAAAACAACTTCGATGTGGGTATTTCCGCCAGGATATTGCTCCGAAGTGCCCATGTTGGCAAGACAGCCCTGAAGCATTCTTCTTTGCAAAGTAAAGAATGGAGGAGATCATCCCAGGAAGGGAGTGTGATTTTTCAGGAAGAGAGTCCTAATGAGCCAATCCCTGCAGGTTTAGCAAGGAGAGAGGCATAAACTGAACAAAGGGAGACTCTTTTGCAGGGAGCTGGGGAATAGAAAAGGAGGTTACAGGTTGCAGGTTTACAAAGTGATAAAGGATCAAGATAACAGTCACACACACTTCTCACTTTCATAGCTTCTCATCAGGGAGAAGGAGCCTTTTGGGAAAGATAAATCCAGCCCTCTTTCCTTTTTTGTTTCATTCAGTGAATATCTGCCCAGGAGAGTAGCTAAGGTGAAAGATTGGCAAGCAGCCAATGTCTGCCCTCTGCCAAGCCCCCGGGCTCTGCCCACCCTACCCTCACCTCCACTGCCGGCTTATGCTCAGTGGGGGTGGTTGTTGAGTCCAGGAGTGAGCCTTCTACTCAGCATTCCTGCTGTTGGCAGCAGCGATTCAACTACAGTTGCTGGCAGCCTGCACATCGACTGCTGCCATGTGGCAATTTACAGCAACAGAGCTGTGTTTCGCTGTCATAAATGCTGATGAGGATCGGGCTGGAAGTTTAGCCAAGTACCTGTCCCAAAGGAGCAGAATGAAAGAAGGAGAAGAGAGTGGTGGCTAGAGTGGCAATGACATTCACTGCCACTGCTGTTCTAGCCCACCACTCTCCTTTCCTCCGAAACTTCCTGTTCCCACTCTCCAAGTAAGAGTAGGAGCCAGAGCAAAGCAGGCAGTGCTAATGGGCTACCTGAGGGGTGAAGTCAGCATTTGGGGCGCTCGCTGCCTCAGGCGTCAGAGGGGTGCTGGGCCACCCTCTGAGGCTCAGGGAACTTTTTCACACTGGAGGCTGAGACGGTTCATGTGACCGCAAGTGTACACCTGTCGTTAATGCAGGACAGAAAGCAAAGGAATAAAATCAAATCTGAGCTCACGTTGCTTTTCCAGTCTAAGTGGAAACAGATTTATCTCTCACTGTGAAAAGGGAACTGCCTCAATCAGTGAGGTCACGGCTCTCGCTTGTTCCATTCCCAGCAATGGCGGCCCCAGACTCCCACCAGCCTTTCTCTGCTGTGCAGACCAGGCTCGGTATTTACCAAGACACTCTTTAATTGTTAGCAGCTGTGCATCCTTTGGATCTTGGAGGTCCGTGTTAGAGATGTCACCCTTTCAACCTGTTTGATGAGTCCAGGACCTCGGCATCAATGGGAAAGCAGAGAGGAGACTGAAAGGAACCGCGATCAAAACCCCAGTTTCTGCCTCCATCTGTCACTGCGACAGTAATTTTAGGCAGAACAAATAGAGCAATCATTTTTCCCAGATAGAAGTGCAAGGGGGAAGGAACGTGCATCTGAGGGCATTAGGAAAAGGGGAAGGAGAAGCGTCAAGGAAGGAAGGAAGGAAGGAAGGAAGGAAGGAAGGAAGGAAGGAAGG
>JAJKFI010000132.1:1160168-1170557 GCA_029204185.1 Lerista edwardsae | reverse complement strand
AGGAAGGAAGGAAGGAAGGAAGGAAGGAAGGAAGGAAGGAAGGAAGGTGGGAGCCGTAGGAGAGGCCCCAGAAGGTCCCTGTCAAGCCTTCAGGTGGACAGCACTCTTGGATGTTGCACCACTGCTGCATCTGCTCTCTCTGCCAAGAGTGGCCAGATCTGCCGGCTAATTGCAGCAATAATTCATGCTCTAATCACCAGCAAATGCATGAATGAAGCATCAAAAGGCAAAGCAACATCGTCTCCCATTAACAAAGCATCTGTCGGACTCCCACACAGGGATGGTGATGTATAGGCCATTGGCGAAGGAGAGCTCTCAGGTGGACTTTGCAGTGAAAACTGCCAGAAGCAGGACCGGATTTCGCTGGTGACCGGAGGGGGGGGGGCAGGTGGGAGGGGCATGGCAAGTTTCATAGGATCACACATTTGAAAGGAGCTGTCAGGGATCATCAAATCCAGAATGAATGAACCGGAGAAGGAACCCAACCTAAAGCAGCTTCCTTGGAAACTAAAACAAAATCTGCCGAATGAAAAACAGCCTTGTGCACTTTCATTATTATCAGCATCATTGGTTTGCTTGTTCAAAGGATTCTTATTTAAAGATTCTCTTAAGAAAAAAGAAATGAGAGCCATCACCACATGTGACGTGTGACTCAGACAGTTGCTGATCAGTGGAAAAAAGGGAGAGAGAAGGCGAGCTCAAGAAGATGGGAAGGGACCTCCCACCCTGTGGGAAGGAGATTGACCACCACCACAGAACCCTCCTGGCGTTTGTAGAGCACTTTCTGAGACCTTCTTGTGCATTTCTGGGATGGAATCCTCACTACAACCCTGTGAGACAAGTGACTCTCAGGCTGCAATACACACTTACCTGTGAGTAAGCTCCATGGACTATAATGGGACTTTTCACTGCAAAGTCCACCTGAGAGCTCTGCTTTGCCAATGGAGACATGCATGGGATTGGGCTCTCAGTGTCCCACTTTGCCCCTGCAGGATCGGAGGCTGGAAGGGGCTTTGGGGCTACCAGCCAGCAAGATCCCCCTCCCACTGTGTTTTTTCCAGACAGGCTCCTTGGTGCCACAGACTGCGACCATCATTGCTGCAGAAAGCGAGGTGGGTGGGCAGGGGGTG
Organism: Lerista edwardsae; assembly: GCA_029204185.1. Taxonomy (NCBI): domain Eukaryota; kingdom Metazoa; phylum Chordata; class Lepidosauria; order Squamata; family Scincidae; genus Lerista; species Lerista edwardsae. The sequence goes on along the minus strand of JAJKFI010000132.1, from coordinate 1,169,427 downwards.
TCAATCAGACTCCTTTTCCACCCCCGCACCCCGATGCCTCATGCCTCCGATTCTAATGACTTGGCATTCTGTGCCTGACAAGCCGCAAAAATGTTTCAACAGGAAATCATTTATAAATCCCCCAAGATTCCTGGCATACAATTGCTTTTTAAAAAAATGCAACAACCCGCTCATAAATATGCATTTTCCTGCTTTCTCCCCTTCCCCCATTTGCAGCAAATGTATTATTGTTTTTTAACAACAAAAGGATACCATGGCTCACACTTAAAAATGCATAATTTATCACAAAAACTGTAATTCATAATGTATGCAACAGAGGTGGAACAGTTGTAATGGAAACCTGGAAGTGGGTGACGGATGGTGGGGGGGGAGTATATTTAAAACGTGTCTTGTTCAGATTCTTGTAGGTCTGTAAGGTAGCTGTTGTTGGAATGGAATTGCTTCATATTCCCTTTTGGTTCCCACACTCTTGCCTCAATTGCCCTGGAAAAGGAGAGGAGAATGAACACGTTTGCTTGTGGAAAAAGCACACAGGCCGTGGTTAAACCATCAGTGAGCTCCAGGCCTTTGCTGGAACAAAAGGCCTGAAACCTGCTGCAGTATTCTCACCTAGCCAGACCCCTCCTATTCCTCCCCTCTCCCTGTGAGCTGCCTGGGGTCAGGATTGCCTGCTGAGGGGCTGGGATCTGCTGGTAACCCTCTCCTGGCCAGAACCAGCAGACCTGTCTGGAGAAGAGCCTCAGCAAGGGCCGCTGCTTCTTAAGAAGCAGGGGCTGAATTCCAGATGTGCCAAAGTACTTTGCAGGTAATGGGCAGGTTGTTGCTGCCCCCCCCACTTTGCAGTCTGCTAGGCATGTGCTCGACTACCCAGCTGCCGCTCCTCCCCATGGACAGAGCCTACACCCAACTTCCCCTTCAAGGTTCCAGCCTCCTTTCAGCATCCATTCCCTCTCCCACCAGCCTTTACCTTGATCTGACCTTGCAGTGACATACAATGAGCTCCTGACAAAGAGGGCTCACTCTAAATCATCCGCAATACTGGAGAATGCTGCTGTAGCAGCCTATCAGGTGGCAGAAGGAAGGTCCTTCCTGGGGAAGGTCATTCTTTACTCAGGGGCTATTGTGGTCAAGGGAGCTTCTTGCGGAGTGTCAGATGCAAGGCAGTGGCAAAATGATGTAGGGCTCTTGTGGTCTCGTGTGCTCCCTGAGGCACCTGGTGGGCAGCTGTGATAAATGAAGCTGGACTAGGGCTCTTCTGATGTTCTGAAGATGCTGGGATGCTACAGCAGATCTTATTCTGCCACAGTGGAGCCTCCAACATCAACTCTCCTTCTCACTGCAACCACAAAAGGAAGGTTGAGCATGAGAGACAAGGAGCAGCTGTCGCAGAGGCAATATCAGGCTCATAACAAGGGAGGTCTAGATTTGGAAGCAGGTTGGCTTGTGTGTCAAGGTCCCAAGAAGTCTGGATGGAGGAGCTCATTTCCCATGCGACCTGCACATTCCCCATTTCGCTGCTGTGATTCAGTATCGCAGTGCACTTGCACTGAATGCTGGAAATGCCTCTCCAGCCTTTGGGATGTATCCAGCCTAAAACCTGGTGCAGCCCTGCACTTTCCCAACCCACAGGAAGGTGGGAGGAGAGGTGCCCTTTTTGGAACAGTCTCTGTCTCCCGATGCAAAATGCATGGAGCAAAGCTGCCTGTGTAGATTGGAAATTAACACAAAAGATTTTAAGGAGGAGGTTCAAGTGTTGTTAGCAGCGTTCAAGCTGTTGCAGCGGTCCCAAAAATTCCCACTAAAGCACTCTGTTCCTGAGGCCATATGGCAATTTGCATGCCATTACCCAGCATTCTCCCTGATTGCCTCTGACTGGAGAGAACAGTCTAATCGGCAAGGTCCCAGAGACAAAGAGGTGCTTATTGCCACTGCAACTGGGAGAGGAGGGGACTGATGAGGATTGCCTGTCGTAAGAGAGCTGGGTGACCTGCTCCCATTTCCAGAAATATTTTCCATCTGTCCAAGCGTGGGAATCCAGTCCCCAGGAGGAGGAATAGCAAAAGTGCACTCTGTCCATATTCACCATGACCTTGCGATATCACCGGGCTGATTCATCTTTGAACTGCTTTCCTAGGCAGGAAGGTGGAGATATCAAGATTTTTCAAGCTCCTGATAGGCCGGCCTTGGCTGCCACACAAGCCAGCTAGCCTGGAAGGACATGAGCTTGAGGGGGGATGCCACCTTTTCTCCTTGTCTTTTCTCCAACTCTTCTCTCCAGTCAACAGCGCAGCTTCCCAATACTTGTCCACTGATAGTTTTTGGAAGTGGCACTCTCCAAGACGTTAGACCTCATGATTCCAGTGGCAGCCAATGAAATAGTTGTTTGAAAAGAGAGAGTCACCTCACAGATTCTGTTTGCCTTGACCAGCAAGGAGGTTCTTCAATGGGAAACAGGTAGAAGCCTTTGTCTTCATGAAACCTTCTGGTCTGAAAAGTGCTGAGTGAAGAGGTGACCCTCTGCTGTCTGACCTGTTTGTTGGCTCATTGTCACCAATCATCAACTGATGTTTTTGGAGCCAGCCGTCCTGGTGCTTGAAGCAGGATGCCAAATGCCACCCATTTGACCTGCAAAAGGCCAACCACTGGCAGATTCTTCCTGCTGCTGTTCTAAGAGGAACAGAGCCGAAGAGGGTGGAAAGGCCAATCAGGGATGCTCTGGGCTGCCTCCCCTCTCTTCCACAGGTCCTCTCCTGCTCTATTGCACTTCATGGAGTGCTTTTGACTCAAGGGAGCTGGAAGATCACCAATGGAGGTCATGGCTACCATGGCTGTGGGTATGGGAGTGACTTTTGACCTGCTGCTTCTGGTCTTGGACTAGCTCTGATCCCAAAGCAAGGACGTGGGCCCCCACATGGGGTGTGTGCGCTGAGGGTACCAGGCCCTTCCTTGACTCAGAATGGGAGGAGAACCCGTGTTGTCACAACAACTGATAGTTTCCTTTTGAGAACTAGTAACTCACAAAATAAGGGCCAGGGAGTTTAGGTGGGGCCCCAGGAAAGATTGTTCACAGGGGCCCTTGGAAGCCTGTGCACCTGACCCTTCTCCATCCACACTGGCCCACTGAAGCATCTCAGTTGCCTCCGCAACCAGGACATGCTTTGGTGCAGAGGGAACTACAGAGATTGACCCTACTCAGTTGCTGTGGGGTAGGTCCACCCCCCAGACACCAACACTCTCCAGCTGGTAACCCTCCTTGAAGTCCCATTGAATGCTTCCAGGCAACCCCATTCTCTCCTTGGCCCTGAATAAAACAATGGCGTTTTTTTTTTGCTTTGGTTTTTTTTGCAATTATAGAATTTCTGTTTCTGGCTGAGAAGCTTGGCTGTCCCTCCGACTGGCCCTCGCAGCTCTCCCCACAACTGAAATTCAAAGGGGCATGCCTGCAGGCCAGGCTTTCTGCGAAGGTACAAACTGCAGCATTTACTTAAAGGGAATCAGAAAGAAATCAGCATCTCCTCCATGCCTGAAACCTTTCTGCATCCTCAAAATCTGAGCCACGGTCCTGATTCAGTTGCTCTTCCCCTTGCTTTGGCTTTGGCTATTTGCAGAAAACTCTGCACCCACTTACCTCTCGAAAGCACCTGCTGGGGCCCCTTCTCTTCCCCAAGGCCGCTGGATCTCTGCTCCCTCCCATCATGCTCTGGGGCTGCTTAAGCAGCAACACTGGAGGTGGGGAGGGAGTGCCGGCCCCTCCAGCAACATTGACTGGCTTTTAGTATTCAATGAGAGTTTTGCTCGCCTTTGATATATTGTAATTCAAGCAGAGACAAACCAGTCAAAACTTTCAGTTTCCAGGTACCAGAGCAGAGAATACACATATTTATAGGCGGAAGAGAGGGCTCGAAAATGGGAGCTGTCACAGAGCTGACAGCATCAAAGAGCCCTGCCTGAAAGACAGAGGGAGGGGGGGTGAGGAGGCAGGGAGAGGATCCGGCTGTGGAGCCTGATAGGGACGTTCCGTGACAGGCCTCCTTTTTGTGGGACTCGGCAGTGATGTTAGCAACTCAGGAGCCTCGTCGGAGTAGAGAGAGGGGAGATGCCCTCGTCCCCTTGTGGCTGATGCCCAGGCAGTGCGAGGGAACCGAGAGGGACGGAGCTCAGCAGCACTCGCGATTCTGGGCCTCCAATTATCCAGCCACGTTCCACTGGAGGGGTGCGATTCTTTCTCGGCCCCATATCCCCAGAATCTCTTGTCTCATGTGGGGCTGTGAGTCGCTCAGACTCCCCCCCCCCAAAAAAGGGAGGGGGAATTGCTTGCAGAAAAGGAGAGGAACAATTTCTCTAATGTTCTGGGATTCTGCAACCAGATTGCACATTATGTGGAATGCATCGCATGGCCCAGTATTTTTCACTTTCTGTAGGAAGTGAAAAAAAAACCCCATATTTTTCCATGCCTCCACATCAGCCCTGGAGCCACCTGTGGGTCCCCTTGGACATAGCCATGTTTTTGTGGTGTGTGTCCAAATTTTTAAAAAACTGTGGAGTGGTTTTTGGAAGAAGGGATAAAATCCAGTGTGTGCCATTGCCATTGAATCCACATCCTCTCGCCCCCTGGTTCCACCCCCCTCCCCACCCACGATCCAGTAATGTGAGCTCCAACATAACCATCAGAGATGCTTTGCACATACTGACCTGTTACAACAGCAGAGTGAGCCACTTGGTCTGTGATTTTTTTTTAAAAAAAATGCTTCCGTCACCTCCCGTTGTGCATTGGCCAGGTGGTGCAACCTGGAAAGCTACCTGAGGGTAGACTCGTGGATCCACAGCCTCTGTGCTAAAGGAAAGAAAGAAAATCCTTGTCATGTTCCTTGTGCACTGCCATGAAACATGGAAATGTCGGACTTCCAGATTTGACGGCCGCATGGGAAGAGCCCAGTGAGGAGAGGAAGGAGAGCCGCTTCTGTGTGGCTGGCTGCTGGGGCTGCTGGGAAACACCATCCCTGTTCCTGCAATATCTTCTGCCAAAGAACAATGACCCACTTTGCTCTTTCAATCAGCCCCAAACAAGCTGCTGCAGGGAAAGTGGCTGGGGAAGAGGTGGAGGCAGCCTGTTGGAGCCCGTGGCCAGGAGCTCAAGTGTGCGGCAGGGAGCGAGGCTGCAAGAAGTACCCAACAAGCGTCCTCGCTCCCCTCCGGGAAAGTGCTGGGAAGGTATCTCTGGGGAGCGTGCAGTGGCAAAGGCTGGCTCTCAAAGGGCTGACCTAAGGACAGAAGTCCCTGTGGAAGAAGCCAAGGAGTCTCCTCTCCCCCTCTGACGCTGGGAAGTCATTGCCCAGAGCCAACAGCGAGGCCTGGGGTGGCAGAAGCCAGGGTGCCCATCTCCTTCGTCCCCACACTTGAGTTGGGGTGGGGGTGGCTCAAATTACATCCCCTCCACTTACCAAGCAGAGCTCCCTTCCTCCCAGCAAACTTTGCTGCAGGCTCCGTTGATCAACTTGTCAAAGGTTTTCTCTTCCCGGAGCTCGAGACCGTTCCCCCTTCCTTTTCGGCATGAGGGGGGGAGGGGGAGAGAATGAGGTATAATCACTCCCTAAACCGTGCCAAGATTCCCAGGGCTGGTGAATGATTAATTACAGCCACCACATCGAGCTCAGGGAGAAGCAAGAGTGAATGGGCTGGAAGTTCTCTCTGCACAGCCCCTGCAGGGAGGAGAAGCCAAGGCAACCAGGAGGGGGTCTGAGGACCAGAGAAAAGTCCCTCCAGGCAAACACTGGGAGGAGAATTGCATGCAAAGTGGGAGGGGGGACGAAACACAGGAACGCAGCCTTGGTTCCAGGCAGGTCAGGGGGGCAGCCCCCCCCCATGAGCCTGACTGGTACAGTCACTTCGGGGGACAGAATGGAAGCCGACACCTGACACCCCCTTTGGCCTTTGGCCTGCCTGACTCTGCTCCTGCCCCTCTTTCTCTCCTCCCTGGAGTTGCAGCGGATGAGAGGAACAGCGCAGAAGAGGAAGGGGGGAAGGGGGCCAGGGGGCACAACTGGGGTTCTCCGATGTTTTGCACCAGGACAAAACATTACGTAGAGGCACTGAACTAAAAACAAATTTAAAAAAAATCTCACTTGAAAATTCAGCCTGCCAACGCTCACAAAAGGAACGGAGCAAGAGGAAGATCTGCAGCTTCCAGCTCAGGACGGAGAACCCGCCTCACGGTGGCCTTTTCCTTGTTACACTCCAGCATCAACACTTGACACTGAAAGATGAGAACGGCTTGGCTTTGCCAGCCCACGTGGTCCCGCGTTCTCTCCCCAGCAGCAGGCAGCCCAGCCCTCCGGAGCACTCGCAAGCGGGTCGTCGCGCCCGCTGGTCCCAGGCCAGTGTGCCAAGGGTCACCCTCTCTGCTGCTGCTGCTGCTGCTGCTCCTCCCCCCGTGGAGAGCTTGTGTTTCACAGGAGTACTTCTGCTCTGGGGGGAATCTCACATTCTGAGTGGGGTGGAGCAGAGGAGAGTGGTGGGCTCACACTCTAGCCCATCTCTCCCCCACACTTCCTCTTCAGCTCTACGCCTCTTGGATTCAAGGAACAGCGGAGGTAGTCGTGGTGATGGAGGCGGGCCTCCCAAGAGCCCACCGCCTGAGCTGCCCTGCTCACAGCCGAGCAGCCTCTGTGTCTTGCTCCCCTCCCAAGTTCCGTTCACCAGGTAACTCTGATGAAACCAGAGAGGAAATCCTGCCCAGAGGACCTTGGCACCCTCCCACAGCCCTTTTTATCTAAGAACCAGAGGTGAAGGTTTCAAAATCAATTGTGAGGTCCAGGTGAAAGTAATTAAAAGTGGGCCACCATTCTGAGTAATTAAAGTGTTTCAGATTTTATTTATTGATCATCACTTTGCCAGCGCCCTGCAGTGAGTGGAAATTTTCTCATTTTCTCAGCATTTCATGGAACAAAACCTGCCAGCTTTGGGGGATGAGGGCACACATGTCTTGCACACTGGAACTTGTTAAGTGATCATTTGGGGGCATGCAAAATCAGCCCATTCAAACTCCCGGAGCCTGAAATCTATTCAAAGCGTAGTCCAGAGAGTGGGTGTGGGCACCCGGAAGTGGATTGGCAGTGACACAAGAGTGTCATTTTGTCATCATGCCACCATCAAAGTGCTCCCAGGGGCCACCAGCAAAGCCCAGGCAGGGTGGGAGGGGCCATACACTGTCCAATGCGGCATGGACCTACTGCAGCCTTCTGCAGTGGCTCAGTCAGATGTCAAACCCATCAACACACACACCCCCGGCGCATCACCCAGAGTGCAACAACCCCCCACCCTCTGCTTGCTACACTACTGATGTAGAGCACTTCAATCGCTCACTCGAGCCAGTGGTTGGCTCTGGCTCCCCCCCTCCCACTGCACCCTCACAACAAACTGCCCTTATTGCATTGCATCACTGTTGGCACCTCCGGGTACCATCAGAACCAGCCCAAAGCACCTCCTCCCCAGCCCCAGAGGCTGTGCTGCCCGATCTAAGAAATGCAGCCAACCTCCTTGGCAATGCAACACCCTGGGACACGACTCCGGCGCTGTGTGCCTTTTACGCCAGTTCCACACTTTGCAGCGCAGCACAAGGGTGAGCAAAGTGGGGTCTCCTCTGCAAGCACCTTTGGCCTGGCCCTGGAACTCTGCTCCATCCGGAGGAGCAACCTGACCCTCAGTCTCTCCTCCCACGCGCACACACATGCTGACTCTGGTGCACACACACCCCACGCTTTGCTCCCAGGTGCAGCATTGTTGTGCGTGTGTGTGCAGGGAAAATGGACGCAGGGACAGGCTGACTGGCCAACTCTGCCAGGACTGAGCAGGAGCCCGGGATCCGTCCTTTCCTTGGAGCAGTGCAAGTCTTGAAGAGTTGGCTGTAGGCAAGGGAGAGAAAGACCCAGAAAATTTCCTATTTTCCTCTAAGCATTCTTTCAATCCCAACATGAGTGCTGCAAAGCAGAAAAGTGCACAGTGAAGCCGCATGCGCTGAAAGAGTGCATCATGCCATGGCTCTCGCTACAATTACCATAGCCCGGAGTCACCCTTGAGTCAAAACCTTTGCCCCCTGCCCCAGCACCTTCTGTGATGTGGCAAATGTTGGGAGGGAACAACCCTGCCAGCCTCCAAGCTTAAGGCCCGTCAAATCTGGCCGCTCTGCCTCTGCCTTCCAACCGAGAGCTTCTGGAAAGGCTCACAAGCCGGGCGTGATGGAGGCGGCTTTGCGCCCCTAACACAGGCAGGACAAAGGCAGCAGGTGGCGAACGGCTCCCGCTCACTAGTTTCCATGTCTGATCTGCAGTGTTCTTAGGTAGCCAAAGCCCAACTCCACAAATACAATGTGGGTGTCTCTTACTATGGAGAGAGCTGGGCGCTGTCATCCTCACTGTTCCTCCCTGGGCTAGCTGCCCCCCCCCGGCTCCATATACCTGGTCAGTCATTTCACTGATCTTTGCTCTTCAATGCCCACACACTGGGGAGGGGTGCAGAGTCCGCCCCATCGGTGTGATCAGCAGCCCCTGATCTGGAACAGGAGCGCCTCAAGGCTCATGACAGGGCACAAAGGCAGCGCTAGGGGTGGCCTCTGCCTCTGGCCAGCCTCCACCACTCCTCACCCGGCTTCCCAGGCTTGAGAAGGAAAAGTGGGGATGGGGCGGAAGGGAGAGGAGGGTCTCAGACATGCCAGCGCACCACTGCGCTTCCTCTTCCTGCTCTTCCTTTTCCAATCCAAGCGGCAGTTGGAGGGGGGGGAGAAGGCAGGTGGAAATGCACACATGATCTCCATCACTGGAGGCCTCAGACCCCACGTCCCTTACAGAATGCCTTTCTCCATCCGATTGATTGCAAACCCAGATCCCACCGGGGGGCCTGGATCTGGTGTGCCGCCCCAGGTGCTGGGAGGTCTCAGGCCTGCCCTCTAGGAGAAGGTCAGTTTTGCAGCAAATCCTACGGTTGCATCCATCAATCAACAGTATTTACCGTATTTCCCCAAGTATAAGATGCACCTTTTTCCCAAATAAACGGGGGCTAAAAATTGGGTGCTTCTTATTCAAGGGGTGTGCCGGGCAGAAATTTTTCAAATTTCTGGCCCCAAAATTAAGGTGCGTCTTATACTTTGGTGCGCCTTATACTTGGGGAAATACGGTATATACTACTTTTCAACACAAAGTTCACAAAGTGGTTTACAGGATGATGATGATGATGATGATGATGATGATGATGATGATGATGATGA
>JAJKFI010000132.1:1147990-1160158 GCA_029204185.1 Lerista edwardsae | reverse complement strand
GATGATGATGATGATGATGATGATGATGATGATGATGATGATGATGATGATAGAAACAAACAGTGGAAGAAGAAAAAAGAGGACTTAATGACATCATGGCAAGTAGGGAAAAATTGCTAAGAGAAGTATACAATGAAAAAATACTGAAAACAACGGGTACAAAAAAAAAGATTATAGACAAGAAATACTAAATAGAAGATCGGAAAATTAGAAAAATAAGCCTCTCCATGGACAGCACCTGAAAGAAATTGAAGGAAAAGTGGACTCTACAAATTGGCTGTGGTTACAAATGGGAACGATCAAGAAGGAAACTGAAGGATTAATATTTGCAGCACAAGAACAGGCACTGCAAACAAATGTTATGAAAGCAAAAATTCAGAAAGTCGGTAACAACAGCAAATGTTGACTTTGCAAAGAATTTGATGAAACTGTAGATCATCTAATCAGTGGATGTCGTAAAATTGTGCAAACTGACTATTTGAAAAGGCATGACCGAGTGGCCAGTTTGATTCATTGGAACTTATATAGACAACACAATTTAGAAGTATCAAAAAACTACTACGACCATCAAGTAGAAAAAGTTGTTGAAAATGCAGATGTAAAAATTTTATGGGATTTTAGAATTCAAACTGATCGGCATTTAGAACACAACACACCAGATATAACAGTGGTTGAAAAGGAAAAAGTATGGCTTATAGACATCGCCATAGCCTTTCAAGACAAAGGACTTGAAAAAATTATAAAATATAGGGACTTGACAATTGAAATTGGAAGATTATGGCAAAAACGATCCAAAGCAGTGCCAAGTGTCATCGGGGCACTTGGATCTATTTCGAAAAATTTACAAAAACATCTAGAAACTTTGAAGATCAATGATATAAGAATGTCTGACCTACAAAAATCTACACTGTTGGGAACATCATATATCTTATGCAGATATTTGGACAATTCTTAGGCTCTTGGTTAGAGCTTGAATTGCCAATAAAAAGACCAGTGTGATATTTGTGACTGTGTATATGTGAATGAATGATGATGATGATGATGATGATGATGATGATGATGATGATGATGAAGAAGTTAAATGGCTCCCTGTCCCGAAAGGGCTCAAAATCTAAAAAAAAATGCAGAACACCCCCAGCAACAGCCACTAGAAAAGACCCTGTGCAGGGGTGAAGAGGGACAATTACTCTCCCCCTGCTAAATATAAAAGGAACACCACTTGCAAAAGTGCCTCTTGCCCAGTTAGCAGGGTTCTGTAGCCTGTGGTTGCATCAGTCGGAATGTCTTTTGCACAAATAATGGCTTGGGAGTGCGAATGGACCTGAATAGACCTGAGCTTGCAAACCTCATGTGAAAACGATAAATTGCACAATCCTCACCTGGAGTTAGCCTGGCACAGTTAGGCCACCGAAGTTTGGCCGGCACAAGGGCCACTATAAAACACATTTAGACCACTCTCAGAGTCAGGGAGGATGGCGCACGTCTGTATGCTGGCCTCTCTTACTCTAAGAGTGCTCCAAACATACTTTACCATGTCCCTGGGGCTGGCCAAACTTTGCTGGCCTAGCTATGCTGACCTAACTCCAGGTGAGGATTGTACCCCAAGAGTCTTTGCAGCACCTTAAAGCCTTACAAATGCATCGTGACACACACTTTCATGGATGGAAGCCAGCTTCATCAGGTGTAGGAAGTATCAACGTTGACAGATAAATCTGTACACACCACTGATGATTGAAACTGCTCCTGTTTGCTTTGTTCAATGATTCTGAGGCCTCAAAAATGATGCCCTTTCGGACAATATTTTGAATGGAATTGAAAGACATCCCAATGTTGACAGCTTTGCAGTCCTTCTATCAACCAGAGCATGACAGTGCTAAATTTTGTTTATTGCTTTACTCCAAGTAAACCTTAGAGCTTTACCCCCTTTACCCCAAGCTTTACCCCCTTTTTATTCCTCACAACAGCCTTGTGAGGTAGGTTGGCCCAAGAGATAGAGACTCACCAAGACCACCAGGAAGGTTTGTGGTGGAGGGGAAAATTGGAGTCTGCTCTTCCGGATCCTACTGTGGCCCTCTGGCACTTTTACAACCTTATCTTTGGTATCATTGCATATTTCAGGAGGTGCTTCAATCCCCTGTCCGGGATATACACAGAACTTTGTGCATCAGCATCCTTGGTTCATAGCCTGGTGATGGTCATGGATTAGGTGGGAAAGAGGCAAATGAATTGCAATTGATGAAGATTCTCCATTATTCTCTGAAGGTGTTGGAGGAGAACTTGTGCCACCATGTGGCAGACACTAGGGTGGGATACTGCAATCCACATGCCACCTTGTGGCTTGCAGGCAGAACTGCAGGTGGGCTGGGTCAGAGAAGGGTGGAAAAATGGCATCAACAGACATCACTGAGAGTGTTTTTTCCTGAACATTGGCATCAGCTCAAAAATGTTCCATTGCTGGGTTCAAAGTGGAAAACTGCAAATGACAGTGAGATGCATGAGGCAGGCTGGAATCCAATGGAATCCACTTCCTGAATTTAAAAAGGAAAAGGGGAACAGAGTAGAGAGGAAGTCTGAAGGACACTCTAGCCCACCACTCTCCTGCACACATCCTCTCCTGCTCCATTCACCTCTTCCTTATTCCTTCTTGAAGGCAGCAGGGAATAGGAAGAGGAGGTGCTGCAGCAGCTGGCACCCCACCGAGAAAGAGAGAGGCATTCGGCACACGGGCTCAAGCGCCAGCCCTGCTAGCAAAGCGTGGGGGGGGGGGAGGTCCAATGCTTTTGCTCTAACCCTGAAAGCTGTTCTGCCAGCCCCACTGGAAGAACAGACGAAGCCACACAAGTCTGATCCCAAAGCCCCCTCCCCCTGTGATTTATACAGGTTGATGCTTTCCACAGTGCATGTGTGGAATCTAAATATAACCCCGGCACACTTTGAAAGCCCACCACAGCAGACGCCCCACCCTGGCCCCTGTCGAGAGCCTCCTCCTGCACAGCTGCCAAGTGAGGTGAATGAATGTGACCAAAGGGTCCCCGAACCCGGCGGCAATCCCACTGTTGTGGCCCCGAGCACTGTGCAGGTGGAGCGGGGGGCACTTGTTGGACCTTACCCAACAAGGTTGGGCACCCAACTGAGTGCCCGACTGAGTGCTGAGCCTCGGTCCACAACTGCCCTAACCACGGGACTGCCCTAACCATGTGCTGCGGTGCTCAGGTTGGGTTTCCCCACAGCATGGCTAGATGGGGCTGCCGGCTCCCTCCCTGGCAGTCTGCCGGGTCTCCAGGCCTCTCCCCTGTCCTTCTTTGCAGAAACAGCAGCTGCCTCATTGCTGGCCTCCGAGCCTGGGGCCAGGAGGCTTCTGATCCATCTCTCTGACAGTGAACCAGGTCAGCCACGTCCCAGCAGAGGGAGGTCCAGGGCACCTACTGGCCTGGCCCTGGTCTGGAGAAGGAAGAGGGGGAATGAGTGGCAGGGAGGTCGCAACTTAAAGTAGCATTTCTCAATCTGTGGGTCGGGACCCACTTGTTGGGTTGGGACGCGACTTCTGATTGGTGCCACAAAGTCTCCAATGACAACCGGGTGATGGGAAGATCACATCGCTAATTGCCCCAAGCCCTGGGGCTATTCAGAGATCAGGCAGCTGCTCACTGTCCTGCAAACAGCTGAGCTCCTGCAGGTTGCAAGCTGGTGTCAGTCGAGGGAGATCCACGTCTGAGAGTCTTTTTTGCTCCAAGTCTGTCGATGGCAGGCAGTGGGGGGGGGAGGTGAAGAAAGGGTCACATCACTGAGCCCCGGATCGAACATTTTTTTTAATAAATAAATAAAATATTATGTAAATAAATAAATAAAATGTCTTTCTAGATCACCTTATTTAAAGTCTCATAAAGCCACGTGGGTCCCAAGAGTATCATTTCAAAAAGTGATGCTAAAAGATTTGAGAACCAAAATATATCTGAGTATTCGTTACAAATCTTTGCTTTTGCTCTTTTACATAAATGCTTAATTTAATTAGACGAACGTTTCTCACCTTATTTGGTCCTCCCTGGTCTTGACTTGGTTGCCTGTGTGCGAGTTTTGATTCTCCATCTGTTGAAAAGTAGCAGTAAAGTGTGCACTGAGTAGCGCATGGCCTCAGCAGCAGCAGGATGGCTTGAGCCTTCCCATGCGCATCGCTGGACTCAACTGCTGGCCGTCCACCGGAGCAGGAGGGGGAGGGGAGGGGAAGCCTTAACGGGGCGGGGGGAGGCAGCAGTGTCCTCCTCTCTTCTCCAAGCTGCCTGTGGTGAAACCAGCTGATACGGTGGGGTTGCTGCGCACCTATGAGTATTGCCTATGACTATCACAGCCATGGAAGAGCGGCGTCCCCTTGCTGAAGTTTGAGGCTGCAGCTCCCTCCCCTCAGGCCTCATCCAGCTCCTTTCTGTCCCCTCCCCCTCCCTGGGCTCTTCCTAATACTTCCAATTCTTTCGCTGCTATTTCAGCCGGGACGTCGGATCATTATCTCGGATTCAATAAGCAGAGACAGGATTTATGGCCTATTTCCCCCAAAACCTCCTCGGCTTTCACCTTCTCCTTCTCTCTCAATCGGCACCATCACTCTTCAGCCTCCTTAGCCAGGGAAGAGCTGGACCCTTCCTCCACCCGCATGACCGGTTTCTCTATACATATATTTCAGCCTTCCTTATCTGCCGACTCCACCACTTGCCCAGGCTCGCCCTTCCCAGCCTGCATTGACGAGGGGAACGTTTTCCTTCCTGGGCTTCCTCTCTCTCTCTCTCTCTCTCTCTCTCTCTCTCTCTCTCTCTCTCCTTACCCTTCTGCTCGCTGAGTTTTTCTTTCTTGGGGGTTAATTGCATTACACAGCCCGGCGTTCCTCTTCACTGCCTTCCTCGGTTGTCCAAATGTCTTTAGGTTGCCTTTACGGTTCTTCATGCTCTTGCCCTCAGTTCTTATCTCTCTGTATTAATGGCTCTCTAGTCTTTCCCTCTGCTCCTCCAAGCACCGAGGAATTCTTGCCTATGATTTGCTCTTTTGCCTGGATTTCTGCTTACCTCTTGGCAGGGCTCAAGACCTCCAGGGGCATAAAGTGGCACATGAAATGCTCCCCTGGCATCTGATGGCCCACATGCCTCCACGTCTCTTCCTCTTCCTCCCACTCCCTGGGTTCAAAAAGGAGGAAATAGAGGAGGAGGAAGAGCAGCAGCAGAGGAGATGTCTTGAGGCCTCGGTTCTTGACCCCATAACCTGAAGCAATAGCCTCAGGGGGGGGGCACTAGGTTTTGCAAGGCACCTGCCTTGCCTTGCCTTGCCTTGCCATGTAAGCTGCTCCCCCCCCCTTGCCATTGTAGCCCTTCTGGGCTGCAGAAGGAGACGCCTCTCATTGCATTTGCAGCCCAGAATGGTGACCAGGGCAAGATCAGGCACCTTGCAGCAGATAGCACCCCGCCCGCCCCCACCCCGGGATGCTACTGATCTGAAGGACCTTGCTGAGCTATAGCCGTAGACAATGTCAGCATGGCACGGTGTCTCCCTTCCAAGGGACCCTGCACATCCTCTGCCTTCTAGACCTGGGGGCCCTGACACGGTGTGCGATTTTGGTTCTCATGGACAACAAGAGCATCTCACAGGAGGCTCAGCAGCTGCTCAGCCATGCAAAGGCGAAAAAATCCTAGCAGTGAGGTACAAAGAGTGTGGCTGGGGTGCCCCCCACCCCAGGTGCCAGGCTGCAGGGGGCTGTCAGAGAGGCCACCCCAAGGTGTGGGTGGGGGTGACCCTGGCTGCAGCTGCAATTTGGCTAATGCCAGCTGCAGCCACCAGCAAGAGAAACAAGTTTATTGGTATGATTATATATAGGAAGTAACAACGTTAGCTATAAATATACAAACATACAAACTTACAAAGTTACACACATACAGAGAGAGAGAGAGAGAGAGAGAGAGAGAGAGAGAGAGAGTTCAATAAAAATGCTCACTGTCTGCACTTCCTCTCTGGTCATTATTATTATTATTCATTTCATTTCATCTTATTACTGAAAACAGTCTTGTCAAGGGAGTTCCAAGAATGTATGGGCGCCAAATGACCTTGGGATGCTACTGAATCCTAGTGAAATGTCAGTGAAGATGCTACAACCCACCTCTCTTCCCTTCTACAAGCTTCTGCTCCATCCCCGCCCCGTCCCAGGGCCAGCCCAAGATTCCCTGACGTCTGCGGCAGCACCTCAAATGCTGCCCCCACTTTCCCTGATCATGTGCCTGCTCCTCCCACTGGTAAATGTTTTCGCTCAGCACTCCCCTCCCTCACGATTCCCCTCCCTCTCTGCTGCCTTCTGCCTTATCCAATCGAGGGGGGAGGAGGAGGCGCAGTGGAGGCAACCAGGTGGGCAGAGAAAGCACCTCCCAGCAGTCTGCTGCCTGAGGCACCTGCCTCAGTCGTCCTCATAGATGGACCAGCTCTGCCTCCTGCTTTTCAAGTCCAGGGAGGAGGAGGAGGAGCCGAGGTAGGAGCAGATGGGCAGTGGGGGGTGAGTTGAAACTGTCATGTTATGCCAATCGTGGTTTTTTTTTTCCCCATCTTCTCTTAAATCTTGCTGTTTTTGTTTGGGGCTCTGCGGCTGAAAACTGTTGGCCTCCTTTCAGGAGTTTTCAAAGATCTATCAGGAGTTCAGCCTTTGCAGAACAAAATGTTCACACAATGTTGAAAACATTAGTTAGCCATGATTAAAATCTAGCATCTTTCCCCCCCCCAATAAAAAAAAATTCTGGTTTATTCTAGAAGTACAGAAACCTTCCTTTAAAAGGGGGGTTGGTTTCCTTCCCTTATTCAGACATTGCTAAAGAAAATGTCAGCAAACAGTGTAGCCACTCCCTTGTGGTGGACACAACACATGTGCCTTTTACAGATGGATGCCAAAAGTGGTTGTGGGATTTTGTTTCCCATGTAACACACACACACACACACACACACACACACACACACACCCTTACAGGTGTATGAGGGAATGCAGTTGGCAATGCTGAGTGGGGGCTGCACCAGGCAACCTCAAAGGTCCCTTCCAACTATAATAGAGAACGTGCCTATGTTTCAAGGGAGTGTAGTACCAGGTGAGCATAGTACTATTCTGTTTCTATTCTATTCTATTCCTGCTCATTTCTCTTTGATGCAAGGTGTACAGGAGACACGCCTTTCAACACATGTACTCAGTGCTGGGCATCTGCCTGGCAAGCAAAGGGCCAGGCCCAACAGGCATCCCATCAGCCCTCCAGCCCTAACGACTGGGTGGCAGGGCAAAGCCAGGACCCATCAGGGTCCCTATCCAACCACAGAGGACCTCCTGATTGAGTCGCCTGATCTAAGAATCCCATCGCATTCCATGGGTAAAACATAGGGGGGGGGGAAACATATGAAAACCCTGCCAGCCTGTGCCCAGGACAGTAACACCCCACAACCCCCTTCCATGTCTGGCCTTTTCTTCCCTGCCTCCTCAAATGCTGCTGAATTGCTGGAGCCAGAATGGACTGGTCAACCCACATTCGTGGGCCTCTCTCTCTCTCTCTCTCTCTCTCTCTCACTCTCTCTCTCTCTCTCTCTCTCTCTCTCTCTCTCTCTCTCTCTCTCTCTCAGTGCCCAGACCCTTTTCCCCATCCTGGGAAGAAAGGTGGCTCATCCCCCTTGCCCAGCTCCCTTCAAGGGTACCAACTTCTGGGCATGTCCAGGGCTTCCTTTGTTAGGCAAATTGACCTGCTCCCTGCAGCCGAGATGTGAGCTCCTGGCCTCAACCATTCAGTGGTCAGGTGGGCTTTACAAATGTCCTATTCCACCATCCCCAATACATGTGTTTAAAAACCCTGCCCAGAGCAAGGGAGGTTTCTAGCCTCTCCGTCATACGCCAGTTTTCTTTGTGTGTTGTTCCCCACCACCACCACCACACCACCACCACCAAGGGAAACCACTCAGTCATGTGATTTCCACATCCACATTCTGAACTGGTCCACAGCAGAAACCATTGCGTCACCTCATCTGCTATTGGTGCACATCAAGCAAAACAAGAATACAGAAAACTACATCCCCCCCCCCCAGGGGAGTCCAGAATGTTGGCTGCAGTTCTGAGGAATAAGCTCTCTTCTGTCCAGTTTTAGGCAGCCCTGGAAAGCCAAGAAGAAGCCAAATTCAATTGCCACCCCCTGAAGCAGCAATCTGGGGGGGGGTGGACCCCCTGCATTCCAATGAACCCCAAAGTCTTCTGCTTCCTGCATAATGAAACTGCTGCAGCTCCATTCAGTCTATTACGATGAATATCTAATGAATCCCTAATGACAAGGTCGTTAAATCAAAGCGTTAGCTCATCTTTCTTCCTTTTTAAAAAAGTTTTATTAGGTTGTTTACGTTGCTAAACGAGATTAATTCTTGATTCCAAGGCTGTGGAGGATGGGAAGTATATCAGTCACAAAGCTGAGTGTCTGCAGTTGGATTTAACAGGATAATGTATTTGATCAGGGTTGAGAGAGGTTGGGGGAGAGCTTGAGAGTCCCTCAAAATCTGATCCTGCGAACACTTGGCCTTGGAAGGGCCCCAGACTGATAAATAACCCCTAGTCACCCACCCACAGCAGCCCCTGACCTACTACGCAGGCTGAATGCCATTAAGACTAATGCATAAGTGCATAAAATTAAATGTACAGCAACATCCACCAGAACTGAAAGCCAACTATCAAGCTTCAGAGGGCCACGTCCAGTGATGTCATGCAGGGGGTACGCGGGGGTACGCGAGTACTGGTTTCTAGGATTATGGCTGGCCCCGCCCATTCGCCTGCCCACTCGTCAACTCTGCCCCCTGCAACGTTTGAATTTCCTGCATGTTTGAGTTGCCTGCACGTTCTCAGAGCCAGGCAGGCAGGCAGGCAGGCAGGCAGGAAGCGAGCGGAGCCTTGCCTTGCCTTGCCACTGAAAAATGAGCTGCTCTGGGGTTTTGGAACTGTTAGGTCACTTTAACAGGATGCCAGGCCTCCTTAACATGTTCTGGGGGTGCTGTGGAATACTGTTGCAACTGTTGGGTCAGTTTAAAATTGTCTGAGGCCTCAAAAAGGGCTTTTTTCATGTCACTTCCTGCCACAACCTCACTTCCGGCTTATGACGTCACTTCTGGTGGGCGGGTCCCAACACGTGCCAATCAAAAGTGAGTACCTGTTCTTAAATCATTTAGATGACACCGCTGGCCACTTCAGATTAGCTCTGGGAACTCAGGCAGAGACCGGGAGCATACACACCCCAGTCACAGGCTTTTCTTTTGTGGATCAAGACTTCTGTGCCAAGAGAAGACTTCTGTGCCAAGAGTGTTATTGATGGCCCATTTGAATGCCCGGCCCATGGGGTGCATGAACACCGGCACAGCACCTGTTTATCTCGGGCAGTCTGCCCTCACTGGCAAGGCACTTCCCCATGCCTGTTCAGAGATATCCATGGGAGGGCAAAAGGGGGGGATCGAGGACTCTTACTAGACCCTCCACAAAGCTGCCCTCTAACTAGCCAACCACAGCAGGAGGCAAGCAAAGAATAGGCAGGGGTGGGTGGAGCAGGGGAGGAATGAGGAAGAGGCTGAGGGAGGCTGAAGCGAGGCTGGGAAGGGGCAGTACTGGCCGGGGCGGCAGCACTGCCAACATTCTCCCTCCCTTCCGGGTTCAGTTTGCCTTCCCGGGTTGAACTGGATTTGCACCAGCAAGGAAAAAAACAGATAAAGTACTGTAAACATGTAAACTACAGGAGGTGGAGATGGCGTCTGGCCTAGATGCCCTTAAAAGGGGACTGGACAGATTTCTGGAGGAGAAGACCATCGCGGGCTACAGGCCACGAAGGGTGGTGCAACCTCCTGACATTAGGAGTAGGCTCCCTCAGAATGCCAGGTGCAAGGGAGTGGCCACAGGACGCAGGCATCTTATCCTGTGTGCTTCCTGAGGCACCTGGTGGGCCACTGTGACATTCGGGAAGCTGAACTAGACAGGCTTTTGGCCTGATCCAGCAGGGCTCTTCTTAAAATCACTGGTGTGGAGCCAAGTGTACCAGTCAGGCAGTAAAGAGAACAAATATTCCCTTACCTGCAGCAGGAGCTCCGGCCTCAGGCTACATCAGGAGGGGGATCTAGCTAGGACTGTGCCATAGGTGACTCTTCAGTCAGGCTTCATTTAGCAGCTGGCTGCATCTCTTCCTCTACATACTGTGTGTGCTACTCCACAGAATGCCAAGTGATCTGTGGGTGGGGGTGGGTGACCTTGGGTTGCTTGTACAATTCCTGCAAGTAGCTGACAAGACTCGCCACTTAAGAGATGCTTCTCCGTCCACTCAGCAGAGGTCGAATGCATGAGCCGATGGGAGGTGGTCATGGCGCATGCTGCTTGCCTACACATGCTTCTCTTGTGTAATTGCAGACGAAAGTATGCTACGCAGTATCTGCTCTGCTCTTTCGCTCAAGGAAAAGAACAGCAAAACCCTATTGGGCTTGAACAGTGGCAGAACGAGCGTTTTGCCAGCAGCAACTGCCCTTCGGCGCTTGCAGGACAGCCTCCGAGAGTGCGCCGGGGGCAGGCGGCCTTGGCCATGTGCTCTGCGGAAGCTCCATCAGGCCCCACTGGCCCAGGCAAGATAGCAGGGGAGGCAGGACTGGGTGAGGGAGGGCAGATCAGTTCTGAGAAGGGCTGGGTTTGGCAGCAGTGCTATCACCAAATTCAAGCCCCTTCCCAGACCTGATCCCACAGCATGCAACCGCGCAGATCTGCGCCAGCAGTTTCACTAGCACAGGTTCAAGTAGATCCCTCTGTGCTGCGGAGGCTTACCCCCAGGTAAGGGAACAAACATTCTCTTGCCCGGGGGAGGCCTCCAAGACTGCCCCCCCCCCCGCAGGATGCAGCGTGAGTCATTTTGCCACAGGGGGGCGAGCATAGGGTTGGGCTGAATACCTGCGTAGTGCTGCCCCTGAAACATTTCACCACCAAGGGAACACACAATTGCGCACCGCAACTTAAGAACGAAATTGCCTGCTCCTTGCCCCTTTCTTGAATCAGAAAAGCTGACTTCAGCAGGGGGCTGTTGTTGGGACCAGAGCAAACGTCAGGTGGGGGTGCTTAACCCTTTCCCTACCTGATGTTCCTCCACAGTTTCGGATCCAGCCAGGGGCAGAAAAGGAGGAGTCCCTCCCCTGACTCCCCACTGCAGCGCCACACGGCCATGCCCCCCCCCACCATGCCAGGCTCCATTTTGGAGATGTGTAGAGGCAAGGGAGGGATGGAGGGCTGAACAACACTCATTGCCTCATTGCCGCCCTGCTCCCACTCAACTAATACTGCCTGGGGCATTTGCCCCCCCTTCAAAATGGTAGGACTACCCCTGTTTCTCCACTCCCAGTCCCCCTGCCCTTTGTGTGGCTTCTTCCTTGGTTGGAGGGGGAGGGTAATGTGCCTTTAGAGTCCTGTGGGGGGGATGCTGCTGGGGGAGTGATGGGAGAGCAGTCACAGGATGGGCCACGTTCTCTGCCTGTGGCCTCTCGAACATCAATCTCCCCCTCCCTGGAAAAAAAAAACACCTGCTAACAAATGGGAGCTCCTGTGATTTTTGCATGTATTGCACAGCCTGGCCTCAGCTGCACATTACGCAGTGCACTCAAAAGCCTCCCCAGTGCTGGAGGTCTGGATCTGCCCAATTAGCATAATTGTGCATCAAGCTCCCCTTTGGAAGCACAGACAGCAGGACAGATCTGAAGCCCTGTCGTGCATCCGATACGGAGCCGGCTGTGGTGCGTGACAGCTTGCGTTAGAAGCCTGTCGCTGTTCTTTCCCCACGTATCTGACTAATATATTCCAAAACTGTTGCATTTCCGCACATATACCTCCAGCAGCAGCTGTACAGGTTGCACGTTGGCTGAACATCTACAGGCCTTCCTGGAGTTCCTAGTTTTAAATCCCTCTCGGCCTTGTTTTGTTTTCCCCTAACTTCATTAAAGTCCCTGCAACCCATGCTGGTTTTAAGATAACCATTTGAGGCCTTGCCCAAGACTGAGGCAGTGCACCGCAAGTCACCCCCCCCCCGACCCCAGCGGCGTCATGCAGCTGGAACGCTGGGCGGGAGGAACGGGTGAGCGGCAGCCCGCCCGTTGCGTACCGCTCCGTTTCGCCATCTTCCCCGG
>JAJKFI010000132.1:1137040-1147590 GCA_029204185.1 Lerista edwardsae | reverse complement strand
GCTGCATGACGCCGCTGCCCGACCCAATAGCCCGCCATCTGCCCCTACCATTCCTTCTTCCACTATCTGGACTGAAAAGGGACATGGTGTAGGAGAGGAAGTGGTGAGGAAAGGGGTGACCTAGAGTTTCGCCAATGAGCAGGATGCCGTGGACAGGCTGGCTGCGAGTGCCCCCTTTCAGTGCAAAATGTGCTGAGCAACAGCTCAGTACAATGAAATGTTCACTGAGGTACTGAGTTCCGGATTCTGGGAAATTGCTTTAATTTTCAGGCTGAGGGTGCAATCCTAACCTACTTTCCAGCACCAGGGTAAAGGCGATGCAGCTCCAAGGAAAAGGAACGTGACGACTACTCCATTGCAGGATGCAGAACATGCCCTGTTGGCACAGCACTGTCAGTGCTGGAAAGTTGGTTAGGATTGCACCCTGAGACATTCTTGGACACTCTAGCCCACCACTCTCCTCTTCCACATTTCCTCTTCCACTCCGCTCTCCTTTCTTTGACAGGAAGTGGGGGGAGGAGGAGAAGTGGTGGATGTGGGCAGGCAGAAGGAGGCAGGTACCCCTAATCACCTCCATCCATCAACCTCATGAATGGGCTGCCCCAGAGCAGCTCTGAGCCACAGAACCTTCTTCCCTGGAGCAGCAACACAAGGAGCACCTGACCGCACTGTCTCCGCTCACTGCGCAGCACTTTGGCTTAATGGGCTACTAAAAGCTCTGACGGAGCATCCCTTTGGCACCTTCTTAACCCCTTGCTAATTTTTGTCGGCAGCGCTTTCCATAATGAACGGCTCGCAATCATATGGTTTCATGTTGTTCTGGAAGAGGGACCTAATTAAAAAGGGAAATGAGGATGACATTGTAAAATGTTCAATTAAGTTTATCTCATTACGGTGAATATTAGAGAGGAACCAGCGCTTTTCATATTTTATACCCGTTTTTTTTTTCCTTTCTGGCTCGCATTTAAAGAGCAGGGGTTTAATTGCAACCTGTTCCTTAGTAGGAGGGAGGGAAGGAAGGAAAAGATATTTTGTTAAACATGCACCTTATTAATGTTCACGGCTGCTAGTCTGACTAATGGGAAATTCCAGCCCTGTTAGCACAGTATGGTTTCCCTTTGAAAGCTTTAATGACACAAGCAGAACAACAGCATTTGATGTCTTTCTGGGTTTTTCATCTTTTCCACCTCACCCACAGCTGGCTTCTTGCAAGGGGGCTCCAGCCCAGGGCTTTGGAGGCAGCCCAGAAGCTCTTCACCCTTTTCTGAGCTGTGCTCCCGTTACCCATCGCTGGGGTTTCTGGTTTCCAAACTGCCCTCCAGGGAACGGTTGGTGTGCGTCAAAGTTCACCAAGTGTTCCAAAATGACAAGATCAGTAAAGGCAACCAGGCTCCCCACAAAGTCTGCCCCCCCTCTGGCCCCCTCAGTCGAGCATGTTGGATATCCTGGGCTACTGCACAGCAATAGTTAATCTGTGGTTAATCAGTGGGTAGTTAATCTGTGGAACTCTTTGCCACAGGAGGTGGTGATGGCATCTGGTCTGGATGCCTTTAAGATGCCTTTAAGAGGGGATTGGACGGATTTCTGGAAGAAAAGTCCATTGTGGGCTATGATGGAGTGTGCAACCTCCTTACATTAGTAGTAGGCTATTTCAGAGTATTGGGTGCAAGGAAGTGGCAAGGAAGTGGCAACAAGATGCAAGCGTCTTGTTGTCTCGTGCCTCCCTGGGGCACCTGGTGGGCCGCTGTGAGATACAGGAAGCTGGGCTAGATGGGCCTTTGGCCTGATCCAGCAGGGCTCTTCTTATGTTCTTATGTTCTTAGTTTATTTAATCTTAATTTAATCTGTGCCTTGGTTTTCATCCTGCTGCTGCTAATGCTGCTGTTAATACTAATACTAATTACTAATACTAATACTAATACTACCAGGATTTAATACCTAAAACATAGGTTTGTTTAATCTGCAATAGAAGGAATTGTATTACA
The DNA here is from genome assembly GCA_029204185.1 of Lerista edwardsae. Classification (NCBI taxonomy): domain Eukaryota; kingdom Metazoa; phylum Chordata; class Lepidosauria; order Squamata; family Scincidae; genus Lerista; species Lerista edwardsae. The sequence continues at coordinate 1,145,605 of JAJKFI010000132.1, read as the reverse complement.
TTGATGCTGGATGCAACTTCTGTCTTCCAGGCTGGCCTGACTCGCATCAAAGAAACCAGGCCCCAAAGCCAACTCCATCACATCAGCTGGTCCTGCGCACGTGATCTAATAGGAGTGGGGGGGGGCTCCAATCTGGATTCAGTTTGTGATGGAGGCTGGAGAGGAAAATAGCCCCCCAACCAGGAGGAGCCCCTTTTCTCCATGGTGGACCCCCCTTGCCATCCAGGGCTGCTGCTTCACCTTGAAAGGCCCCATCCCTGCGCGTGTCCACAGTAACAATTCGGGGCCTTTCGTTCTAGGGGCTCTGACATGGGTTTGGCATTTCCCTGCACCACCCCCAAAAAAATACCCCACCTACTGTATGGCTCTCATCCTGTTCAGTGCAAAAGAGGGTGGGAAGCAGATTGGCTGTGAGGCTGCTGTGGCATCAGAGGGTTGAGTAAAGGACCAAACCCCTGTGTGAAAACACTTTTCTCCCCTTTTTTGGGTTGTTTATTGGGTGCTGGGTTTTTTCCTCCCTGGGTAAGATTGCAAATTAGTCTCTGTGCGGAAAACAACAACATCTGTCCAGCTTCCTCAGACAAGCAGCTAGTGGGAAGGGGGGCAGAGCACCCTCCTCATTTCTGCGAGTCTTCCTCCATCCCACCCCATCCTCCACACTGCCTTCCAGGTGCCCCAAATGGTCTCGGTCCCCTCCAAGTGGCTCGGTCATGGGAGTGGGGCAAGGACAGGAGTCATTTGGTGCCACTTTTTGGCAGTGTCCCGCATCTCCCCTCATTATCTACCGTGCTAAAAGAGCCCCCAAAGCAATTGTGCTTTTTTATTACTTGTAAAATGGGAGCTATAAGGTCTAAATACCATTTAAAACAGGAGCCGACACTGACAGGCTGCAAATTTACGAGGAGCCACCCGCATAAAACGTGAGGCCCGCCGCACCGCACTCTGACTCCTTGGCCTGCCTCGGATGTTAATTATCTCTTTTCTCCCATCAGGAAACTTGTCAATTTCACCAGACTAATTGCTGGAGAAGGTTGTCAGTCGCCCAGGAAAGGTCAGTCTCAAATAGTTTACCTCACTGGCAAGAAAACCTATTCACTGAACAAGGATGTGTATCAGAGCCTGCCACAAAGATCATCTAGTCACGCGCACGCACACACACACACACACACACACACACACAGGGTCCACAGCGGTATAAGGCAGAATGTGCTATAAGGCACTCAAATGTTCTAGTACCAGACTGACCACATTCTTCTCATCTAAACGTCTTCCCTCTTGTTTCAACGAGACCTGGTTCTAGGCCTGTCCTTAGTGGGCACTGAAAGCAAACTCTTCCCTCCTTCTGCCTAACACTGAAGACTTGGTCATGTCTCCCTTTGATCTTCTCTTTTCCAGGATTAACAGGCCATTCCTCATTCTCATTTCCAGACCTCTCACCATTTTACCCACTTTGGGGCTCTTCTCTGAACCATCCGAGCTTGTCAGTCTCCTTAGAAACACGGTGCTCAAAACTGGGCACAGTCCTCAAACTGAGGCCTGACCAGGGTGGCAGAGTAGAGCGGCTTCTCATGACCTCTTGACTCTACTCCTCTGCTTGTGCATCTCAGGATGGTATTGGCTTCTTATCTTTTGTTCCCACCAAATCATCTGCTTCCACCATTCCTCCTCCTCCTCCTCCTGGCCAGGCTTGGCTCCCCAGTCCTTGGAGGTTGCTGCTGCCGTTGTTGCTGCTTTAGCTCCACTCTGCAGAGGTTCCACAGGGGACCCCAGGGAAGCTAGTCCCACTCCCGCCTCCCCAGGACTGCACTACCTGGCAAGCAGGAGCAGGTGTCATCCCTGAGAGTGGAACCCCTCCTCCCCTAGACTGCTGGGGCAATGCCCTGCACTGGGTCCTTTGTGGCATGTGGGGTCCCCTGTCCCAGAGAATGGAAAGGAGGCAGTGGTGGCATCATGGCAGCTTCAGCCCCTCCCACCTTCAGAGGGGCCATTGCTGCCTCCGCTCCTGCACTGCCCTATGGGAACGGGGGAAGACAGGAGGAGGAGCCATTGCCAGACTACTCTCTTGGCCAACAGTCTTCTGCAGGGGCTCCTCTTTCTCCCACCTTCTCCACCAACCAATGGGAGCATCCCCTGGAGGCCCCACGAAGATACCACATATCTGGGGATGCTCACCCTGGCCAATGGGAGTTCTGTATGAAGGCAACAGCACTGGAAGTTGGTTGATTCATCTGTGGACTGGGACACACCCAGGGGTTCAGGAGTCAACCAGGTGGCCTTCTGTTGAGTGTGGGCCCTAATCAGCTGGCCAGCAGCCAACCTGGACTGCCCTTGATTTACTGCTGCTTAACATGGTCTGATTCAGAACAGCTTGTCTTACAGCTTATTTACTCATAAGACCCATTCTGTTTAACGGAACCGACTCCCAGGTCAATGTGCGCAGGATTGCAGCCTTGTGTGTTCCTCTCCTAGTGCTCCCTCCATCCTGCCATCACCTTCTGCAAGGATCTCCCTGGTTTTGTCTTTAATGCTCTTCAGTTTCCTCCAAAACTCTTTGGACACACACTTTGAGTGGGAACAACCGAACTGGCTTTGATGTTGATAAAATTGTGATATTAAGAATATTTATATCTTTTCAACTCACACAAAAGAGCAAAACAAATAAGTTCAGGGCCACCTCGATCAAAACTAAATTCTGAGCAACAAGCAAATAACCACCAAATGCCTTCTGAATGATATCATTGAAAACAACCTTGCTTTGGAAGACAGCAAAGTGCAGTCCAGATTCCCTGCTGGGCGAAAATATGAACACTTTATTTCTGGAACTGAAAAATAGAATTATACTGTTCTAAAGGCAACCTATCCTGGTCTCCTAGCTGAACTTTTGCATTTCAGTGAGTGCTTGTTTTATAACGTTACCTGAATGACTGAAATTGTAGTGTGTTAAAGTGGCTTTTTGGTTTGTATTAATCTAGCGAAGTCCCAAAAGCTTTCATTTATAAAGCTTTTTCTAAGACTGGAAGTAGCATTTTTTCAGCCCTAATGGCGGTTCGGAGGCTCGCAGAGGCTGCAGGGGGTCAGCCGCGGCCTCTCCAGGCCTCAGAACACCCTCTGGACCAAACCAAAGCTGAGCTCTATTGCGTTCAGAGGATTATAGGATCCCCAAACCCACAGATTTCATTATCCACAGGGTTCCTGGAGTTCTGTGGGAGTTCCTGGAACCCCCATGAATAATGTGGGCCTGCCTGTAGTTGCTTTTGTCTGTTCTAACTTTCCCAACCTTCAATTTCACGAACTTTGAGTTCTGGTTCTGGTGTTGCGAAAAGAACATCCCTCCATTCACTCTATTTATCTCCTGCATAATTTTGTACATCTCAATCATGTCCCCCATCAGGCACCTTTTCTCTAGACCAGCAGTCTCCAAACTGGAAACCTCCAACTGGAAACCGCTGCAGCCATGAAGACGCTCCCTGGAGCGGCCTGCGCTCACCGTTCCCCCGAGGAGCCAGGCGGCGATCCCGCCTGCATGGCCCAAGTGCCCCACAGCCAGCCGCGCCTGCTCAGAACACCAGGCACGCAGCCTCCCGCGGCGACACAGCCAGGCAGCGGCTGGCGCAGGGACACTCGGGGCATGCAGTCGCGGTCGTCGTCTGGCTCCCCGGGGGAACGGTAAGCAGGGGTCACCTGAGGGAAGGAAACAGGGCACCGGATCTGACTCGCGGGCCGGAGTTTGGAGCCCCCTTTTCCAGACCGAAGAGCCCCAAACGCTGCAGTCTTTCTTCACAAGGGAGGTGCCCCAGCCCTGCAATCATTTTTGTCGCTCTCTTCTGCACCTTCTCCAGCTCCACTATGTCCTTTTTGAGGTGCGGCGACCAGAACTGGACACAATATTCCAGGTGCGGCCTTACCAACAATTTGTACAATGGCATGATAATATTGGCTGTTTTATTCTCAACCCCTTTTTTAATGACCCCAAGCATGGAATTGGCCTTCTTAATTGCTGCCACACACTGAGTCATCACCTTCATTGAATTGTCCACCAGCACCCCAAGACCTCTCTCCTGAGCTTCATAGACAGCTCAGAACCCATTAGCCTATAGGTGAAGTTTTTGTTTTTGGCCCCAATGTGCATCACTTTACACTTGTCTACGTTGAAACGCATCTGCCATTTGGCTGCCCATTCCCCCAACTTGGAGAAATCATTCTGGAGCTCTTCACAATCCCCTCTGGTCTTCACCACCTGGAAAAGTTTTGTGTCATCCGCAAACTTGGCCACCTCCCTCTATCCACTCTATCCATCCCATGCATAATTTTGTACATCTCAATCATGTCCCCCCTCAGGCGCCTCTTTTCCAGATAGAAGAGCCTCAAACGCTGCAGCCTTTCTTCACAAGGGAGGTGCCCCAGCCCCGTAATCATTTTCGTCACTCTCTTCTGCACCTTTATCCAGCTCTACTGTGTCCTTCTTGAGATGTGGAGACCAGAACTGTACGCAACACTCCAGATGTGGCCTGACATCTGGCATCGATTTGTACAATGGCACAATAATCTTGGCCGTTTCGTTCCCACTCCCTTTGTGAACTACTTGGTTGAAAAGTGATGTGTAAATATTCTGAATTTGTAATAATGTGCAAAGAGTACACCTAATAACAATATTTCAGGGACACAAAAGCGCTCTTGGAAATGCTGGCAAGGAGGTCTAGCTTTCTGAAGCGTCAATGCTGCCTCAGTCGCACACTCGAGCCTGGCGGTTTGCGTTGCCCATCATCTTCAGGAGATCCTCTTGGAGCAAAGTCACCTCTACCCACACTCGAGAGTCCAAAGCAAGCCCTGGGCCTGGCAGGCGGAGGCAGGCGGAGCCTCACGACACTCCAGAGCAGTCTGTCCGCTGACGGCAGTGGCAGCCCTGCAGCCCTGTCACATCAGTGCTGCGGCTGCTTGATAGATGAGGCCTGTGGTGCTGGCTGGCTTTGGGAAACGGGTGACGGATGGACCTGTCAGTGCAAAGGTGTCACCTGCTTCTTGTGAGGCACATCCACAGTTGGCAGGCTCTGAAAGCAGGCAGGTCTGCCCACCGCCTGGAGGAAACAGGACAGACAGGCCTGCAAACATGTCCACTGTCCATGGAGAAATGCATAGCAAACAGAGCCAAAGAAGAGCACCACACCCAGCGGCGTCGTACAGCCGGAACGCTGGGCGGGAGGAACGGGTGAGCGGCAGCCCCACGGGGGCGGGGAAGACGGCGAAACGGGGCGGTACGCAACGGGCGGGCTGCCGCTCACCCGTTCCTCCCGCCCAGCATTCCGGCTGCATGATGCCGCTGACCACACCTCCTCTCAGGCAGGCTCAGCTGGGTGTAGTCAGCACACACGAGGGAAGACGGCCCTTCTCAGGCCGTCAGCACACACGAGAGACGGCCCTTCTCAGAGGGAAGGGATGCACTGACTGAGAAGGGGGGATCCAAAGGAAGTGCCCTGCCATGGACCCCAGCACTGCGCACACCATCAGCTCCCAAACACAGCCATTGCTCGGCAGAAGGAAAAGAAAGCGGAAACTCCCACAAGGAGAGAACAAGGCCTGCCAGGGTGCCAACAGAGGACTCGCAGCCCATGGGAAGCAGCACCCGTGTGATGGCAGCACCGGTGGGCAAGACGCGGCTGTGTGGCTGCCTGTCTCCCCAAAAGAAACTTGACTCAGGGAAGCGCATCCCTGTGCACAGTTAGTGTCTCTGGCCGCAGTGGTGGTGCTTGCAAAACGAAAAGAAAACTGGACAAAACCTGGCCTGGCAGGGTGGAGACACTCTAGCCCACTGCTCTCACCTCCTCCACACTTCCTTCTCCACAAAGAAAACAATTCACTGATTCTTTTCCAAATCTAAAAAGTGGGAGATGGAGGAAGAGTGGCAGGGTGGACAGAGAGCATCTCCCTCACCAATCGGCTACCTGGCCACGTTAGTCAGTCTCACGTTAGCCTGTCTAGGGTTAGCCCTAGAGGTAGAAATCTCTCTCCCTCCCCCCTAAAATTCATAGCTCAATCCTATTGGGCTAAACCACCCACAGAATGTGCTGGAGCCCTCCCACCTCCATCTCCAGACCAAGAAGGACCTGCCAGAACAGGTACGCCAGTAAGGAAGGCAGGGAGGGGGTGCAGATGGCAGGACTGGGCCTGGGAGGGGCAAATCTGGGCAAGGAGGGGAGCGAAACAGGAGGGAGTGGAGCTGATGGTGATGGTGCCTGCCAGATCCTATCCCCCTCGCAGCAGCCTCCCAGCCCCCTTGCTCTTCTCAGACGTGTACCAGGGAAAGTGCTGGCACGGTCCAAAGAGAACCATGGCGGGGGGGGGAGATTTATGGAGGGACGGGGGATTCAAATCCCTTTTCCCCGTTGAAGCCTTCCCAACTGTCAGCCACTGGATCCAGGCTTTTCAGCACAGCTGCACCAGTGGGGGGGGGGGGGACAGGATTGGTCTGTCAAGTTTTCCAATGAAACTGACCTGCGAGGCTTGGCAGAGGTTCACCGGGGGCATAATCATCTCAGGGTTGGCTCGTCTATTTTCTACCAATGATGCTCTAATGAATCATTGGTAGAAACTGGTTTAGGAGCATGAATCCTGGCTGAGCAGCATTGAAATCCATGAGGCCAATGGGAAGAGCAGCCGCAGAGGCTGAGACGGTGCAGCCCTGGAGGGTGGGGGTGGCACTTGGCTCACCCCCTCAGGCCTTGGGCTGGCTCTTCACTGTGGCAAAGGAGGCACTTCTGCTCCTCAGAAGTGCAGCAAAGACCTCGCGGGGAGCTTTTCCTCTCCAGGTGCACCTACTTGGGGAGCCTTTTGTGTCACAGACAAGATGCTCTTGTCACAGCAATCCGCTCTGCGCACCTTCAGAGAACGTGGAGGGCTTGCACAAGCAGCAACGTGCCCCTGCCCTCGTCTCCCTCTCCAGCTCAAATCCCAAAGCTCATTGCTCTCCTGATTGCACGAAACGGTAACGAGTCGCTTTGCAAAAAGAAGCTTAATTAAGGTGTTGCTGTTTCTACACCACACAGATGCGGCAATTACCGTAAGTGCCTCTGCAGGCCATTTGGAACACACAAACAATGCAGGAGGCCTTCTGATGGAATAGCAGGACCCCCCACAGCAATCATAACGATCCTAATGCAACATTAACACGCAGGCAGGCAATGGGAAGTGGGGATGTTAGGACCTGTCCATGCGCTCAGTTCCATCGTTGTCTTGCCAGCCTTGCCATCTCCCATGGGGTGTGTGGCAGGCCTGGGCTCCGATGCTGGCCCCTCTGAGGCTCCCCAGTGAGGTCACAGGGACACACAGCTGGGACCGTCTAGCCCAGGGCGGTTCAGCCATAGGCACGAGTCACAGTCCGGCAGATGGCACTTCACCCTCCTGTCACCCACAGCATAACCCTGCCAGAAGTGGAGGGGGCAGGGTGGCTGGGGGTGGCTGCAGTGATGTCACTGGGAAGTGAGGACTGCACCGGGTGAAGCACTCGGGAGGGGGGTGACACCACTACTGGCCATAACTGAAAATGTTTGCATTTTCAAATATCACCATGTTATACATCATTTGATGCAGAACTTAATGCAGAATGCAGTGAAATAAACCACATTGAAATATCTGAATTCTATCAAAAGTTATACCCCAAATAAACAGAAAAGGAAAACACAACTGCCTTCTGTAATAAAAAGTGGGTTTCCTTAACTCAAAACTGACCAACGAGGCTGATTATTCCAGGAGCCAATGAGGTGTTGTTCTGATGACACAGCAGGGAACCAATAAGGAGTTAGTATGAGTCAGCTCCCATTTCCATGGATCAGAGCTAGTACTAGAATTGGTGTTCAGTTATGTGTGTCATCAGGTTAGCCACTTAAGTGGTTTCGGTTGGTTACTGATTTGTTGGGTGACCTGTACTGTTCTATAGTAAAATAAAGTTAATGGGGTGACACCAAACCTAATGATGCCCCTGCATTTAGGCTGTGCTTATGATATTGTAATGGCTTCTGACCGGAGGAGGTCTATAATGGGGGCAACACAATGAGCTCTCACACTGGCTGCCACAAATCCACACCACTGTGTGGCTGTCCAGCACAGGCCAGGAAAGGAGGACCAACGCAAAGGCGAGAGCATGAGAAGCCCCCCCCCCTCACTGCTGGGGACAACGGAGTGAGCCGCCCACTCTGTGCCCTGCACCCATGGGGGTGCTCAAAAAAGCAGTGCCTGTAAAGGTGGTCTTTGCAAGTGATGTTTGCAGTCACAAAGTAACCCCTGCTAACTGGACAAGAGGCACTTTTTCAGGTGGTGCTCCTCTTATACTGAGCAGGGGGAGATTAATTGTCCCTCTTCACCCCTGCGCAGTGTCTTTCTAGTGGCTGTTGCTGGTGGTGGTCAGCATTTTTTTTTAGATTGTGAGCCCTTTTGGGACAGGGAGCCATTTAACTTCATTATTATTATTTGCCTGTAAACCACTTTGTGAGCTTGTGTTGAAAAGCGGTATAAAAATACTATTGATTGATTGATTGATTGATTGATTGATTGATTGATTGATTGATTGATTGA
>JAJKFI010000132.1:1100753-1133942 GCA_029204185.1 Lerista edwardsae | reverse complement strand
ATTAAATTTATATCCCGCCTTTATGCCCGAAGGCACTCAAGGCGGCATTACAGTAAAAAACAATAAAAACAAACTTAAACATTAAAAAAAACAGTTAAAAAACAGTATTAAAATACAATTAACAAAAATTTAAAAACAACAAACAAGCCCCGTGGATCATAAGATTAATAAGAATAAAAAGATAGCACCTGTCAACAATTAAAAGCTTTTTGCAATAAAAAGGTCTTCAGCCCCCGCCGAAATGTTAGCAAAGAGGGGGCAGTTCTCAATTCGAAGGGGAGGGTATTCCAAAGTTAGGGGCCACCACCGAGAAGGCCCTCTTCCTGGCCGCCACCCCTCTCACCTCTCCTGGTGGCGGCACAGTCAAAAGGGCCCCCCCAGATGATCTAAGATTACGGGTTGGATTATATGGAAGGAGGCGGTCCCTCAAATACCCCGGACCTGAGCCGTACAGGGCTTTAAAAGTCAAAACTAGCACCTTGAATTGGGCCCGGAACAGAACCGGCGGCCAGTGTAGTCGCCGAAGCAGCGGCTATGCACAGAGCGCTGACGCAGGGGTGTCGAGCAACACCCCCGGCTCAGCACTCTCACTCCAAGACCCACACTGCAGGCAGCGCCAGCCTCGGAGCACTGGCACAGAGGTGTGACAAGCCCGGCAAGGGAGGGAGTGGGCGGGGGAGGGTGTTTACCGGCAGGGGGGAGGGCAGGCGGGCCGGCCCAGGAGGAGACTGGCCTTGGATTCAGCCAGAAGGCCAAATTGGAGCAGGTTCAGAGAAGAGCAACAAAGACAATCAGGGGGCTGGGAAACAAGTCCTATGCGGAAAGGTTGAGGGAACTGGGTATGTTTAGCCTGGAGAAAAGAAGGCTGAGAAGGGATATGACGGCACTCTTCAAATATCTGAAGGGCTGCCATAAGGAAGGAGGGACAAATCTGTTCTCACCTGCCTCTGACAGTAGAACTAGGTCCAGTGGGTGCCAACTGCAGGAGAGGAGATTCCGGCTGGACATCAGGAAGAATTTCTTGATGATAAGGGCAGTTCGACAGCGGAATAGTCCGCCAAGGTTGGTGGTGGATTCTCCCTCACTAAAGACCTTCAAGCACAGGCTTGACAGGCACCTGCTGGAGATGCTGAAGGAGGATTTTCTGCTACAAGCAGGGGGTTGGACTAGATGACCTTGTAGATCCCTTCCAACTCTATGATTCTATAATTCTATGATTCTAGTCCCAAGGCTGCACCTGTTTAGCAGGTGCAGATCCGAGGAGTCCATAAGGGAGGCTGGCGCCTACCTGACGGCAAGGGCCCGAACGTGCCCTTGGGCCAGGGAGGCTCCATCCTCCCCAAAGTAGCACTGGATATGGCGCAGGTCGGCCAGCTTCACCCTTCCAGTGCTGCTTAGGATTGTGCTGTTAGACAAAGCTTCACAGCACAATCCTGGCTGCCCTGTAGTTCCAACACAACATCGTTGCGTTGACGCTATGTCATTAGAGCCAACGCGGGGGTGCCGAGCTGGTTAGCAGATGCAGGTCTGAGGAGTGCATTGGGGAGGCTGGAGCCTCCCCAACGGTAAGGGCGCAAACATGCCCTTGCCATTGGGAGGCTCCAGCCTCTGCAAAGCAGCGTTGGATTTGCCAGTCTAACGCTGCTTAGGATTGCACCCTCAGTCAAACTTGTTTAAGACACTTTAATTAGAGGCAAGTGTTTATTAAGGACTGTTTTGAAATCTGAGTAGGAGATTGATTGGCAGCATTAGTCATAGACCTTGGGTTGTTCTCACAAGTCCCTTCTTTCAAGGGCCCAACCCTGTCCAGGCACTGTGCGGAAATTTTGTTTTCTGTTTTTGTTTTACATTGCACGGGTGTTGCTCACTCTGGTGCAAGCTATTGGTGAGCCATCTTCTGCACCAGCAGCTCTGTGCTTGCACCAGCATATGTGGAGATACAGCAGCAGACCTTGGAAACAGGATTGCACCTCTTTCGTACCCTATAAAGACTGGAATGATGACGCAAGTTGAGAGTTCGTTTGTGTGGGCAGAGTAAGGAAATGGTATTGTTTAGTGTGTGCAAATTGCTCCATTGTATCCTGTATTTACAAAGCATTGTTGAAACCACTTAAATGTTGATGAAGAACAGGAGAGGTGAGCTTACTCAGACAACATTCATTTCCAGAATAATGGGCGCTGGAGCAACAAGGGAAGAAAGTAGAGATGAACAAAATGAAGCTACTCTGGGGCAGATTTTGAAGAGATCCTGGTAAAGGAATTAAAAAACTGTAATTCAGGAGAATGTTCTTAAATAATTGGATACATATCGGTCAAAGAGAAAAATGTGGGGGAAAAGTGTAAGCATTTCAATAACAAAAGATAGATTGATGACCTTCAGTCACAGCAGGAGAAAAAATGAGCAGTTATGGGTAGCGGTGGACACTCACAAGAAAACAACAAGGACTGTGGCATGATGGTGACAGCCCAGGGCAAAAAATTGACAGCCCAATCCTAAGCAGTACTGGTACAGCCAGGTTGCCCAAGCCAGCTCTATGGGGTACACAGATCTCTGCCACCCGTGTAGCTAGCGAACATCCAAGCAGCCTGGTATACATTTGGCTGAGGGCCTTTGCCCATCCCGCCCCCTCTCGGACCGGATACGCCCTGTCCCGCCCTCTCCCAGCCAGAACGGCCCCTCCTCACCGCCGGATCACCCTCTCTTCCAAGCCCACCACTCAGCGGCACACTTACCCCTGCCAGGAGCCAAGGGCCGGAGCACAGCACAGGCCGCCCCACTGCTGCTGCCGCCACCTGTGCACATGGTGTTACAGCACATCTGTAACGCCTTTGGCTGGCTCAGAGACCATGTGCTGGCAGAGGCTCACTTAGGATTGCGCACTGAGTTTTTGCCTCAACTAAATGAATATTTAGAAACACTTTACTGTAGGAAGGATATTAAAACTTGGAGGTTTAAATGAGAACGGAGGGGGACATTTTAATATTTTTGAATTAGTGGTTTCTTTGTCTCTTAGGTTCAGATTAAAATGGCTCTGTAGAAATAAAATCTGCATATAGAATTTCTTCTAAATATGCAAAAAAAAACCCTTCCCATAGTCATGCCATCGCAACTGTGAGAGATCAAACCATGACTATATTTAGGAAACGAGAATCGATAACAGCAAATGGTGTGGAACTTTTTGGCATTAGCAGATGCACCTCTGATGATGTTAAGGAGAAGGAAAGAGCTGTAATGTTTGATTGATAAATTGAGAGAGAAGGTTGTCAGATATAAATGGGGAAAGATTTCAGGTGTGTCAATCTTTCTGAAGAATAGGTGGGTGACTGTGAAGACAGAATGAGGCTCAAATGTTTTTTGGGTGAACAAGAGGAAGAAAATTGCCTGGCTTCTTTTTACAGAGGCAATTTTAATTTGTAAGCATTAATAAAATGGGTTTACATTCAGCTCCATTGACATACAAGGCTTGAATTGCCCATTTAAGGGCACAATCCAAGCCCTGACACAGTGTCAATGCAACATTGTTGTGTCAGCACTATATTCACTAGCGCCGATGTGGGGGTGCCAACTGGTGCCAATGTCGGCGCTAGAGCTCCCGGGCTGACACTAACAGTAGCGTCAGCTTGGGAGTGCGGGCACTGAGCCACCCCTGGGCCAGCCGAACTCGGCAGGTTCTGGGCAGGGGTGGATGGGAATGATCTCTCTTCGAATTCCGTGAGTCCAGTCGCAGACCTCGCCAAGGCTCCACCCCAGGGCAAAGTCTAAGGAGCACCACCCCTGCACCAGCTCCCCACCCAGCGCGGTCCCCCACATGCCCTCCACCACGCCACGCTCCACTTTGGGTGCAAGGCAGGCAGGAGAGCCAAACTCTGCTCCTGCAGATTGCCTCTGCAAGAGGCCTTGTTGCCGCCACCCCCGGCACGGCACTGGGGGATTTGCCCCCCCCCAACAACAACAACAGTAGGACCACCACTGTGCGAGTCTAATATTCCGTCATATCATCTAATCACAATTTTAATCAAGGTCTAAATGATGCCAAATATAAGGACTTTGGCGCTATCACCTGGCCGCCACCGCCACCACTTGACCTTGCCAGCAGTGTCCCGGTTGCAGGCGACAGTGCATTGCTGGGAAGTTCTGAGGGTGCAGCAGGATTGGGCCCCAGCTGCGCGAAAACTGGATGTCCTGACTTTTCGAACAACAGAAAACTCAGGGACAGGACAGACGGCTGTTCACCCAGTGAAGTTCTTTAGTACGGAGTGACCATCTCTAATTTAGAAGGCATCATTAGGATTCCTATGCAGTGAAATCGAATTTAGCAATCTGGAAAAACTTAAGGCTTTCATGCTTGGGGATGTTTGCCCTGGTCAAGACCTGGACTATAACGAAGTTTCTGTTCTTGTTTCAAAATCTTCCTCCAGTCCTATAGTGCAAAAATGAAATTGCTGGCAGAGGCTGACACAGAAGTTTTGTGTATTAGAGGGGAAAACCAAAGATGATCTCTGCAAGCTCAGAAGAGGGGGGGGAAGGGGGCGTTGCTCTCCTGGACTTCAGGATGTGTTACTGCGCTGCTCAAATAACCGCATTAATGGAACTGGTAGGTCACAATGCTATGAAACGCAACAGCAACACTGTAAGATGATTAAGGTGTTGCTATGGGCAAACCCTCCTCCGGCCCGCTGCAGACACGCGCTGCGTTGATCCGCTTCCCTCCCACTGAAGCCAAGCAGGAGGCTGCGCGCTCCCTTCCTTGCCAGGCTCTGTCACTCAGGCCTCGCAAATCCAGCGGTGTGGAACGTCCACTTGTATTTTGGGGACTGAGCAAATGACGGGGCTCCCTTGTCTCGTCAAGCCAGAAAGAAGCCCCACACTTCTGGGCTAGCAAGAGCTGCCTAAGGGAGCAGGGGAAGGGGCTTCTGCTTCCTTCTCAGCAGCAGTGGACTCGGCAAGAGGGAAACTGTGAAATCCAAAATGCCCCCCCTTTCGTTTCAACCCACCCCCACCTCCGGCTCCAGCTCATCCCCCCTCCTCTGTCCCGGTGGGGAGAACGGCGTTTCGTGCGTGCAGGTCTGCCCCGGCGTCCTCGTCGGCTCCTGCCCGGTATTAATGAGGCGTTTTCAGAGTGGGATGAGGGGCCGCCGATGAGTCCGCCTGAGGCTGCGCAAGCAGAAGCTCGCCGGCTGCTGTAATTGGGTTCCGCTCCTGCTGCCTCCCTCTGCTCGCGTCTCTGGCAGTTGCACGCCCTGTGCTGGGAGCCGCGGGGAGCCATCGGGGCATGTTTCAAGTTAGGCTCAGGCCCAATTTTATCTCAGAGCTGATAGTTCTACTTGGAAACTCCACCTTCTTAATCTGGGGCTTTTAATTAACATGTCATTGGACTTGCCTGGCACTGCAGGGGGAACCCGCTGTGGTTCTCCCCTCCCCAAGGCAGGGGAGGAGAGGCAGAGACAGCAGACGTTGGGGGCTCCAGCCATCAGCAGAGCTTTGGAAGGGGGCGTGGTTTCAAGGGAGCAGCGGAAGGTCCCGTTGATCGGCCCCACAGCCTCCTCTGACCACCAGCACGCTCCAGAAGCTGACAGGCCTCTTCCCTCCCTGATGCTCGAAAAGGAGAGGTGCTGAGGAGCTCTGAAGGGTGATGGGGAGTAATTGCGGCTGAATGAACAACGTCCGCCCCTCCTGGCCCGGCTCCATCTCTCCTCCTGCCCGCTGCCACTAAGAGGTCCCCTGGGAACTCCTCCGCAAAATCCTTCCGTCACATTCTGACACCCCTGGAGGCATCTCTCTTGAGGAGAGCTTGCCAGGAATAGAAGCGCAGGACAGCAGCAGCAGTGCAGAGTTCCCCCAGGCTAATGAGCAACCAGGGCATGCCAGCCTCCCTCCCAAGCTCTAAAAGTGCCGCTCACCGGCCGCTCCTTCTAGAGTCGCCAGCAGCCCCCTACAACAAGCCCCCTTGACGACTGGGGGGAGCCGGGGGGGAAGGAACACTCCCTACTGTCGCCTGCTTGGGTGCCCAAACACAGCAATAAAGCCATAGATCAACACAAAGACCAAGAAGCCGGAATCTGAGCTGGGCGGGAAGGGCAGGTTGGAGCGAGGATGGATGGCGCCATCAGTCTTTAAGCAGCACATCAATGCAGCCAGCGAGGTCGGGCGGGCAGCCATTAAGCGCTGCTTCCATCGCACTTCTCAGCACACTGAGTGCTCGCGGTGATGTCATGCGTCTTCAAAGGCAGTTTCGGAGGTACTCAGGCTGTGCGCTGGAGGTGGAAGGTGCTCACCCACCCAGTTCACTGTCACAACAGCTGAAATGCTCAGATGGCCTGCCCTAATTTTCTCACTGTCACTGGCAACCAGGGACCAAGCGGTTGCCATCTGTTGGTTGTGGGCCGTAATTGGGCCGTGGAGGCAGGTGCCTGTCAGCTGAGAAGGGCCTCCAATGCAGCGGTGTCATCCTACCGGTTCGCTGGGCGGAGTTTCTTCGCTCACTGGGAGGGTTTCCGTGGTGATCGGCAGCGTGCTCGCTGCCTCCCGTTGTGTAATGGCGAAAGCCCACCCGCAGCGGGCGGGCTTTCGCCATTACGCAACGGGAGGCAGCGAGCACGCTGCCGATCACCACGGAAACCCTCCCAGCAAGTGAAGAAACTCCGCCCAGCGAACCGGTAGGATGACACCGCTGCTCCAATGGCATCAGTGTCCAAGGTCGCCATTTCTAAATCCAGACAAGACGGCTTGCCATTCCCCCCACCCCGTCCCATTCTAGCCTGCTTGTATTGGGGCAAGGGGAGAATGGCCCTGGGTATGGAAGGGTACTGCTGCTGAACTCCCAGGCTCATATGACACAGCCTGCTCTTGCTGAAGCATGTGTGCAACTTCTAGCCGGTGCCGCTGGGCAATACTGCAGGTGGCTGATGGTCTCCCGGCATCTTCAGTGGCTTACAGTCCAATCCTATGGGCCTTCTTACAATTCCTACAGTGTGAAGATCGCACTGCTGTCATAGACTCACGGAAGGAACCTACAAGGTCATCTAGTCCAACCCCCTGCCTGAAGCAGGAAATGTTAGAGAACTGGGGCCAACTCGGGCCTAACCGGCAGGTGCAGTCGTTTTTAAGGTAAATTTAAATTTGGGCTTTGAAGTGGGCAGTGTCTTATCGCCCCGTCCTCATAACGTCAGCCAAGGGCAGTGGCTAAAGTCTTCGTTTGGAGTCCACCTTCTCTTGCTTCTCCCCACGGGAATTGCTCAGTGGGCACAGCGCACAGGCGGCTCCCCCACCTCTGGGAGACACACGGAAGACTGCTGACAGGCACACAAGATGGAAGACGGTGGCTAGAGCTAAGCGTGAGATGGAAGGCAGTAGCTAGGCCTAACACTGGCCACTACACCAGTCTCAGCTCATACTGAGCTTTAGCATTCCTGACCTTCACTCTGCAGGTCCAGGCTGAAGCAGCTGCTTCTTACGGAGCTCCGACCCGTCTTGGGCCCCTTTTCCTTTAAGTTGTTTTGTTCTGTTCTTTTGTTTGGTTCCGTTCTTTCAGTTTGGTTCCTTTTCCCGTTAGTTCATCAGCCCATGGGATCCCACCTAGCATTTCTCTGAGCTTATTAAAATTGGCCTTCCTGAAATCTAGAGTACAGAAATCTAGGTCAGAGGTTCTCAAGCCTGTTGGCACCAGGGCCCACTTTTTAGAACGACAATCTGCCTGGGACCCATCGGAAGTGATGTCACGGCCAGAAGTGCTGTCGTCGTGAGACCAGAGCCTGCTGCTTTCCAGAGACCGTAGCACTAGGTTTGGCCCATTCTCGGCATGTGGGCCTGTGCCATATCCAGCGCAGTCTATGGGAGGCTGGAGCCCCCCCAGTGCTGGCCTCCCGTATGGACTCCTCGGAGCTGAGCCTGCTATACGAACATGCCTGGGGAGGCTCCTCAGCGCACCTCAGGTGCACCAGGTACGGTGCAGGCCCACCAGCCTCACCGCCAGCACAATTTAGGGTTGTGCTCCCAATCTCAGGTTGGTATCTTTGAATAGACGACATCATCTCGGACGCCCATTTTGCACCTGGTTTTTCAGTCTCTATGCAGCAGAATAAGGATACGCAGTCCTTTTGGACCTGGAGTACACCTGGGCTTCCTGCGTCTTATCTCTGGCACAGCGCTTCTGCCCCACCTGTGCTCTGGCCCTTCAGCAAGAACTCCTGGGGGAGCCATGCTCTGTCGGGACTGGCACTCGTTCTGGGTGCAGTCAGTCGGCCTCGTGAAAATGCAGTCCCTACAAAATGCATTTTTCATGTTTCGCAAACTGGTAGGAGCTCTGTTGAGAACAGAAACTGAACCTTCTGCTGGCTCCCAATGAGCTCCACCCCTTGCCAGTTGCTGGTTTGGGGGGACGCCGGCAGTGCTACTGAAGAAGACACGAATGAAGCACCTTCTGCCGATTCTGACGCACTCTTGTAGACCAGGGGTCAGGGAACTTTTTTACTTTTTACCCCAAAATATATTTAGATACGCCAACGTTACCCACCCCCCGCCAGAACAAAAGAAAAAAATTACATATTGGAACCCATTGCTTTTTATTTGATTAATTAATGAGCTTAATTAATGCTATGTAAATATGAAGTTGTAAAGGGCGGAGCAAAACAAACAAAACAAAATGGAGCCAGCCAGCCAGCGACGGAACCGGAACGGGGGTAATGGATGGTCGCGCTGCCAAGACACAGCCGGGCATGCATATAGATTCATATGCATGCCCAGCTGTGTCTCGGCAGCGCGACCATCCATTACCCCCAGGAATTTCATTTTTACCCCATTTGGGGTAATTTACCCCTGTTCCCTGACCACTGTTGTAGACTCTGAGCTCAGTGCAGTTTTGTATTATTGCAACCAATCCTGAGACTTCAGAGATAGGATGGAATTAAAAAAAATGAGTGGGGCTGTGCCAAACATCTAGGGCTCGTCGTGAAATCTCTGACAGGAAAATGGCCTCTCCTTGGGGATTGAGAACATGGCTACCAATGAGGCTGGAGGCTGGAAGTGTTCAGCCTTTCAGAGGGAGGAAACTACTGATGTCTGGAGAAACATTGGCCTCGTTGGGTTTCAATTTGCCTTCAGTGACATCATCACATAGGCAGATCTGATTGGCTATGTGTAGCCTTATGAGAGCACAATCAGTGATGTCATGCAGGGGGAACACAGGGGAACTCAGTTCCACTTGTTAAAATTAGGGCTGACTCCGCCCACTTCACTCCACGGCGCTTCCCCCCTCCTCCCCCCTCCCGATTCCTCTGCAAAGAGCTTTTCTTCCTGGTTGGCTGGCACTCAGAGGGTTAAATGGAGCGACTCCGGATTCCTAGAGGGGCGAAGGGGGAAGGGCTGCAGTGGGGAAGTCCCCTCCTGCACAGCCCCCTTCCTTGCTCCCTCCGGCCACACACATGGAGTCAGCAGCCGCTCTGGTGAGTCTGCAGCCCACTGGGGAGAAGAGGCGTCCTGGGGGTGCGGTGGTGAATCGAGGGGGGCCCTAGAGGGGACGGAGGGGAGCTGGAACTCTTTGAAGCTGCCCTCCTGACGTGCCAGGCGTAAGCGGGCTTTGGTGTGGGGAAGCACCCAAGGGTGCCGTCTGGAGTGGTGCCGCCCCTCAGCCCCTTCCACAGGTTGCTGCCTCATTCTGCTCAGCCAGCCTCGGCTTTGAGGCTTCTGCCCCCGTGCCAATTTTCAACTTCCCTGGCAATTTTGAATAACTCCACCTCGCCTAGCCGCGAAGACCAAGGAAAGGCTTTCGCCGCTGTCTCTCCAGTCCAGAGTGTTTCACTGGCGCTTTGGGTGTGAGGCTTCTTTGGGAGACTGTCCCCATCGCTATTGGAGCTGCAATTGGGGAGGGGGGAATTCTTCGCTTTCTGTTCTGTAGGCGCCAGGCGCTGTACAGAACCAGCTGGCTCCGCCCACTCGTTGCTGACGTCGTCACTGGCTAGGAACCAGCTGCGGGTCAAGGAGATTGACCTCCTTGCCGCGGGTAGACCTGGGCTCCGCCAGCCTCTGGCTTATGATGTCACTTCCGGTGGGCGGGTCCTGACACGTGCCAATCAAAAGTGAGTTCCTGTTCTTAAATCAGTTGGATGCCACCACTGAGCACAATCCCTGATTGGGTGGGATCCCCTTTGTGACTCTTCACAGGAAGATGATTCTTCTCCAAAAAGGCACCGAAGCAGCAGATTGACAAAATAATGGCAATCAGCATTTGCGGCTGATGGAAATATTTGGGGAACAAAAGCACCTCTTTCTCCCCCTCCCATAATTAAGAAGGTGGTCACTTGACACATTAAAAAAAATGCAGGTGCTCCCTCCATGGATACAGAAGGATGTGGGCCGTGGATAAGGAAACCACGGGTGAGGGGGGACCGTATGCAAAAAGAGGCCCCGTGCTTTGCCTTCCTGTAATAGCGCCTGCCAGGCAGGGGTTTCTGCTGAACTGAAGAATTAACCATGCAGGCAACCGGCCTGGGAGACGAGCGGAATGGGAAGAGGAAGGAGTTCTGTTCGTCTCTCTCGAGTGCGCAGGCTGGTTGCTTGCATGTCCCGTTCTTCAGTTAAGCAAGAACGTGGGGCAAGATTCACCCATATTGCAAGCGCGACTACAGGACAACAAAGGTTATGGGTATGCTGGAGTGCGCAGGGGGCATCCCCCAGATCCACAGATCCAGTGAAGCCGCTGATCCCAGATCCACGCATGCAGGGGGACGCCTGTGCCTCGATCTGTCTCAGATGCTCGGATGTCTGATGGAGGAGCAAAGGCGGCTGCACGTCCCACTTCTTTCTGCAGGGCTTCCCCCTCCCCGTCTTCCTGGAGTACCAGACGCCCCCCCCTTTGTGCTCTGTGCCGCATTGCTAAGCTACAAGGAGCTTCATCTGAAAGAGGATGGAGGCACCGGAGAGGAAGGGAGGCCGAAACGGTGGCGCGCCCGAGTGGTGCTGCGTTGCCAGTCCCAGCCCGGTTCGGATGTGTTTACTTTTCAAAGTCCATCCATAATTCAACAGCTTCATTAATTCTCTCGCCAGCCCAGCGCTCCTGACTTTCAAAAAGAAGCTCTCATCCCACTAATCGCCTCCTATCCTCGCTCCCTTTGTGAAGAGCGAGGGATTATTAAAGAGGACCGCAGCCTCCGCTCTGGGCCTGCCAGCGGGACACCCAAGGCAGGAATCAAGCCGCCGCAGAGCCGCCTGCCCACCCCCAGGGCCCACCCCCCGCCTCCCTGCAAAATGCCGAGCAGCAGGTTGGGACACCGTCAGCGCAAGGAGGTGTATTATACCTCCATGCGTCAGCGGGGGAGGGGCCTTTTCCAAGACGAGGCGGGGGGGAAGGCATTCAGGACAGGAACGGCTGTGCCTTGGGCCGGGCCGCAGCCCTCAGATGCTCCTAGAAAGCAGCAGCCACTGAAGTCCACCCATAGAGACGTCTGCAGCACCTCGAGAGGGGTGAGTGCTGGTCAAAATACTGTGGGGATTTCCCTGCAGGAATTTCTGCAGGAGGATGTGCAGAATTTCAAATTGCGTAGTCCCGAACTTCTGATTGCCTCTCCCTTTCACCTAGTGCGGCATTTAAGCTGCTTTTGGGGGCATCGTTCCTAAGCAAAACCAAATCTGTAGGTGTTTTGAGAGGCATTAATTAACAGCCCAATCCTAGCCTGCCCCCCCAACTGATGAAGCTGCACTGAAAAAGCACATGCTGAATCCCGCAGGGAGGGGGGGATCAGGCGACTTTGGGAGGGAAAGGGGCTTTATCTCCCCTACCCAGTGGTGGGATTCAGGGGGTTCTCCCAGGTTCTATAGAACCGGTTGTTAAATGGCCGGGCCCCACCCACTCGCTTACCTTGGCTGGCTTCGGGTTTTTTTTGGCTCCGGTTATGACGTCATAGAACCGGTTGTTAATTTATTTGAATCCCACCACTGCCCCTACCCCTCCATACGTCTCCCGTTCTGCAGTGGGTCTCCTCAGGCCTGCCCCAGGGCCTCTCTGTGCTACTATGTGGGCAAAGGGATCAAGACACCTGGTCCTGGTCTGGCCTGTTCATGAGGCCAACTGAAGTGGCTGCTTCAGGTAGCAGATTGGTGGGGGGCTCCCATGGCTTTCTGCCTACTTGCCCCTTCCTCCTGCCCCCTGGATTGGGAGAAGGAAGAGGGGGCAGAGAGGAAGAGGAACTTTAGTTCTGCGCGAGAGCCTTGCAGAGTGGCAGGAGCAGAGGCTGGCCCAGCACTGGCTGACGGGGGCAGCGTTTGGCCTGCCACCTCGGGCATCAGGAAGACCTGGGCCAGCCCTGCCTGGGCCCCTCAGCTAGACCCTCGGGATCTGAACGACGTGCCACCCTGATGACTCTCATGCGATGGCCATCCCAGGAACTGCCCTCTTGGCCCGGGCGGCCCAGGGAGAGAATGAGGAGGGGGACTTCCTCGCCCAGCTTCTTGGTCTGCCCGGCTGGACGCAGCAAATCCGGCGTTGCGGCTGCCCCTTCTGCCCTTGCTCCACCCCAAACGTGGCCCCATTAAAAATGAGTTGCTGGGGAGAGAGAGCCAGTGCGGGCCGTGTGGTGTGCCCAAAATCCCCATAGCGCTGCTACGGAGTGCCGGCTGGCGAGGAGAAAAGAGATCTTTCCCCACACTTCAGAAATCACCAATTAAACTTAGAGGCAACTGAGAATCGAAGGGTTTCCTGCTGCACAAGCTTGAGGAAAACAGCCTTCCTTTTGCAGCTCCTCTTCATTTCAGGGGGCTTCTTGCTGGACCAAGATGACAGACCGGGGGGTTGTGCGGCACTGCCGCTGCAGATGCCGGAAGAAGTTCCTGCGAGATCCTGCCTGGGGGGTCTCAAGAGCTGCTCTCAATACTTCCAAAGAAGAGGGTCCAGTTTAAAAAAGATTTGCGAGTGGAATTGCACAAGGCTTTGTGGCACTTGAGACAGTGCACCAAATGCTGCCCCCCTTGTACCCAGAGCCACACCAGCCCCCCTGCAGCTCCTCCCGCTTCCACTCCCCGGATTTGAACAGGAAGAGGAGCAGCAGGTGGAAGAGGAGAACTGGAGGAGAGGAGGAGAGTGGTGAGCTAGAGTGTCAGAGGCTGCCGGAGAAACCTGTCCCACCTCTCCCCCCCCCACCACACACACACACTGTTTCTTTCTTCTGTGTTCAGTCCAGCAGGACCAGCAGAAGCAGCAGGGCAGGTGAGTGTTTTGTAGCCTGTAGTGGGACTATTTGTCTTTTTTAAAATAGTGAAGAATTTAAATATTGGGGGGGGGACAACAGAACCCCTCAAATGCTGTGTTTTGTTCTCTGGCCTCCAGGCCAGGTCTGAGGGGCTTGTTTCCCTTTTCCCCAAGGAAGACATCGTCAAAGTGAAAGCAGGCTGAAGACAAGGAAAGGTTGGGCTGCCAACGCACATGCCAGCCAAAGTGAATCCACACCCAATAAAATCCCCTCCCCATCACACTCTGCGGCCGACCACCACTTGGATGGTGTCTCTTTAAAACTGTTATTAAAATTGTTTTCTAGCTCCATCAGATTTGAACAGAAGGCGTCAGGGCAGCCTTTCCCCCCCCCCATCCTCTTCTCTTCTCCTCCTTCCTTCCTCCAATCGCAGTCCTGTCCATCAGGGGATTAATGAATCTGCTTATCCGACTCCAGGAGAGATTTGTTTAAAATATCACCTTGCGAGACACCTCCGGAGGGAGGAGTGAGCTGGCTATTACGGCTTCAGTCTTGGCAAAGCGAGACAGCAAGGGGAAGAACCTGCCATGCTCCAAAGGCGACAAAACCCTAATTTTCCATAAATTACTCTGGGCGTCTTTGAATTGGTTTTAAACAGCCATTTCTCTCTCCCAGGGACTTGGATTGATGGGGCCGGATAATCTCCACTGAAGACACGTGGAAATTAGAGCCTCTGCCAAGGAGAATTTTCACAAACACAAAACACTCTCTGAGAAAACTGTGGGGCAGACACAACAGGCTAATGGTGGGGATGTGCAACGTGGACAGATGCAGAGGAAGTTATAACAGAAGTTATCAGCGCTTTCTCTCAGAAGTCTCGAAACCAGGTGCTCTGGCAGCTACACTCTGGCACTTTCCTCCCTGACCCACTCTGGAAGCAGAGCAAATGGCTGGTGCTACAGCACCGCCATCACAGATGGCCAGAGAGTGGTAGTGCAACTACCATCCCAACAGAAGAATTTAATTTGTCACCTGAGATACAGTATACTCTGTCTTTAGGCCAAGGTGGACAATTGTATAGTGCAGACACAGTTCTGTTTCCTTGCAGCAGTTTCCCTGTTAGGGATGGGAACAGATTTCCTGGCTTTGCAACTATTCAGTGTGTTGAGCAGTTCCGCCTTCAATTTGTCACCAAACATCAGTTGGCCATCATTACTGAGTAGCAACCCCACCCTCTCTTCTTCTTCCTTTGGGCATATCTGAAAAAGCCCTTTTTGTTGTTTTTGACATCTCTGGCCAGCTCATACTGAGCTTTAGCATTTCTGACCCAGCAGTGGTATTCAAACTGTGGGTCAGGACCAAGAAGGTTTAATAACAGGAGGTGCCCTGCCTTAAGTGCTAATGCTCCTGAGGTGAAGCCAGTGGGTGGGCTTAGCCGCCATGTTGGTTAACTCAAAACAATCCTCATTCCAAGCATTTCAGATTGCTTTGCTCGTACTGTTTAGGATTTAATAGTTTATTCCTTAAATAAAAACTTAAGAAAATAAAAACGTGATCATGTAGACACATTATTGCTAACCTTATTATGATTTATATGGTTAAATCCTCATAATTATATTACTGAACATACCTGACGAAATGCTACTTGCTGTCTATTTAAACTCAGATTGCACTATTTTGACAGACTATTGAAATCTACACAAGCAAAAATAAAACAGTCATGCCCCATAAAAAAAAATTCTGTTAATGTTCAGAATTTCATAAATATTACAGTAGAAAATGAAAGGCGAAAAAATAAAGTGTGAACGGGAAGGAAACAAAAGGGGCAGGGTGGGCAAAAATTAGATAAATATATAGGAAAATTTCATTAAAATCTCTTCATAACATAAGTAGTTGTCAATATGAGAGTAATTCTTTTTCACTTCTAGACTATTAAGAGTATTTTTTTAACTTCTACACTCCCCCCCCCAAAAAAAAACAAATTCTGTTAATGTTCAGAATTTCGAGAATATTACAGTAGAAAATGGAAGGCGGAAAAATAAAGTGTGAATGGGAAGGAAAGGAAACAAAAGGGGCAGGGTGAGCAAAAATTAGATAAATATATAGGAAAATTGCATTAAAATCTCTTCATAACATAAGTAGTTGTCAATATGAGAGTATTTCTTTTTCACTTCTAGACGATTAAGAGTATTTTTTTAAACTTCTACACTCCCCCCCCCAAAAAAAAACAAATTCTGTTAATGTTCAGAATTTCGAGAATATTACAGTAGAAAATGGAAGGTGGGGGGAAAAAAGTGTAAACGGGAAGGGGGAAAAAAGGAGGGGGAAATTTTTATTTATTTGTTTACCTTCTAGACCATTAACAGTGGGTGTCAGAAAATGGTGAATAAGATTGCTAGGAACAACAAGAAATTACACAGCTTCAAAAATAATGCACTGTTTCAGTGAATTGTAGTTTTATTGAACCGATGTAATGTGAATACATGAATCTTTCTGTGGAAATTAAATCCCATTTTTCTGACAGCAATTCGCACACCCGTATGCAGAACACGCAAGCATGATTAAAGAGATTGATATTAACTTTTACACACGTGCAGGAAGATTTTCATTTGTGAATTCGCGGCAATCCTCCTTGGCGGCAATGATCTGACTGAGTCAACCAATATGGCCGCAGGTGCTCCGATGTGGCTTCAAGAAAATGATGTCATGCCGCCTCCTACTATTAAACCTTTTTGGTCAGGACTCACTTGGTAGGTCGCGACCTGATGTCAGGTGGGTTGCGGAAACCTGGGAGCAGCCATCTTGGAAACTGCAGACTTTACATAAGAACATAAGAAGAGCACTGCTGGATCAGGCCAAAGGCCCATCTAGTCCAGCTTCCTGTATCTCACAGCATCCCACCAGGGAGGCATGAGACAACAAGATGCTTGGATCCTGTTGCCACTCCCTTGCACCCTGTTGCCACTCCCTTTCCCCCTCTGAAGTAGCCCACCACCAATGTAAGGAGATTGCACAATCCATCATTGCCTATAGCCCACGATGGACCTTTCCTCCAGAAATCGTCCAATCCCCTCTTAAAGGGATCCAGACCAGATGCCATCACTACCTCCTGTGGCAATGAGTTCCACAGATTATTATTATTATTTATTGGATTTCTATCCCGCCTTTCTGCCCGAAGGCACCCAAGGCGGCATTACAATACAAAAATACAATAAAATACAAAATTTAACATTAAAAAGCAATTTAAAAACAATATTAAAACAATACAATAAAACAAAATTAAAACAAAACAATTCCAATTCCAATTCCAATTCCAAACCTTTATTGGCATACAAAACGTACAATAAAAACAATTGGCAAAGAAAAAAAAGAATAAAAAATAAAATAAATAATAAATAAAACAAAGAACAGATAGGGCACACCCAAACGGCCACGTGAGTTCTCAGGGGGCGGTATTCCTGTTAACACGGGCTAGGTTGGAATTCACAATACAGGAAATAAAATGTGCAAACTGATGGATAAAATTAGGCTCGTCAGTGCTAAAAAAATTTTTTAAAATTTCTGAATCAGACATCTGATGAAAAGCTGCTGCCAAGGGCTTAAAGAACTTGTCTCTGGCCTCCTTATGCAAGGGACAATATAAAATTAGGTGCTCAATAGATTCAACTACATGAAGATAACAAGGGCAAAGTCTATCTGAATAGGGGATACCACTGAATCTGCCCCAGAGAACTGCAGAAGGCATCACATTACATTGCAACGAGCAAGCGATAGAGCTCTTCTGACTTTAGGGCATTCCAAAATGTGAAAGAAGACCGGGAGTTTGCCGATAGTAACGGGAATTTGAAGAAAGAGAGGGGAACAGAGCTTGGAGGCAGCGGATAGGAGTGTCTGAGAGTGGATATCCAGAAACCTCTGTTTGATGATTCTAAATGCTTCATTAATGGAAACGGAACCAATAAGGTCTACATCAATGCCAATTTGTTTAATTTTTTGTAACCATGACCTGGCTGAAAAGGAAGAATCATTTAACAAATAAAAAAGAAGACTATTTTTATCTTTATTAAAAAAAACTTTTAACCAAAATTTGGAAGCTCTAATCCATGCTAGGGTCTCAATCTTAATTTGACCTGATTCGACACAAAGGACAGCATAAGGCACGCAGTTAGGCATGCCCAGGATAGTACGGAGGAAGAGAGCTTGAATCTGCTCGATGGAGTAAGAGAATGCTTGGATCCAGAGGGGGATCCCATAAAGGATTTGCGATACTGTTTTGGCATTAAACACTTTCAGAGCCGGGGGAACATAAGAGCCACCCCTGCTGAAAAAGAATCTGATTACAGCTTGAGCAGATGACCTGGCCAAAGAACGAACCATGGTACGATGGGCAGTCCAGGAAAGATTATATGAGTACAGAATACCAAGGTATTTAAAAGTTTTGACCTGCTCAATCAGATGGTCTTTGAATATCCACTTCCTCTGTTTCCATGTTCTGGTAAACACCATTATTTTGGACTTGTTGAAGTTCAAGCAAAGGTTATTAAAAGACAGGTAATCTATACAACGGTTGACCATACGTTTGAGACCCAAGCGAGAGCGGGATAGAATACAATTTAAAAAACAACAAGCCCCGTGGATCATAAGTTATAATCAAGATATAAAAGTGTAACAAACTACCCGCTGGGTAAAAAAGTACTTCCTTTTATCTGTTTTAACTCTCCCCACACTCAATTTCAGTGGATGTCCTCTGGTTCTGGTATTGTGAGAGAGAAAAGAACATCCCTCTATCGACTCTATCCCTTCCGTGCATTATTTTGTATGTCTCAATCATGTCCCCCCTCAGGCGCCTTTTTTCTAGGCTGAAGAGCCCCAAACGCTGCAGTCTTTCTTCATAAGGGAGGTGCCCCAGCCCTGTAATCATTTTTGTCGCTCTCCTCTGCATCTTTTCCAGCTCCACTATGTCCTTTTTGAGTTGCAGCGACCAGAACTGCATACAATATTCCAGGTGAGGCCTTACCATCGATTTGTACAACGGTATAATAATATTGGCTGTTTTATTCTCAACCCCTTTTTTAATTACCCCAAGCATGGAATTGGCCTTCTTAATTGCTGCCGCACACTGGGTCGATACCTTCATTGAATTGTCCACCAGCACCCCAAGATCTTTCTCCTGAGCTGTCACAGACAGCTCAGAACCCATAAGCCTATACGTGAAGTTTTGTTTATACTTTGGTGAAGTTACTCTTGTTATATTCCTTTTATGAGGTCAAATTTTCAAGTGAGAGTTTTTTAAAATATTTAGTTCAGTGTTTTCACATCCTATTGGGTCCTCATTTTGCTTTCTGTCAGGGATGTTTCAGGGTTGTGCAATTGCTGCAGTCCAAGAAGGCCAGTTTGCATTTCAGGAATGTCATTTTATTATGTCACAATTACAGCACTTCCTGCTGGATGATGTCACTTCCTGCCACAACATCAGTTCCAGGTTAATGACATCACGTCTGGTGGGTCCCAACACGAGTGTCATTCTAAAAAGTGGGTCCTGGTCTAAAAAGTTTGAATACCACTGTTCTACAGGTCTGGGCTACCTGTCTGTACTCCTCCCTGGTGATCAGTCCCATTTTCCATTTTCTATACACATCTTTTATCATCTTCAGCTCACCACTGAGATGCTTGTTCAGCCATCCTGGCTTTTTGAGGTGTCTTTCCCCTTTCTTTTTCATAGGAATTGTTTTTGGCTGCACCTGAAGCAGCTGCCTCTGTAGGAGCTCCCACCCATCTTGGGCCCCTTTTCTCCTAAGTTCATCACTCCATGGGTTTATCACTCCTAAGTTCATCACTCCATCATTTCTCTGAGCTTGTTAAAATCAGCCTTCCTGAAATCTGAAGTACAGGTTTTGCTGCGTATTCCCTTTGTTTCCCATAAGATTGAACATTCCAGCAGTTCATGATCACTTTCGCCTAAAGTTCTACTACTGTGTCCTCATCAACCAATTCCTCCGGATGGGTTAAGATCAGGTCAAGGATGGCCCCTCCCCTTCTTCCTCTACTTTCTGGAAGATGAGGTTATCCTTCAGGCCCAACAGGAATTTGTTGGAGCTCCCATACTTGGCCGAGTTAGTCTCCCAACAGATATCCGGCTGGTTGAAGTCTCCCATTACAACTACCTCCTTTTTCCTTGTGATGCCTGTGCGTTGTTTCAGAGAGGCACCATCCTCCTCCTCCTCCACTTGGCCTGGAGGTCTATGGTGGACGCCCACCCCAAGGTTGCCTTTGCTGCTGTTCCCCCTCATGTTTACCCAGAAACTCTCCACAGAGCTATCCTGACCATTTTGGATTTCTGAGCAGGTGTATACATTCTTGGCATCTAACGCTACCCCTCCCCTTTCGCCACATCTGTTCCTCCTGAACAACTGGTAGCCTTCCATTTGCACATCCCAATCACGAGAGTCATCCCACCTGGTTTCAGGTGTTCCTATCAAGTCAAATTCACCTGCACTTGCTAGAAGTTCAAGCTCATCCTGTTTATTTCCCATGCTCTGTAAGCCCTGGGGGTTATGGTCCAATGGCCCCTCCCCTTCTTTGGTTAGTCTGGGTTTCTCTAAGGCCTTACTAGTTACAATGGTGCCTCTACGGTGGCCTACTGAGGCACTTGCCTGCAGATTAGGCTTCTGACCAACGTCTCCAACCCCCTCAGCCTTCAGTTTAAAGCCCTCCTGATCAAGCTCACTGTGCTTCCACCAAAAACATTCTTCCCCCTCGGTGCAACCCGTCTCGTGCTAGCTGTCCTTCATCCAAGAAGTGCAGTTGGTGGTCCCAGAAGCCAAAACTCTCCCGACTGCTCCATCGGCGTAGCCAGTTGCTCCCCCGGAGGATTCTCCTCTCCCTCTGGAGTCCTCTGCCTGCTACTGGGAGGACCGGTGAGGATGCCGCCTGGGCCCCCGGGTCCTTCACTCTCCTGCCCAGCGCCTCGTAGCCTGAAACAACCTGCTCACAGCTTCGCCCCACAGTGTCATTTGTTCCCATGTGTATGAGCAAGAAGGGATAGTTGTCTGTACAGAAGGGATAGTTTTGTTTTGCCTTGTTTTGCCTTGAACCCCAGAAGTGCAGAAGACCTGGCTGTCTGGACAACGTCAAACCGAAGTTGGAGACAGCAACAGCTTAGCGCGGGGCAAGGAGACGAATGTCCAGACAATGCCACTAAAGGCACACAAATGAATTGTATCAGTGACAAGTTGCTGCCCTTTCATGGTGCCCAAAATCTGCCACCTGAGGCACCTGCCTCCCTCTGCCCAATTGCAGGGATAGCCCAGAACGTTCCACTCAAATTGCACAAGTAAGGAGTGCCAACCCCCCGGGGAAAGCAGGCTGTGTCATGCAGCCTGATCCTGTTGGCATGGAAACTGTCCTCCATTTTGGGGATCCCTGGAACGAAGGATTCCAGATCCTCACGACTCAGCTGAGAAATGGAAAGCAACCAGCAGGGCTCCTTTCCTGTGGGATCAAGCGGAGAACCGATCCCTCTGCTGTTAGGGAACTGGACTGATCAAGGCCACTGGACCAGGCAACACTGGGGCATGGAATTCCTCCATCAGTATGGACAGGGTTATGTGCAGCCTGCAGCACAGGAAGATGGCCACGGGTTCTCCTGGGTGCAGAACTCGGAGTCCTGAAAAGCTCAGGGCCAAACGAGACGAGAGGCAGGTTTCACAACTGGGCCCTGCAGGTCTGTTTTCCTAAGTATAAATAGCAGTTGCCTGGAGACCTGAACTGAACTGGAGCACAGAGTGAAGGCCCTTCCCTGCCGTGGTCCTGACCCCAACTGGGGCACCGCATGGCTCCTCCTGCATCCAGCAGAACAAGCGCACAGCCCCTGCGCACGCACGCACGCACACACACACACACACACAGAGAGAGAGCACACCTAGGCTGGCCCTGTGGCTTCATTCCATTCGCTTCAGGGCTTCACAGCCAGCAGGAAGTGGTGGGCAGTGGTGAGGCCGATACCAGGAGGGGGGTGCAGGAAGCCGTTCAGTGGCTCAGGGGACGCGGTTGAATAGCTCGTGGTTTTGCCATTCCAGGCAATTCCGCCTGCCTCCCACCAGAGTTTAATGAGTGGTCTTCACCCTTGACCCCATGTCATGACCCCAATATATAAATAAAAAACAAAGTATGAGGCTGGGGACCCCTCCTCAATCCCTCCCCATTCCCCGGGCTCGATTCAGCCACCCACAGTCCGGCCACTGCCCTCTCCGTGCCCCTCACACCACCCACCCACCCCAGCACTGTTCACTATAACCAAATATTCTCATCAGAGGGAACAGAAAAGGCTGCCCTGAAGCCTGGCGCCAGTGAAAGCCATTTCAGCACAATTGCTGAGAACCTGAGCAGGATTGGGACACCGTCTCCTGGTTCCTGAAGGGGTAGATCACCTGCCCCTTTTACCTGCTGGTGCGCTAGTCCAGCGGTCCTCAACCTTTTCCATTCCTGTAAGTTGCCGCTTCACGTTGAGGCTTCATGACCCCACTGGAGTTGCAGCCCCAAAGTTGGCCCCAGGGGCCCACCCCCTTCCCCACAGAGCTCAGGCTCCACTCCGCTCAGTGGCTGAACAAGGCAGCAGCCCCACAGAAGGGCAGAGGAGTGGGGTTGAGCAGGGGCAAGCAGGTCTCGCCTCTCTCTCTCTCTCTCTCTTGTCTTCAACCTATAGATCATGTATTTCACATGGGCACATCTGTATCACAGGATGTACACACACACCCCGTTCACTATACAATGCTCAGCGCTCTCTCTCTCTTTGGCATGGGGTCAAGCCCCTTCCCCACCACCCCCAACTGCGCATTTCTGAGCTGACTCCACCAGCTTCTGGCCTTAAGTCTCTTGTCAGGGAAATTCATGGTGGAAACAGCCGAGGCTTTCAGCCCCATTAACTCCGAATTTACGGCCCTTTCTCCTTCCTGCAGTCCAGGTCAGGCTTGGTCTCCTGTCAGTCTGTCATATTACCACTGATGAAAGGCTTCTCTCCCCACCAGTGCTGCTGCCCAGAGAATCTCCAAAGGCCTTGGAGCCAAGCTGGCCTTTCTTCACAGAGAAGCCATCTGTCTGGGACATTCAGTAGCCATGTCTGGGGAGAGCAGCAGAGGCTGGAAGCGGAGTGGAAATTATCTCCTTTCCAAGTAGGTGCCTGACCCATCCAAGCTGCAGAGTGCAAGTGTGAGCGCCACATCACAGAGAGGCTACCCACAATCAGTGCCTTTAATAAAGGGTTAACCACCTCCATATTTTCTAACTCCCCCTCAAAGCTGTGAGAACTCGCAACGTGCTCTGTCAAAAAACCGTGTCTGACATTTGCAAGGAACTGCTAAAGCGGATCTTCCCAGGTGTGGTTTCCGTGACGAGAAGAGTCTTTGGTGCGTGCATGCACTGCCAGGCATACTCTCCACCACCTTTGGAAGACCTTCTGCCAAGTGCAGAGGTGAAGGCAGTGATGTCATTCAGGGGGAACGGACCAGAACGGGCATTCCGGATCCTTACGGGCTCCGTGGCTGGTTCCGGGTTCCCGACAAGTGCCAATCAAAAGTGAGTTCCTGTTCCTAAATCATTTGAATGACACCACTGGGTGAAGGGTGTGTGCTTTTACACTCTGGGTTTCTGATTGAGACATACAAAATTATGCACTGAGTGGATAGAGTAGACAAAGGGAATCTCTTTTCCCTTTCACACAATACCAGAACCAGGGGACTCCTCTAAAACTGGGTGTTAGGAGAGTTAGAACAAACGAAAGTATTTCTTTACCCAGCATGTAATTAGAAGAGAGGACTCTTGAGAAAAGACCCTCATGCTGGGAAAGTTTGAAGCAAAAGGAGAAGGGGGCGGCAGAGGATGAGATGGTTAGACAGTCTCACCGAAGTGATGAACATGAAATGGGGCGAACTCAGGAAGCTAGAGGAGGACAGGGAGGCCTGGCATGCTGTGGTCCAGGGGGTCGCAAAGAGTCGCACACAACTTAGCGACTGAACAACAACAATTAGAATGTGGAACTCCTTGCCACGAGATGTGGTGATGACATTGGGCCTGGATGCCTTTAAAAGGGGATTGGATAAATTTATGGAGGAAAACTCCATTACAGGTTACAAGCTATGATGGCTATGTCCAGTCTGAGATTAGCTGGTCACTCATCATGAGGACCGGTAGGAATTTTTTTCTGTCATCCAAATTGGCCAAGTATGGCTGGCAGTTTTTTTTTTGCCTACCCCAGACTGGCGAGGGAGGGATGGGTGTTCAGTAGGTTACATGAGTTACATTGTGCTTAATAAAGTTAAACCCCAACCTCGGTCTGGTGTCTTCCTTGGGGGTGGTGCAAGGGTAATGGTCTACTTTGAAATGCCAGGTGCGGGGGAGTGGCAGCAGGGCACAAGCATCTGGTTGTCCTGTGTGCTCCCTGAGGCATCTGGTGGGCCACTGTGAGATACAGGAAGCTGGACCAGATGGGCCTTTGGCCTGATCCAGCAAGGCTTTTTCTTATGTTCTTAAATCTGAGTTCCTGGCAGCTCAATCCCAACTACGGTAAATCCCCTGCCACCGCCACTGCCGCCACCTCTCTGGAGTTGCGCTGCATCTTGCAGAGGGGGGCAGTCACAAAGGTCTCCTCCAGGTAAAACAACGTTCATTCCCTGACCTGGGGGTAAGCCCCCGTTAGCCCAATGGGGCACCTCAGATCTACTTTGTTGGTGTAGGTCCAAGGCAAGGGAGAGGGAATGGGGGGAACGGGATGAGGAGATCAGTGCAAATCACTGGTACCGAAATCTGCCCCGTTCTGATCCTCCCAGACACTCCCAATCCTCTCCCTCCCCACCACGTTCCACCCACCCCCTGCCCCTGCTATGGGCTTACTAACCACAGCAGTGGCTGCAGCTCCACTGGCTCTGTGGCGCACAAGACAGCTGGCGATGGCATGCTGTGTGGGCCATGGAGGTCTTTCCTGCCCTGACTGGATGTGCTGTCGGGGACTGAGCCCAGGGCCTTCTGCAGGCAAAGCAGGTCTGAGTTATGGCTCCTCTCCAGAGACGCACCCACCACTCTCCACTCTGGAGACAAACCCCTCCCCTCCCGCCCGTTTTGCCCCAGCAAGCTGCAAAATGGACCAAGCTGTGCATATTTCAATATTTCAAGCTGTCCTTTTTGACCCCTGAGAAAACAAGCCCCCCCCCCCAAAAAAGCAATCAGTGCCACCACTGATGATTCAGAAAAGCTTTTAGGCATTTGGAACAAAAATCAAACAGCACCACGATGATGCCTGGAAGTATTCCCAAGATCCAGGAGATCTCTCGCGCCTGAGAGCGACGGGCGTCTTTCAGGCAGTTTCAAGGCTGCCTGTGGCCAGGACAAAGATTTTCACTTCCTGGCAGTGCACAATAAAACTGATCCAGGGTTTATGGGTGAATGATTCAAAACTGGGGCAGGACTCTGTAAAACGCTTCACCGCTAATCCCTGGAGACAAGACAGCAAACCTAATTCGTGGCACGATGCAGCAGGCAGTTCCGGAACGGCATCCTTGTCCTTAACAAAGCGATGGAGCTGGGCCTTCTGGCTACTGGAGGGAAACACCTGCCCAGTGGTTAGAGGGGCCCTGGCTGCCCCCCAGCCACAAAGAAACCTAGAGGTCCTGGAGGGCTGGGGAAGACCCCTGCCCTGCCCCAAATCCCGGAAGATCAGTGCCTGCTGGTAGGAGCGGCCCTGGGCGAAACCATCTGGCTCCATTCCGTGTGATCCTTGGACTGCTCTGTGGGCATCAGTCATACCTCGGTGGCCCAAGAGTGTTCGGGGGAGTGCCACGGCTGGAACGGCCTGCGACCCTCTTCTCCCACAGAAGCGCCACTGGGCAAGGAGCCCATGAAGCACAAGCCCTGCAGTGCCCAGCAGCAGGAAGAGGTCTGGGCCCGGATTCTCTGGTGAGGCTGGGGGCGGGGGCTGTACGGCAAAGCTGGGCCTCCAGTGGGGGCAGAGCAGCAAAGGGATGTGGCCGGCCAGGCAGGCAGCCCTGGGACTGCGCCTCTGCCCCCCACCAGTCCTGAGCCCAGAGACGGTGTGTTCTGGCTGCACACTTCTTCCTCTAGCGTAGGGCTCAGAGCAGTGATGGCAGAACGGGCCGGTACGCCGTACCGCTTCCTCCAGAGGGGCTGGCAGCGAAGGGCGCCATTGCGCGGCAGAAGCCGTGCGTCTTTGTGCCCTCCGAAATGGAGCGATTCCGGGCGCAGGGAGGCATGGCCGGGCTCCGCCATTGGGGCAGAGAGCTGCCAATCATGTCGTCACATCGGGCCCCATGCTTCAGGGGGGCCCGCACTAGCAGGGTGAGCATCTTGCCTGTGGCTGCAGCTGGGTTCTCGATGAGCTGTAAGTCAGTGGGGCGAGCAGAGCAGCTTTACCTTGGTCT
The DNA here is from genome assembly GCA_029204185.1 of Lerista edwardsae. Lineage (NCBI taxonomy): Eukaryota > Metazoa > Chordata > Lepidosauria > Squamata > Scincidae > Lerista > Lerista edwardsae. Next base: position 1,108,335 of record JAJKFI010000132.1, on the reverse strand, counting down.
CTCCCACCTGCCTCTGCACAGCCCAAGGTGGGCCACCTGGAAGCAGTTGGCAGGGATGTTATATCACCACCAACTCCTTCCACATGCCATGCTTTGCACGTGGCACGAACAGCACTCTTCTTGATGAGTGGGGGCCCCATAGGAATGCCCCACATTGGGCCCAGCTAGGCCCTGGCCCTGTCTGGTGGCATTTCCTCCCTCTTGGGGCCTCAGGGGTGACTGTAGAAGGGCTGGGCTCCCAATCCTTTGTGGACCGGGGGGCTTATATATGGGTAAGAGTAATTAAATGTCCGTTTCCTGCTGAAGCCTCCCAATCTGCCCCCCCCCCGCCAGTGGATACAACATGCCTGTCTTTGGCATGGCTGCATCAGCCGGGGACGGGGAGGGTAGGAGTGAGCTCTCAGTTTGGGATGCACAGAGTCCAAAAGCAAAAGGAAAGGAAGCGCATGGAAGCAACACACACAAAACGGGGTGGGGGGTGGGGGTGGGGGAGGAACTCCAAGGCGCCAAAAGGGCTTCTGCTCATTTCAATGCATTCCAGTCAAGGGCTCTTGCTCTTGAGGCATTTCCAAGGACCCGGATCTTTCTCAAAAGCAAACAGTCTGGTTTTAATGTATCTCTTCTATCTTCAGAGAAGCTTCTAAGGTCTAGATTGAGCATGTTTTATTTGGATGTTTAATTAAGAGGCAATCTTTACAGCATCTTGGCATTGGTACTCTCCTCGGGGGGTACAGCCCCCGCAAACCTGCATAATCCCTGGGTGGGACCAGTTGATGAGGGACCTGGGTGGATGTGGCCATGTCAAAGTACAAGACACCCAGACTCCCTCTACATTGGCGGTCTTCAATTGGTGGGTTGGGATCCCAATGGAGTCACAAAGCCTCATTTTGGGGGGGGGGTCATGGCACACTTTCTAAGCCTGCGCAAGAGAGGGCTTGGGATCCAACCCAACCATAGAACTGCCATCACAAAACTGAGCCCTTGATCGAATCCTGCACAGCCTCTTCTCGCCGTCTTGCCCTGCAGCTCCTAAGGCCAGCCCTGCTTTGGCTGCTACCTCGCAGGGTTGTTGTGAGGACACAAGAGGTGGGGGGAAATCAGGCGGACAAGGACTGGTGTAGATCAGATCCCAGAAGGGGGGGCAGGATTGGCGGTGGATCCCCAGACTCTATTTGTTGGGGTTGAGGCACAAAAAACGTTGCAGGCCACTGCTCTACATACTGGAGCCAGGATGAGGCCATTCCTCCCTTGGGGAAGACCCTTCAAGCCCTGGCCCCAGGCATGGATGGACAATTCCTGCCTTTCCAAATCAAAGCAGCCCCTGGAAGAACGGGTGTGCTCCACGGAGCCCTCCCCACCACGGGGGTTGGTCTGTGAGAGCTGGAAGTTGCTGGAAAACCCTTCCAGGTTCTGTGGCCCTATTTCTAGGGCGACTGTCTTGTAATGAACTAGCAGAGCCCCTGGAGGAAGAGGGACAGGCCATTTGCTGCTCCAGACAGATGTTACTACTGCAAGCTTGGAGTGACATTGCAAGAAGTGAAGATCGTAGAGAAGACTACAGGGGTCAAGGTGTGATGAAAAGAAAAGCATCACTGTTATAGACCCTTGTGCCAGCCCCAGTCTTCCCCGCATCAGAGGTGGTGCGCCAAATGCCTCTACCCCCACCTGCACCTCCACTACTCTGACCCAGCCGTGCGCCACCTTCCACTGCCTCTCCTCCTCCTCCTCTCGGTCTCTGGCTTCAAAAAGGAAGAGGGAACACAGAAGAGAAAACATTTCATAATTAAAACAAAAGGTAACACAAGGCAACCAGTCAGTAAAGGCCCCTCAGGGAACAGGGACTCGTGAAGGAGCCATTAAGGGGCAATTTACACAGCTCCACTAAACAGGAAGCCATTGCACAGAGAGAGAGAGAGAGAAGCCCAAAGGAGGAGGGCTCAGTGGTGGGGAATCTTTGCTGACTGGCCTTGGCTTTTGCGTGAGCATTAGAGAAGGGGCTTGAAAGGAGCAGCCCTTCAAGGAGGGCAGGTGGGTGGAGGGAGCAGCACATCTGCCCCACTCCTGCCTCCCGCCTGCCTGTTGCCACACTTGGCCTCGCCCAGCTCCATCATCCTGTCCAGGCCCACAGTGGCGCCTCCTCTTCCCACGCCTCTCCTTTCGAAATGATAGAGAGGAAGTGTGGGAAGGAGGAGAGAGAGTGGCAGTGGCCCAGAGTGTCCCAGAAGATGCCATAGTCAAGCCACTGCCACTCTCTCGCCTCCTCCCCAAGCTTTCCCACTCCTCTCCGCATTCTAAAGCAGCACAAGTGGGAAGAAATGCAAGTGGCCTCTGCAGGATCGGGGCCTGGGCTACAAGGAGGAGGCACCAGAGGGTGGCCTTCATGCACCACCAGCTATGGGAGGGGGAGGAAAGGAGAAAGAGAGAAAGGGTGCACCCTGGAGAGGCGGTGGCATGCTGGGCACAAGGAGCCCTCGCTTGAACCAGGGGGCAGTTCCTGAACGTTATGGAGAAACTACACCATTAAGGGCCACTGTTTCCATTCCACGGTGGCTGCTGCTAGCAAAGTCAGGCAGAAGCTGTCCTCAGTAGCTGTAGGGATTAAAAGATTTCTAGGTAGGAGGGCAAGACCCCCCCCGCACACAGTGCTGGCCAAGCAGCTTTCTCGTGAGGGGAGAGAGGCTGGCCATCTGTTTCATTCATAATGCATTCCCCTTGCCTTCTCCCCCCCCCACCCCATTTTTCTCCACGTCCTCAGAACATCAGTGCCTGGTGAGGACTTAGCGCAATTCAGAGGTAGCGGCCCAGGGAGGGGGGAGGGAGGCTGTAGAATAGAGTAGACTGTCTGGCACAGAACTAATAGTTATTATCTACATTAAGCACCACAGCTGACAGGTCGGAATTAATTTCTGCTCAGCAAGAGATGAAAGTCCCCCATTTTTCAGGGACAGCTACACCACGCAAGCCGGGCTCAAGGAAAATAACTTAAAGGTGATTAAAAATGATCTCCATTTTATGAAGAATAATTCTAATTTATCTCTTCCACTGGCCCCCTCTTTCCTCGGAAGACATCCCAGGGATCGCAGGCACAGGCCACTGTGGGGCTCAGGCGGACTCCTCCGTCCCACAACGCGGCCGTCACATCCAACAACCAGGCTGCGAAGATGGAGCCACCAGCTGCTGGGTGCCGTGTGGAAATCGCTGGGCCATCTCAACATGCAGGTGGCAAGCAAGTGGAGACGGGGGCCACAGCTCAGCAGGCCAGCAGTTGCCCGGCTTCACGGGGTGGGGGGGAGCGCTGGCATCTTGCGCGCCAGAATCTGTGAAACCTGGACTAGGAACCGTTTTGTCCTGAGACCTTGGGCCTGATCCCAGCTGGCCAGAGGACGAGAGCGGCTGTCCAAATCCAGGGGGAAGGGTTGGCGCACCTGCCAGGGGAGGGGGGCAGCATTTGGTGCACTGTCCCGGGCACCAAGAGGACTTGGGCTGACCCTGGAATAGTCCCTAGACTGAGTTAACCCCCCTGACTGGGCAAGGGGCACCTTTTCCCTAGGTGGTGCTCCTCTTAGGTTTAGCAGGGGGAGAGCAATTGTCGCTCTTCACCCCCAGAACAGGGTCTTTTCTAGTGGCTGTTGCTGGGGGTGTTCTGTGTTTTTTTTCTTTTTAGATTGTGAGCCCTTTTGGGACAGGGAGCCATTGAACTTTATTATTATTTGCCTGTAAACCGCTTTGGGAGCTTCATGTTGAAAAGCGGTATATAAATGCTTTTCGACTGATTGAGTCAAATGGACTAGTAGCCTGATCCACTGCAACTCACCGAGCAGCGATGCAGCTGTGCCGCCCTGTCATGCGCTGAATCCCATGAGGAGTTTCAGGCCCTGGAGGCTTCCACAGGTAAGGGGTAATGTGCCCTCTCCACAGCCCCAAAGTGCCCTCCCCACAGCCCTACTCTGCCCCATTCCTCTCCCTCCCTCCCTCCCTGCTCTGCCCTTTCCACCTGCCTCCTTCCCACCTTCTGTGCTGACATACAAGCACCGACAGGCGTCCTCTGGCCACTGGTGAGCAGACCTGGCCACTTGCCCCTTGTGGCGACAGCAATGCCATGCTAACTGGTGTGTCACGGTTTGTGACAATCATAAAGGGCCTGATGCTGCCACAACGCTTAGTCCAGCTGCATAAAGTCCTAATAGGATTGAACCGCAAGTTACACATGGCATGCAATTGCATGAATGATGTCATGCCTTCACTGAACGTGCCAATGCAGGTCCCCCCCTCCCCACTGCATGCATATGTGCACAGTGGGGAGGGGGGTTTGTAGTCTAGCAGGGAGGGGGAAACAGAGCCCAGGAGCTCTCCTCTATATCATTACTTTGTCCATTCCAAGGCAGGATCATGCCACAGCAAGTGATGCTTTTTCCAAATGGGTACAACTGGCAGAATAATGGAGTGAAGCTTTTCCTGTCTTCAGTCTTCACTTGTCTTACAGAAGGGGAGGTTGATGCTTAGATGCTCCCCCTGAAGGGAAATCCTTGCATATAGAAAAATAGCATGTCAGTGCTCCATTGGACTGCTTGCCTAAGACCCCCATCTTTAGGAGGTAGGTTGGGGGAGGGAGGGAGTGGATTCTTGTGGCACCAGTGGGATTCCCATTTTTTCTCCTTGGACTTACACCAACTCCCAAGAAGTCCCATAACCCGTCAAGATGTCTGCACAGCACAGCCGGGCACATGGTTGGGCTGAATGTCAACCAATTCTATTTTGAAACCCAGAAAAGATGCATTGCTCAAGCCCACTAGAGGGGAACAAAGCACCACATCATCTTGGCTGCTTAGCAACCACCAATAGGAAAGCAGGGAGTGCCATAGGATGCACATTGCCTAGTTACTGCCCCTTAACAGAGCTCTACAGCCCAGACACAAGGCCATTTCCCTTCTTGTACAACTTGTCAGAATGAGGAAACTTAAGCAATAATAGTTGAAATCTAGACTGCTCTAGATTGCTTTTAGGCTGTCTGAATTCTTTGGGAAAAAATCTCTCAGTCCTTTCAAGCACTGTGCATTTGAAAGAGTGACCCTCTGCACTTTTGAAAATATTAATCCTTTGAAGCCAAATTGAAGCCAGCTGTTGCAGCCCCCACCCTTTGGAGAAGAGAACTCCTCAGGCAGGGGCACAATGAGATTGTGTGGGGGATCAATCTGACCCAGGGAGTTGAGAGACCAAACTGACTCCTCTCTTTTTTGTTAAATGAATGCACAAGACAAAAAAGCACCCCCCTCCTTCTAACATAGAGATAACCTGTTCCCAGAGGGAACCACATTTTCCAATGAAGTGCTCCCAGCAAACAAATTGAAACTCACATTACATCATAGGCTTGGCAGTAGTGGAAACACACATGCACGCATGCACGCACACACACAGAGGCACAACAGCCAGCCAAAAGGCCCAGGTTGATTGGGGGGGCGGTTGCAGCAAATGACTCCCTCTAGCTAGTCCTCCCTTTCCTCTGGTATGTGATTGTAGCCCTGGGCAGTCTGCAAAGCAGGGAGTTCATCAGGAGCAACAGAAAAAGGGAATGAGAGAGGCAGGAGGGGGGAGCAGTTCCAGCCTAGTAAAATCTATGCAGCATTGATTGATTTACTACAGACCCCGGGCTGGGGCTTAGAGTTAGGGCAGGAATGTCTGGCTCCACAAAAGAAACCCTCTTTCATAGGATCTCTGCTCCAAATTGCAGTCAAGAATTCTCGGGAGAGGGATAGTCTCTGAATATTCCACAAACATTCACCTAGCTTTTGCTGTCTGTATGATATCCAGTGAATCTTCAGTTCAGTCTTTGAACCACCGTAAAACACATTTGGACCACTCTCGGAGTCGGGGAGGATGGTGCACGTCTGAGTGCTGGCCCTCTGACTCCAAGAGTGGTCCAAACATACTTTATGGTATCCCTTGTGCTGGCCTAACTGTGCTGGTCTAACTCCAGATTAGGATTGTGCCTTTAGGGTTTCACATTAGGTGACTCATTGGCAGGGATGTGCTCAAATCACTGAACCTGAGTCTCGAGTCATGAGTCAGCAATCCCACGACTTGGCTTCCAAGTCATAGCATGGGACCACTGTGACTTGAAGTGAGCAAGATTTTGAGTCTTTTAAGTCATGAGTCAGAGTTGTTTCTAGAAACAAGTTGAGTCGCGCATAAATGGCTTCTTTGAGCAAAATTTAACAGAAAAAAAGGTGATCGATATCTTGAAGTGCCCCCTCCCCATGTCTTGGCTGCCCCACCTTCTGCTCCTCGTGCAGCTCAGGCAGCCTTGTGCAAAAAAAGCCTTCCTCCTCCATTCAGCCCCCCCAGCCCCCACCTCCTGGATCCAACCCACCACCAACCTGCCATCCTCTTCTGAATGCTGGCTTCCAGATCAGCATGAGCTGTTTGGGCATGAGGCAGTAGTGGCAAAAAATAAGCAAGAACAAAGGCATACTAAAGGACTAGAGACAGGGACTTGGGTCGAGTCACTGGCCCCAAGTTGTGAGTCAAGTCTGGTCAGTGACGTCCATGACAAGTCAGATTGAGCCATTGGAAACAAGAATTTTGCACGATTCGGGTCAAGTCAGCTCCAGTCAGGTGCCCATCCCTGCATATTGGTGAGGAGCACTGACCTCCACTGCTTCTCCTCTGGCTCACTGGGTTTTTAAAGGAAGAGAGAACAGAACAGGAAGTGTGGAAGAGAACAGAGTTGGGGGCTAGAGTGTCAGAGCTGCCCACTGCTCTGCTCTCCTTCCCACTTTCTCCTCTGCTCCATTTCCCTCTTTATTATCAGAGAGGAGGGGGCGCAGAGGCGGTGGCCATCACACTAGAGAGTAAGAGGAGGTAGAATTGTCAGCTGCGCTTCAGGCATCAGGATCTCCAGGGATGGTGGCTTCTTGGTGAGGAAAAGGCACGTTATGCGTCTGCAGAGGCCCTCTTCTGGATGCGCTGGGGGGCCCAGGCCCTGACATTCTGGGTGGCCAGATCCTGGTAACAAAGGCTCAAATTAAGCCTCACATGGCAAGTATATGTTGGAGGTGTTTCCACAGAAAGAAAAACGTGGGACTCCAGAGGCAACATCCTCTGGAGAACGGTGGGGCTCTGTTTTCTTGTCTTGCCCTGCTGATTTGGCAGCCCAGAATCAGGTTCTCGGAGCAAAGTCAGCCTCACTGCGAGGAAAGCACAAAACACCACACAGGGAGGCCGAGTGTCTCCCCACAGAGGCTCCTCCCACCCCTGCAGGTGGCTCCAGGCTTGCTGGCGTCCCATCGGCAGCGCTGGGTGTAGATCCAGCAGGCCGAGAGGGCCCCTCAGGAGCAGGCGTTTCCCACCACCCTCCATCTGCGGTCCCACAATTGATAGCATCGGTAAGCTGAACTGGCAATGAAAAAACAGGCCTGTCTCCCCCAATTACTGCAGCGGGTTTGGGATTCTGCAAGAGCAAACTCCAGGGGACGAGGGAATCGATAGCGACACAGCCATCCAGCGATCCTCAAGACCTTGACAGTGATTTAAGCAGGCTCTCTCTCTCTCTCTCTCTCTCTCTCTCTCTCTCTCTCTCTCTCTC
>JAJKFI010000132.1:1077252-1100743 GCA_029204185.1 Lerista edwardsae | reverse complement strand
TCTCTCTCTCTCTCTCTCTCTCTCTCTCTCTCTCTCTCTCTCTCTCTGTGTGTGTGTGTGTGTGTGTGTGTGTGTGTGCGCGCGCGCGCGCGCGCCCTTCTCAGCCCTCCTGGGTCATTCAGAGGCAAAGGAGACCCATGAATACAAGAGTTACTTTCCAAACAAGAGCATCATGAAGTTAATTTGCTGGCTTGGAAGTTCACTTTGGATTCTCCTCTGTGACCTGAGATGCCAAATGTTTAGCAGACATCCTCTGACTATGCAAATATGTACAGAACAATATTTGATTTTCTCTGATGTCCGGATGCCGACCTATGATTTCAGCATTTGACAGTATTTGAAAGCTGACATGTAATGGCATTAGTATTTGGGAAGCCACCAACATTGCCTTGGAGAATCGATCAATCATCTCTCCAGCCCAGCTCAAGCAGCCAACGTGTCTCTGGGAAGCTCCCAGGATGAAACTGCTACGTGCTATTGTTAGTCCTCAGTGTTCAGAGCCCAGAGGTACACTGCCTCTAATCATGGAGGCTCCATTTGGCACATGGCCTCCCCACCATCCGGGGTGTGGGTTGGCAGCCCCTTGAGGTATACACCGGGGTCAACGTGCCCCTTCCCCTCTTAGCTATGCTGCTGGCTGGAGGAGGTGAGGCCACACAGGGTGTGGAACAGGGCAGGGAAGATGGACTGAAGAGGCCAGCAGCCCATGGCAGTGAGGGGGTGTGGGGGAGGACAGATTGGGCCTGGGAGGGGGACAGGTTCTGTGGCAGCACGTGCGCCAATCCTGACCCCCTTCCCCGGCCTGATCTGCCTTCCCAGGTCAATGCAGAGCTGGTGCAGGCCTGGGTTGGCCCATCATCAAGCCCACAGGTGCTTGTGGTGGTGCAAGGAAACAAATGTTCCCTTACCTCAAGGAGGCCTCCCAGGCCAAAACTCCCCCAGGGGATGAAGCTGAGCCCGTGCCTGTGCTGCTGCATTGCCACGCAGGGAATTGCAGTGGACTGGGGCTGGGCTGCCCCTCAGTGCTGGGGCCCTGCAGCCCTAAGCCCACTGGAAAAGAGGGATGAGTGAGCGAGTGGGCGCGGGTCCTCCTCTGTGAACCTCCATCAGTACATGCTGCCACTGTGTCTTTCTGCTCCTTCTGCCTGTGGAACTCCTTGCCACAGGGTGCGGTGACGGTGTCTGGCCTGGATGCCTTTTGAAAGTGGATTAGACGGATTGGTGGAAGAACATTCCATCACAGGTGACAAGCCGCGATGGGCATATGCAATCCCTTGGTTTTAGAAACAGGCTATCTCAGAATGCCTGGTGCAAGGGAGAGCAACAGGATGCAGGCATCTTGCCTTGTGTGCTCCCTAAAGACTGTGGTGGACCACTAAGGCATACAGGAAGCTGGACTAGATGGGCCTTCGGCCTGATCCAGCAAGGGGGCTCTTTGGGTGTTCTTATGTTCCCTCAAGGTCAAAAGCATGAGCAGAGCATGAGCAACATGGCAAGAGAGTCCACATCGTTTTCCAGAGTGGACGCAGCAGACACGACAAGGAGAGCAGGTGAAGGGCTGGGAGGCTGATGGGCCCCTGAAGACCAAGCAGAGCAACCCGTCCAGAGCCAAAGGGATCGACCTCAGCCAACAGCCCGATCCCTACTCGGCGTTGGCTGCCCCTTGCAAGAGTGGAGCACAGTCTCCTGTCATGAATGGCCAAAAGGCAGCAACTGCAGTGCCCGCCCAGCAGCCATTTTGGGTTCACCGTCACAAGCACCAACAACAGAGGTAAGCTGGCGGCGGGACGGGAAGTGGTGGAGGGTGGGTGGAACAGGGCGGGGAGGAAGGGTGGAGCTTCTGGGCAGGAAGTGGAATGGGAGGGGAAAGTAGTGGACTTTGGTGGCACAGGCATGCACCTGTTCCTCACCTTCTTCCCCATCCTCTCTCCCTTAAGCTACCAAACTAGCTGGTCCAGGTCTGTCCATTTTGCCAGTGCAGGCTTGCCCCAAAGTGAGGGAACAAATGTTCCCTTACCTTGAGGAGGCCTCCAGGCACACACACACACACACACACACACACACACACACACACACACACACCCCACAGGATACAGCACAGCTCCTTTGGCACAGCTGCATTGGGATTGGGTGTTAGACTTCTAGCCGTGGCTACTGTTCACCCTGTGCTGGCCCATCCATGAAGCCAACTGAAACAGGCGCCTCAGGCAGCAGACTGTGGGTGGGCGGCCCTCTCTGTCATCCTACTTGTCTTCACTATGGACACAATCCTCATCTGGAGTTAGGCCGGCACAGTTAGGCCCGCAAAGTTTGCCCAGCACAAGGGCCACCGTAAAGCGTGTTTGGACCACTCTCAGAGTCGGGGAGGATGGCGCACATCTGTGTGCTGGTCTCTCTGACTCCAAGAGTGGTCCAAACATACTTTAACCTATCCCTGGGGCCAGCCAAACTTTGCTGGCCTAACTGTGCTGGCCTAACTCCAGGTGAGGATTGCACTCTGAGTTTCCTTCTCCCTCCATTCCCTGGACTGGAAAAGGAGGAAAGGGACAGAAAGACAAATTGTGGAGGAGGGGAGGAGAGAGCGAGCTGGCCTGGACCACTAGAGGGGAAGGAGCAGAGGCTGGCACATCATCGGGGAAGGGGGGGCAGCGCTTGGCACGCCACTTCTGGTGTCAGGAGGTCCTGCGCCAGCCTCGCCTGAGCCACAAAAACGAATGGAGGAGGCAGCACTGCAGTGAGGCCAGAACCCTCTCCTGGGTCTTGACTTACCTGGAACTGGCAGTCTGGTGTCTGAGGCAGCGTCATGTGCACTCCTTAGAACAGCCTCAGAATGTTATCCAGCACTGAACATACAGTCCATGCCCTCAAGAGCACACGGTCCCACCTGACTGGGTCTGGCGGCGGCATTCAGCCGCCCGTTGCGTAACAGTGCGTTCTGCTGCTTTCCCGCCCGCCCCAACAATGGCAGACTGCCGCTCAAAGGTAAGTCCCGCCCAGCGTACCGGCTGAATGCCACCGCTGACTGGGTCCCTTCTGCCGACACCTGAACGGGCGGTCTTGGCCTTTTCCCCCTCCCTCTCCAGGGAGTGGATATTTTACAAGCCAGGCAGATGATGGGTCACAAAATGATTCTTGAAGGCTCTGCTGGTCAATAGCGAAGCCGTTTTCTGCAATTGCAGGCAGGGCCCCTGGAAAAGGTCATTCCACTGGATAGCCTCGGAGTTTATTGACTCAGGCTCAAAACAGCAAAATAATTGAAAGGCTTAATAAATCAATACAAGGTAGGGAAAAGGGGCCAGGCGCCAGGTCGCGAGAGGCACCAGAAGAGGGAGGCTCAAATGCAACCGTGCATGGAGCGTGGCCGGTCGTGCCTACACTGGAGAAGAAATCAGATTTTCAAACCCAACCTGGGAATTGGGGAGGAATGTCGGGACGTAGCAAGTGCTGGAAAGGGCGGGACGCAGTGGGCTCCGTCACAGCAAAACCATCAAGCGCCTTCTGACATATTAGACTGGACGGAGCTTCCCCTCTCATCTCACTTCAGAAGCAGTGGCATCTTTGGGGCTGGGCTCCAGAGATTTTGCTGGTCATTGCCACACACACACACCCCCATGGATCTGCTTCTAGCAAACCAGTGGTCTCCTGTTTCCCCAGCACCCACCCATCACTGCAGACAGCCACAGGCAGAGGGCCCAGCACAAGGAATATCCCTTTAAGACGCTCTGCACTTCGGGGGAGGGCAGAGTCTGGTGGCCTGGTCTCACTCAGGAGGGATAGTCGGGGCAGTGGAGGAAGGTGCAGCCACACTTCCCAAAGATCCTGCATCTGGAAGAAGAGGCGCGGGAGCTAGTGGGCTCTCCGGGAGAGAGGTGAAGGCTTCCCCTCTTCCTTTTCAGTCAGCTTTCTTGGTGTGCTGACTGCGATGCTTAGGCCAGACTTCCTTCCTTCCGTCTCCTTCTTCCTGGCCGTGCTAACAGACAGAAGCAGCCCTGGGGAGCCTGCAGGATGAAGGTGGAGGAGAGAGCGATGCCACTCTGGGCAACTCCACCCCATTCTCCATGCCTTTCCTGTCCCTGCGCGTTTCTCACGCTCTGGCTGGTTCAAGAATGAGTGGGAAGAAGCGGGAGGGGAGGGGCAGAAGTAGGGGTTGTGCATGCACTAGCACCCAAAAACAAGGGGAGTAGGTATTAAGATTGCCAAATCTTTGCCAAATGAACGCTCTGCTAGGAGGCTGGTGAGGATGTGCACCGCCGTGAGAGAAGTGCAGCCCTGTCTCATCCGCTCTGCAAATCTGCTTTGCTTTGAAATCCTCCGGCATGAGTGTCTCCCAAAGAGGGTGATGTGAAGAAGAGCCACCTCTCGACACAGCTGGGATGTCACGGAGGCGCAATCCTAATCTGGAGTTAGGCTGGCACAGTTAGGCCTGCAAAGTTCGGCTGACACAAGGGCCACCACGAATTGCGCTTGGACCACTCTCGGAGACCGGGAGGATGGCGCACATCTGTGTCATACTTTACTGTGTCCCTTGTGCTGCCCAAACTGTGCTGGCCTAACTCCAGGTTAGGATTGCGCCCTAAGACACACGCAGCACTTTCCAGGGCTGGCTTTCGAAAGCTCCCCATACCTGGCACATCCAGACACACACTCTTTCACACACACACACTCCCCTAATCACTGTGGCTCGGTCATTCGTTTTGCCAGCGTTAATTACATGACTCCTCTCTTTGCCAGATTACTTTGTCGGCTGCTCTGCACTCGCTCGGCTTGCCGCAGGTGCCGAATGGTATTATTAACTTTTTAATGCAGTGCACCAGGGGGCTGCGCGAGTTTGTTTTCCTGGTTGCTGATGGATATTTAATTGGCAAGCCGTTGCTAGAGTGCAGGACGTGGAGGGGGAAACAACACATATCCAGTAGGAATCCAATGCAAACAGAGTTCTTGAATATGCCTCCTGAAACCTGCCAAATGTTTTAAATAAACATTAGAACATCAGGGCCTCCCCCTCCCGCATCTACACCAGAGTCGTAAAATGGGAGTGTCCAAAGTGTGTGAGGAGGAGATCTACATCCAGACTCTATAATCCAGACTGTATGGATGCCCACTTTGGGCATCACAGGACCACCACCACCCCCATTGGCACACTGCCCTTATTCCTTTGAAAGCACGAGAATGCATCAACCGGGGGGGGGGGGGGAAGGGAGGCAAAAACCCAGCACAAGGATAAAGAGACAAGAAGGAGCCAAGAAGGCAAGATGTGCCCAAGTGGAGAGAGAGGGGAATTGGAGCCTCCCAGGAAATGTCCTGGGATTCGGAGGTGTCACCTGTGGCCTTGAACATCTATATACATGTTATATGTGCAGAACGTGTACCAACCCCATGTGCCAACCCGGGAATAAGCCCCACTGAATTCTGGGTGCTGCTTTCAGGCTGGGCTCCGGTCCAGGCTTGAAAGACACAGGTTCTTAAAATGGAAAGATCTGGAAACAGGCACCAAAACCCAGGTCATTTGGGGAGAGGATGGGGAGTGGGCAAAGCTGGAACAACTGTGGGGAGAAAGAGGGCAGAGGGCATGTTGGAGTGGGGTGGGGGAAGAGAGTAGAAAATAGAAGGTGATGTGGGGTGAGAGAGAGGAGGGAGGGCCCACTTTCCCACAGTAGGATTCGGTGGAGTTGTTCATCCAGGCTGGGACGTCTCCCTGCAGTCCCTTGTGGGGGAAATGAGAGAAGGAAGTTGACGAGGCCTCCAGAAAAGTTGGCCCCAGCTGCAGGCAGCAGCAGACCTCCAGCAGCCACTTAGCTGGCTTCAGAGCTGGGAGCTGGTGTGTGTCTAATAATTGCGACAAGAAAGCTCCAAAGTGCTGGGTGATGCTGTCCCGTGGGAGGCACTCGGGAGAGCGCAGAGGTCGGGCCAGGAAGCTCTGCTGCCCTGAGGGGGAAGACACACATGGCTTCTGTTTCAGCCGCACAGCCTGCAGTCCCTGCAGTTGCCCAGCTTCCAGGGAAACCACTTCCCACAGCCTGGAGGACTTCTTCTTGGAGAAGAACCACTTCTTCCTGGAGGAAGACCCACATAGCCCCTGGCTCAAGAAGCACCACTCCAGGGGTCAGAGCAGGACACACAACTCACTTCCTCCTGAGCACCGCATTCGTGATGGAGCCCCCTCAGACGGAGGCCAGCCCAGCAGATCAGCAGGGGGCTCCTGGCTCATCCTCCCCTCCCTGGAGCTGAAAAGCAAGAGAAGAATGGCGGAGGTGGGGAGGATGCACTAGGCTAGGCTATGCACTAGCCCCCCCCCCCCACACTTCCTCCGCCATTCTGTTCCCTTCTTCCAGTCCAGGCAGCAGGAGGGGGAGGGGGAGGCAGCTCACTGGGGCACCATTTGCAGTGCTGAGTGGTCTTGGAGGGTCCCAGGTGGCTCTTTGGTGAACCCAAATGCAGTTGGACCTTGTAGGTGGAGAAAACACAAACCCCTGCGGAGCTCAGCCTTTTGGTGCCCGGCAGCCCCAGGCTCCCTGCCTGCACTCACAGCTACGACACATGCTGCCTCCACACCAGCCCGTACAACCCAGTCATTTTCTGGATGTCATTCCCTTCTCTGGGGAGCTGTACCAAGTGAAATGTACCAGGCCATTTGTTCTAATTAGACGCATCTAATTGGCTGCATTCTAAGGGGGAAAAGTGATTCCCGGGGATCAATACACCTCTTGTTCCTCACAACAACATTGATCCAATACAGATAACTCATGCTGGAGTTGTGGCGGTGCGGAGCGCCACAATTGCAGGAGGTGAAACAATCGCAAGAGGTAACTCCTTAAGACATCTCTCAAAATCACCTGACTCCACACCACTTCCTCGGAAAAACGTTAGACACTGTTGACACTATATTGAAATAAGCAGGAATTACACAATACTGCAGCTACCTGTCTTCATGGAAGCAGAGCAGTACTTGAAAAGGCACCCTTATGCTGTGCTTTTCATATTATTCATAGCACACAAGGCATTTGGCTACTGTGATCTACTCTAACATATTGATATACCACTTTTAAACAAACCTCTTAACACAGATTCTTATGCCAGAAATGAGAAGACAAAAAAGCTCATGAGCTAAAAAAAAAAAAATTAGTGCTGGGAAGAGGAGGCAGGGAAAACACCAGAAGAACATGCTGGTCCCTGATGTGATAGTAAATGAGAAGCCTTCACCATAAGAACCTACGAAGACCCCACTGGATCAGGCCAAAGGCCCACCTAGTCCAGCTTCATGTGTCTGAGTCTTCATTCTGGGCCAGAAGTGGCCCAGCTCACAAGACAACAAGATCCCTGCATCCAGTTGCCACTCTCCTGCATCTGGCATTCTGAGGTAGTCCACTTTTAAATGATAGTGCACATACCTATCATGGCTTGTAACCTGCAGCGGACTCTCCCAACACTCAATTTGCATGGATGTCCCCTGCTTCTGGTGTTGTGTGAAAAGGAAAAGAGCACCCCTCTATCCACTCTATCCGCCCCCTGCATACTTTTGTATTTCTCAGTCAGGTGCCTTTTGCAATAATAATAAGAAGAAGAAGAAGAAGGAGGAGGAGGAGGAGGAGGAGGAGGAGGAGGATTGGGCAGCCTCTCCATTTTAACCAGCAGATCAGGGTTAAACTTGGATGTGTATTTGGCAGGCCAAAGTAGCCAGCCTTTTGCCAGGCAAATGCCAGTAGCAGCCAGGCTGGCCCAAGACCTCCAGATGCCTGAGACATGCCAAATGCTGCCCCCTTACCAGATGATGTGCCAGCCTCTGCTTCTCCCACTCTTTGATTGATTATCTAGCCCACTACTCTCCTCCTCTCCACATTTCCTCTTCCTCTCTATGCCCCTCTTCCTTTTCCAATCCAGGAAGTGGAAAGAGCAGGGGGAGGAGCAGAGTCAAGGGGGCGAGCCAAAGTGGCCTCCGCACACCAATCTGCTGCCTGGAGCAACTGTCTCAGTTGGCCTCATGGATGGGCCACCGCTGACCGGCACCCTGCTGGGGTTTGCTCTTGACTTGCTAGTGCCTTGCTACGCTTCCACCTAACTTTGGCCAAGGGAAGATGCAGAGGGGTGGCCACGAGTTTCCTGTCTTTGAGCATCTAATCACAATGAGAGACTTCGCTTTCTTCCCCCCACGCAGGGAGCTGAGGAGTGTGAACGAGTGCACGTTTTATTCCAGTGCCGATAGATGTGGCTTGTATGTCCTTCCCCCTGGCCTGGGAGTGGAGAAAGGAGTGTAACTTTCTTGGCAGCTGCGTTAGGATTTGTGATGTCCATTTTGCCTCTGTGTTCGGGTGTCTGTTTTGTGTGGCCTGGCCAATTAACTCTTTAGGGTTTTTTAAATCTTTCTTGGTGACCTCTTCTTGTTTCTACTCCTTTCTGTCCAGAACTCAGGGATGTGGCCCCTTCCTCACTGGCCCACTGCTCTCAGCTCCTGCAGCCCAGGAAAAGGGGGGGGGTCTTTTAGTACCACGGCTGCCCAGGTCACTTGGCTTCCGGGATTTGTTCCTGTAGCCACCAGCCTGTGGGCTGAGCACTGCAGCCCTATCCAAAAGGCCACCTGATGACAGTTGCGTCAGTGGCAGATTGAGAAGGGTGCCAGGGGGACTTTCACCCCAAGTCTGCTGCTACTGCCTCCCTCTAACTGACTGCCAATGCAAGCCACGATCATCTGCTTCCCGCTTACCCAAGAGAGAAGCAAATGTCCCCCTCCTTACTATGCTCCTCGCGCACTGCTGTCAGACAGCCACTTCCAGGTTTGATAGCACTGTGTGAGGAGCATGAGAAGGGTCAGGGGCACAGGCAGCCGTTCTGAGAGGGCATCAGGCCGCATTCTAGTCACACCTTCTGTGGGACTGAGGGACCCAGGGCTTCCCCCAGGGGGGAGGAATGATGGTGGCTCTGCTTGTTTTAGCAGCAGTTGCCCAACGGTGTGTGGGAAGGTGTGTCGGGTGCTCAGGCAGTGCGCCTCGTGTCCTGCAGCACCACACAGGGCGTTGCGCCAGCCTCAACTGGTCCACCACAGACGTGCACGCATGGCGAGTAGAGCCACTCACTCTGCCCTGCCTCCGACTCTGCCGCCGCAGCCCCATGGAGCGGGCAATGGGAGGAGGAGAAGCCAAGTGGCAGCTGGGCTTGTCCCAGCCAGCAGCCCAACCCCAAACCCCCCCTCCATTGCTATCAGATGGCCATGGCAGAAATGAGAACCATTTGAAACAGCAAACAGATTTCCATCGATCCAGAAGGATTCCCCGGGTGGCTGGCAGGCAACAAGACGCAACTCTTCGATGGCTTTTCCCGCCCCGTCCCACCACTGCAGCACTGGCGTAGCTAATGGGAGTGTGGCCTCGTGCAGAGGGCAAAACGATGCCCCAGAAGTGATGTCACAACAGGAAGTGACATCACATTTGTATTTTCATTTTCTTTGTTTTTTTGGCCGTAACCTTTGACAGAGTGAAAATATTACACTCCCATTTGTTTCATGGCATTCTGCATTAAATTCCACATTGAATGGTATTCATGATGATGAATACACATGATGGCATTATTCCACATAATTCCACATATGAATACACATAATGCACATGATGGCATTATTCATACAGACCAAGGTTTTCACAATTTTGGCCACTAGTGTCAAGCTCAGCTTGTTGCCCCTCTAAGGCTTGTTGCCTAGTGCAGTTGCGCCCCCTGCACCTCTTAAGCTACGCCCCTGCACTGCAGCATTCCAGGATGGGAGGAGTTCTCACATCTCAAAATGAGGGTTTGGACATTTGCTCTGAAAAGTCAGCACTGCACGTTCAAGGCCCCCCTGCTGTGGTCTGAGGCAACATGCCGAGTCCTGTCCTCCATCTCGTGCCATGCCAGCCTCTGCCCCTCCCCGGGCAAAGAGCAGAAGGAGCAGAGAAGAGGGGGGGGGCTCGAGCATCCAGTCAGAGAGAGGGACTGAGGAGCAGCTCTGAAGGCACACAGAGGCAGGTACCGCCAACCTGCTGCCTGAGGGCATCGCCCCAGTCGGCCTCACAGATGGGCCAGCATTAGAACATTGCTTGGCCAAAGGCCCAGCCTTCCTCCTTCCCTCTCCTCTGCCCAGCACTGGCTCCTGCCTCTTGCTGACTGGCAGGCTCCGGCTTTCAGCCACCGCGGCACTGCCAATGATTAACTGTGCCTGCAATATCTTTGGATGTCAAGTGCTGGTTCTCAAGAGTAAATATTTGCTGAATGGATGTGCGGGCCGGACGGGGGGGGGTGCCGTTGCCGGCAGCCTCCTTGGCTCTGGAGTGACAAATGCCTCTCGGCTGGGATGTGAGTGAAGGATGTTCGTGTTCTTTGTCCCGTGAAATCCCATGCATAAGGCTCTCTGGGGCTTTACTCAGAAGTCTCCCAATGTCAGGGAGCAAACTTGGGGGCCCTCTGCAGGCAAAGCTTGTGCCCCATCAGTGAGCCCACGGGAAGCCCTGGATGTACTATAAGGGCCCTGTGAGTCAGGCCAGGGCACACCTTGCCCAGAATCATGTTTCCGCTGTGGCTTCCCTTTCCAAGATGATCAGCAGTGGAGGCCTGTAGGCGGACAGCGATGGGGGCCCCCACCAATCTGCTACCAGAGGCGGCCTGGCCACACGGATAGGCCACCCTGAACCCACCGCCTGGGTTCAGAGCCTGGAGCAACACAGTCCAAAAAAACCAGGTGATCAATGGACTGCCATTCCTGCACGGGGGGGGGGCGCTATGTGATTTTGAGCACGTCTCCGGAGTGACGGTCATGCAGGCGAGGGCCACCACACAGTGGAGGAATCCATCAGCTGCCGTGAGTTTAATGAAGGACCTGTCGCCTGCATCTCCAGAGCAGTCAATAGGCCTGAAATGTGCAATAAGATGTTGTCAGCCTTCAAATACTCACAAGGAAGGAAGCCGGAGAAGAAGGAGCATGGAAGCAGGAGTCCACCTGCCCTGCCCCTTTCCTCTGGGTCAGGCCCTCACTCTGCTCCCCACCCACTGGTCTAAATCCAGGCATTTTTGAGCTGGTCCTTTGGACCTGAAGCCAGCAGCTGCACTGTCCCGGAACATGAACCGGACGTCCTGTGCTTCCAGGTGTCACAGCAGTGCAGGAGGGGCACTGTAAGGAGGGGAATTATCTGCTTCTCACTCAAGCAAGCAGAAAGCAGAACTTTGCCGCTTGCATTGGCAGCAGGCGGGAGGGAGGCAGTGGTGGCAGGCTTAAGGCGAGGGGCTCCCTGGACCTGCTGCTACAGACCCTCGCACCCTGCCGCAGATGCCACCTGCAGGGGTTGGCAGTGCGTTCCTGCTTCGTTAGCCGCCTTTGCCGGGCTCTTTACTCCCAGCCGAACCCGTCCTCCACCCCCAGCTGAGCCAGGCTCCTTGAACCAGGTGCCGTCCCTGGCCCAGGGGCTCCGTCGGTGGATTCCGTGGCCCCTGATTGAGTCCAGTCCTGGAAGTGGGGCGAGCCATCCTGTGGGCCACTAACAACCTGCTCTCTCCAGAGTCAGGTGCTCGTCAGGGGTGGTCACCAGTGGAGACTGGCTGTGCTCAGGAGAGCAGTTGCCTCGTTTTGGAGCAGGCAGCACTGCATCGAGCCCAGGCCAATGGGATGGGGGGGACGGGACTGCTCAGCCAATCCAATTGGGGCCTCCCCTTGGCCTGTGGGTCTTGGGTCTCTGCCCATCAGTCCATCTGGTCCTGGCTTTCCCTGCAGGCAGCCCTGTGTCTGCTTCTGAGTGCACCCCTTGAAACCCTAATCCCAAGAAAGAAAAGGATCAGCCAGGCAATGCCCCATGTGGGGGGTGAAGGTGGCCAGACATCTCCCCACTGGCCGGAAGGGCATCTTCAGAAGGCCCTGGGACAACAGAGGCTCAGCAAGAGGCCCAGATTTGTACTTGGCGGTCCTGGGCATGGCCGTGGTGCGAAGCAGGGAGAGAGACTGGCACCTGTCAATCTCTTCCTCCAAAGCACTCCAGCTCCCGCCCATGAATATTCATATGTTTGTGTCAGCTCAGCGGAGGCTGGGAGAGGGTCTCTTGACAGGCACCCAGCCCATTAACTATTCATGGAATACACCAGGCTAACGGGTAAATACTAATTACTTTGTGAGATCGTTGGCTTATTAAGTGAAGACTTCAAGCGTTTCTCCGACAATTACGGCCTGGAAGCCAACAATCTGGCAGCCGATAGGAAGCCAACTCCCCCGCCCCCGCCCCTCCTCTCGCCCCCAACTGTGGTTTGCTGATAGGTCAAGCAACAAGAAGGACGCGGACCTCACTTTCTGTGACTCCGGTGCAGGGCAAGATGAGGGAGTTTCGTTTGTGTCCAGCTTCACCACCAAGGTTGTAGCCCAGGACCGAAACAGAAGACGTGCAGTCAGGGAAGCAACCCCCCCCCCACTCTCCCCTCTCCTGCACATCCTCGCTCCCTTTTCATGTCCACAAGGCAAGAAGAGGCAGGGCAGCAGGGAGTGGTGGGCATCCCCCAGCAAGCCACCACCACCCCGAGGCAGCTGCCTCAATGTGCCTCATGGATGAGCCGTCCCTTTTCTAATCACACCCGCTCCATACGGCTCTCACCTGAGATGAGGGGGGCATTCACAGGTGAGATCCTCGCATCCCTCGTACCACTCCTCATTCCTCACCAACATGCACTGCAGCACACGGGCTCAGAACCTATTTATTCCGTCTGCCCAGCAGGCACAGGCTTTATGTATAGATGTCAAACATTTGTGTGCTGCTTTTCTGCTTCAGGGTGTCCAAAGAGGCTTAGGATAAAACCAAGCCAGTTAAGACAAGTAATATGCACACGATGAATCAGCACAGGCAGCTACCATTGTCCATAAAGCAGTCATAAAGCCAGGGGAAAATCAGATCATCCGTGAAAAACGTTTTCTCACCAGGGTCATCCCAACAGACACAGACACCCCTCCCCTTACCTGGTGATGCAGCAGCCACCTCCACTGCCTCACCAGTCCACCAGCTTGCAGTTTTTGAAAAGGAAGAGGGGAAGAGGAAGATGGCGCAGAGGAGAGCCCTGGCTGGGCTCGGGTGACGCAACCCTCTCGCCCAGTGAGTGTCAGCCTTGTCCTCTCGTGCTACACTGGCAAGGCCAGAATTGCCACCTCACCCCCTCAAATGGTTAACAGTTGACCAGGCACACCAGACTGCCAGCACGGGCTCACTTCCCCCAATGGTCCTACGCATGAGGGAGCCTCTCTCAAGCTCGCATGGCACACCTGCAGACCATTAGAGGCACACCAATGGGCCACGGCCGGTGGCTGGAAATCCCTGCTCTAGTCCGGCACTTTTCTCCCAGTGACCTCACCTGTTCCAGCTCTTCCTTTTCAAATGCCGGATGTTTGTGCAGGAATGGTGACAGCAGGCGACAGAGATGAGCCCACACAGACCCCACGAGACGGACGCCTGTGGCAGCCCCGTCTGGCCCCCTCCTTGACCTGCTTGGACATTTCTGAGAGCTTCTGGCCCTGCATGAGGGCAGCAGATTCCTGGGGGGGGGGGGTGCTCACCTGCTTGCCCACTCACCTCGACTGCTCCTCCTCCTCCTCCTGCTCCCTGGACTGGAAAGGAAATTGGGCAGGGCACGGGACATATGGAGGAATCAGTCTCACTTCCCACTCTCCTCTCCCCTTTCGCCACTAAGCCGTCACCCTCTTGCTTTTCCAGTCCAGGGTCTAGGAGGAGCAGAGGCTGCCACAGCATCTTCTGTTGTCTCAGGTAATCACAGAATCACGGAAGGTCAGTCCTCAATGATCAGGGTTGTGGAATGAGTTCTATATGGAGAAAAGCACACCACACAAGATGATACTGGAAGGAAATGCAAGGCGGAGAAACAGCCAGCCCTGGACAAGTCACTTCTCCTTTCTTCCCCTAGCCATTGCTGAACCTCCTCCGTAGATAGAGGGAACTTTTCATAAAAACATAGAGTTGGAAGGGACCTACAAGGTCATCTTGTCCGGTTGATCCTCCTTGAGCATCTCCAGCAGGTGCCTGCCAAGATTCTGCTTGAAGGTCTCCAGTGCGGGAGAATCCACCACCTCCCTTGCCAATCTGTCCCCTGTGCCCACTCAGGCCTGCTAGCAGAGAGAGAGAGACAGAGAAAGGGAGAGCACTACCCTGGTGGGAGGGGAAGCCGAAACAAATGGGGCCACTGGTCCGGTGTGCACTTACCCAGGAGGGATTCTGATGGGGCTGAATGGGATTCCAATACTTGTGGATAAGAGCGCATAACATGGCACTGGGAGGCTGCAGTACCTCGCCTCCCTGGCATGCCACGTGGAACACAAACATAGGCACCCATGCACATGCGCCTTTGAATGCACCTGCACCCCAATCCTCCCCTGTGGTTTCTTCCTCATCTCATTGGCACTCACACTCATCTAACAAAGTGCTTTTTCCCACTGCAGTTTTGGTGCCCCTCTTTAAAGGGTGGCCAACCCACAACACATCATGTGCTACTTTTGATGTAGAAAACCAGAAATGATATAAAATTATGTGGTTACAAATTATTTCTGCACACCTTAAATAAACTATTTGAATAAAAAAGAGGAACATAGTTCTAATGTAAATAACTTTCACTGTTTTGCTGTCGTCCCCCCCATTGCTGAGGAAGTGCATGAAGGGAGAGGGAAGCTGCTAAATCAGAGACCCCAAAAAGGGCTATCTGGGCCCCAGGGAAGTAAACACCACCCCAGCAGAACTTCAGCCTGTAAAAGTCAATCAGGCCCAGAAGCAAGTTAGGTGAAGCCCTGACCCACCTTACAAAGGGCCCCCCCAAGTCTCACCAGAATCCATTCCTGATTCCATTCCTGAGATTAATGAATGCCTCCCCTCTTCATTCACACACATTCCACATTTTGAAGCTGAAAGAAGCCCAGCTGAAAAGCCTCCACAGCCGCATGCTTACTTATTCCTCAGTTGACTCCTGACTTACAAAAGCAAGGAAGCACACACGGTAGTGCTCCTCTCAGCAGTCTTTGGCAGGCCTCCTCAAGTCCACATGCAAAGCAAGGAGCCCGTGCACTTTAGTACCCCTCTCACCTCTGCTCTGCAGTCTTTGGCTGGTCGCCTCCCGTGGTCTCCTCGCAGCTTTAGTGTCCCTCCCACCTCTGCTTGGCAGTCTGCAGTACATCTTCCTGATGAGCAACAAAAATGCACTTCCACTTTAAATGGCAGGCCAAACCAGGATAGACCTTCAAGCCAGGTGGGACACTGGGACAACTTCTCTAAACCGGGATAATCCTGGTCAAAATGGGACGTCTGGTAAGCCTATGTATGGGAGAAGGCGGTCCTTTAGGTAGGCTGGGCCTAAGTCATGAAGATGAAATAGTGCTCCCTCTGTCCACTTTTCTTGAGGCCAGGCTGGAACCCAGCAGAGCAGGAGGCCATGTGGCCCTGAAGAACACACAGGTCTCTGGGGTCCCATTGCGAGCTGGGTCAGCCCCACTCCAGAGCTCTGCATAACCTTGGGCAGCTCCTCTGCCAGGCAGCCTCACCTGACCACTCAGGGCTGGGTATCATGGGCTTAATTAATATCAGCAAAGTCTTTGGAGAGCCTCAGCTGAGTGCTTCAGTAAAAATGCAAACAAAGAATTGCTGTTAAATCAGCTGTGTGTTCTTCAAAGGTGGGGGGGGGGGTCCCTGGGGGCAGAAACCAGCTTACAAAGACTGCGGTTTTATGATGCTTCAGTTTTGTGGTGACTTCAGAAGTGCCAAAGGAAAAGAGAAAGGAAGGAAGGAAGGAGAAGGGAAGATGAAAAAGAGGTCCAGCTGTAGAATTTTAATATTCAATTAATCTATTCTACACTATTCAAACTGACATGAAGATAAGTCTCCTTTTCTGTTTTCACAGCTCTGCCCCCTAGTGGAAGCCAACATCCTTGCAGGATATCATGCTGCCCCCTACAGGAAAGTTCTGGTGCCATTCCACTTCCCTCCATTTCTGGGAGGGCTCCCAGCTTTTCACTTTCATCAAATCTAAAATGCATTTTGAAAAGAAGTTAAGAACTGTACAGGAAGAAGTGCTCACTGGCTTCCCCCCATTTCTGGAGGACTCTGCCTTGAGATGGGCCCCGCTGGGACTGGATCAAGAGCTGTAGGAATCAGCACACACTAGCAATTAGACCAGTGGTTTGCAGACCTTTTAGCACCGGGACTCACTTTTTAGAATGACAAACTGTCCGGGACCCCCCAGAAGTGATGTCATGGCCGGAAATGTCAGAATTGTGACGCCAGAATCGACTGTTTAACTGATGGTGCAGCAACAACCTGGGTTATTTCTCAGGCTGCAATCCTATGCACACTTTCCAAAGGAGGCCCCATTGAACTCAGGGGAGATACTTCTGAATAGACATGCATAGGATTGAGCAGCCAGTCATTTTCCAATAGCAAAGTGAATCAGGAAAAAAGCCTATTTACAACCTATTACAATGGCATGTTCTTTGGTGATCAGATTTATTAATCTTACCTAATCTTGTCACCCAATGAATAGGTGAACAGGTTTATTTCCATGCCATGATCAAGCTGCAGTTGAAGAGTTGGCAACCTTACAAACCACAGGCAGAGAGGGGGCTACACCAGTCCTGAATTGTGGAAGGAAAACAGACACAGGAGAAGGGCAGAGGATGTCCTAGGTGGAGAGGGTATGTGTGCTTTCAACAGAAACAAAAGTCAAGAAACTCAAAACTGATTTTCAGAGTTAGATGGCGCTTCCTCCATTTGCAGGCTCACTGCGAAGAGAACGTTCCTCAGTTCTCTCCTCCTGCACAACTCCCGCAAAATAAATACAATACAATAAACCTCCAGGAATTGCTAGTTACATGCAGAATGATCCAAACAGCCATTTCAGGGCTGGCAGGAACAGCGAGGAAAGACAGCTGTTTTTCATACCTCATCTAAGAGCAATAACATCCAACTCCACACACACTTGGAACCCCTTTGAATTGCAGGCAGCTCAAGGCCGTGAGATTCCATTAACAAGCCTCCACGAGATAATTAAACATCAGTTAGTGAAACAGTCATTAAAGGGGGGGGAGGCATAAAAGGAACCTGTCAGCTGCAAGCATCCCCCACCCACCCGCATCCCACACTCCCTGCCAGCCCACACGTTTGTTCTTCGTCCCTCCCAAAATCCTGAAGAAAGGCTGTCCTCTCTTGCGCAAGGGAGGGGGGATGACAGCTGGATAGACTACCTCAGCTTCTTACAGAGGACCCCGACAAATGCAGAACATGCAGATCAAGTGTGAAGTTGGAACAGGCACCCGGCAAAGGGCCCTCAGGCCTCCCCTTTGCTCCCGGCCTCCAACATAATAAAAAAGAGAATTGGCACTGTAAGATTGGACACAACCCTGTATCCTGACTCCAAGAGTGGTCAGCCTCAGGGGGAATTCATAAGCTGGACATAAAAGCAATGGCTGTTTGCCCCAAATCTCTTGTGTTCCATGATTTGCTCTTGCCTGAAATTGCCCTCCAAGGGGCTTCTGCTCTGCCGTGAACTTATCTCACTCTTTGTACACAAACAAAGCCATCCCAAGACAGCGCCCAGTCCTAAGGATCCCTCTGCTGTTAGGCACAACCTGAGATGCAGGGCAGGGCCAAAGTGGACAGAAAGTAGGGAGGTCTCTACTCATGAGACCTTCTGGTGCTGAGTTTCCTTTGCTCAGGGCAGGTCCATTCGTGAGGCCAACGTTGCGCTGTGTTCTTTATTTTGCTGCCACGACCCAGGTAACTTCACCTGGGCAACGGCAGCAGGAGCATCCATTGGCTTCCTGACTCGGGAAGCCCACTTCAACCACTCAATTTCATCAAAGCCTTCAAAGGGTGAGAGTGAAGGAGTTTAGCCCTTGTAAAACAAAGAGCTTATAATTTCAATTAATATGAAGGAGCCGAGGTAAAGAAAAAAACATCAGGCTTCAGAGCTGATGAGTGAAGCTAGACATTCTCTAAACCGGCACTTGTCAAACTGCAGGTCGGGACCCAAGTGGGTCGGGAGGGACCCAATTTCTGGTGGGTCCCACAGAGTCCAGTGAACATATGTGGGTGATGGAAAGATCGGATAAATACGTGATTATCAAATTTGCAGATGATACGACAGTGGTGGAGCTCAGTATTGGAAAAGGCAGGAGATGCCCCAGGAGATAGGGAGTGGTATCAGCAATGGCCCCTTGTCCCAGATAAACCAGGGATTACAGGGTTAACCCCCAAGGTCTTTGCAAGCCTCGAGCACAGCTGTAGGCTGATGAGGCCCCTGGCTAGAAAGGGAGATTAGCACAGGTGCAGCTGGGTGTGGCTGATGGTCAAGCCTGCCCACTGATTGGCTGGCCTCAGTATAAAGTTGGAGGAAGGATCTGGATAGTTGCTGTAGGTGTAACACCAGGTAGGTGCTGGACAGACAGATTGCTGGACGGATAGAGTGCTGGCTGGACTGCCTGCCTGAAGGACTGTCGGACGGACTGAGGAACTGGCTGAAAGACTGGCTAAGGTAAACTCATTGTGGGAAATAACTTTGGGGAACAACTGTTGTATGTCTGCCACGCCCCTGGAACCACCAAGTGGAGGAGGTAGTTGTGGCTTGGGCAAGATGACTGCCTATTGTTTGGTGGTGGAGTTTGTTGGTGCTAGACTTAAAGTAGTTGGGAGCTAAGCCAGTGACGAGGGCAGTCTGGAGGAGGCTGGCCAGCCGGTGATCCCAAGCAAAGCTGCTGGAAGAGAGGAGGCCCAGTGGGTGGCTGAACCCCTTCCCTCTTGCCTATCTCTGAGGCCGCTCTGGAGGGGAAACTAGTTAGCCTAATGTGGACATCGGGGCCCTTGAGGAGGCCCAGCAGGGAGAATTTGGCAGAACAGGCTCATAACTGAGAATAATGAGTCAGCCTACAGGGAGGAGGTACAAGGGCTGTTGCAGTGGTGCAGAGAGAATAACCTTTTAATATTAAAAAAAAACAAAGGAACTTATAATTGATTATAGGGGGGGAAGGAAGCATATATCCCACTGTATATAGATGGCGAGGAGGTGGCGAGGGTTGCAAGTTTTAAATTCTTGGGCACGCATATCACAGAGGACCTCTCGTGGACTGTTAACACCACCATGTTAGTAAGGAAAGCACAAAGGCGGTTATACTTCCTGAGGATGCTCAGGAAGATAAACCTGCCACAACATCTGCTCGTGTCTTATTATCGTGGTACCATTGAGAGTGCCCTGATATATGGTATCTTGGTGTGGAATGGGAGTAGCTCTGCAATGAACAAAAGAGCATTGCAGAGAATTATAAAGATGGCTCAGACCATCATTGGGGCCTGCTGTCTGCAGAAGTCTCATTGTATCCTAAAAGATTTGTCCCATCCAGACTACAAGCAGCGGCGTCATGCAGCCGGAAAGCTGGGTGGGAGGAACGGGTGAGCGGCAGCTCGCCTGTTGCATTCCGGTCTGTTTCGCCATCTTCCCCACCCCCACGGGGGCGGCGAAACGGACCGGAACGCAACGGGCGGGCTGCCGCTCACCCGTTCCTCCCGCCCAGCATTCCGGCTGCATGACACCGCTGCCTACAACCTATTTGAACTGTTGCTTTCTGGAAAACGGTATAAAGTTATTAGGATACACACCGCACGATTTATGAACAGTTTTTATCCCAAAGCTGCAATCATGTTGAACAATGAACTCAGAAAATTGCCAGGAACAAGATAATAAGGCATTTTCTATGGTATCGAGATTCATTGTTCATTTTGCTGCTTCTTGCGTCCCTGAGTGAAATAGTATTGTTTTAGACATTTTAGATATTTATTGATATTTATATGGATGGATGTGGATGGGTTAAGTGGATGAGTGGATGATGGTTTTGGTGTTGTGTGTTGTGTGTTGTGATTGAATGAGGAGGTTGTGTGGTCCTGGAGTGCTTCAAAAATTTCATTGTACATTTATGTATCTAATCTAACCTCAAGGCTATTCACAAATCAGATAGCTGCTAATTGTTCTGTGAAGAGCTGAGCTCCTGCAGTTCGCAAGCTGGTGTAACTGTAGGGAGATGCATGTTTTAGCATCTTTTCTCTGGTGCATTTTTTTCCCAAGCCCATCCATGACAGGTCGTGGGGGCAGGCAAAGGCTGGGTCACATCACTGAGCCCCTCAAGTCTTGAGGTTGTGCATTAGCTCTGCCTCATTACAAGAAATGTATTGAGGGTCATTTTTTCCAAATAAATAATTAAAATATTCCCTGTAAATATAGTTTTAAAAAAATACACAGCTAATGACGTACAGTGTTAAAACACAAATCCTGATAGTGTCGTGATTGAGTATCACTTTAAAAAAGGGTCCTGGTGCTAAAACGTTTGAGAACCTCTGCTCTAAATAGATAACTCATGAGAGCAAATGCAAATTAGCAGTGTTCTTTGTGAGTGTGAGCAAGCAAGCGAGCCCCCAACTCTCCTTTATTCTCTATATGTCCAATATCCCCTCTTCTCATTGTCCCACCACCACTTTGTTTCCCTTTCCCTTTCCCATGATCTAGCTGGCCACTGAGGCTGCAATCTTCTAAACATTTACCTGGAAGTAAGTCCCATTACAGTCAATAGAGTTTACTTCGGAATAAACCTGTCTAGGCTGGCACTTATAGTAAGCACCGCATTTTATTCTTGATTTCCTCACCCCTGGATTGCACATTTATCTCTGAAATAAATTTTCCTGCCTCACTCCTTCATTGCGGTCTCTCGCTCTCGTCCTCATTAAATGCCAAGTTCCACTGAGGTGTGGCACAAGCCAGTTGCAAGAAGCTTCCTGCACACACGCTCAGTCCCTCCCCAAAGTGCACGTTGCATGTATTTCAGAGCCTGCCACCCAGCCATGTTGTGAGAAAGGACTCGTGACTATAACTCGAGTTTTGACGTTTTGGCCTGACTCTCGTTTGAATCGAGTGACACGTGTCATTAACTCTGACTCGCTAATTTGGCCATTGACTCTCAATGAGTCAGCAATTCAGGCACCTTGAATCCGTTTGTGTGCTTCATCACATTGTTGAGGTTGCTGCGTCCATGGAATTGTCTTGTTCATCTCTGAAGGTTCGGACCCTCGATTGTTCTGGCTCTGGGAGAGAGAGGGGAGAGGGGGAGGAGTCTTGACCATAGAAGAACATTGCTTAGCCACAGAGGGGGGAGTTTTCATTGCAGCAGCCAGTTTTGTATGGAGCCAAAGGTTCCCTGCAGCACGCATGCTCACTCGCTCGTGTAACAGCTTCAGGACAGCCAATTTATGAGGGGGCGGAGACTCCTGAATTGACGCAACCTGAATTTTGAGACTCTTGCACAATACTGCCGTGCAGTCGTCTGGACATGTGAAGCTGTGTGGGAGGTTTCCCCAGCCAAGCTCCACACAGCCACTTCTGGGAGCTCAGCAACACGGAGGTTCAGTCACAGTGGCATGACATCATCACCGAACGTCCAGCCCCATTGCCGAAAGGGTTGCCAACCCCTGCTGCAGAGCACACCTGGCAACATGGCCTGTCCTGACACTTGGTGTCCTCTGGCTGGCCCTGATCCCGGCTGCAGCTCCTTCTTCCCTGCCCCCAATTTCCCCCCTCCCCCCCCCCCCTTGGGGGGGGGGGGGGGGGGGCACTGAGTGTGAGGAGGAAAAATATGGATGGTATTGTGATCTTTGATGCCCCTGAGATGGCTAATTCTGTGTGTAAATGTACAGTGAATGTTACAAGCTTTTACTTAAACGCTCCCTGCCATAGTTTTGGTCCACGTCCGTCCTCCCCTGCATGCTATTCATGCAAAAAAACATTTCAAAACCAAGATTAACTGACATGTTTAGGGTCACACCTAGTTCGATGCTCTGTTTTGAGACTGAAAATGGCAGTTTTGGCAAGGGAGTATCAACCCAATATTTTGATTAGGAAAATATTCACTTGGTTTCAGTTCTAGCATAAATGCCCCTGAAAAACGGATTCCAGCTCTGCCTACGTTTACAAGGCTACAAAAAGCCTGGGGTCTGTCTTCTGCTGAAGACAGACTTCTTCAGACGGTTGTCTTCTTCTGTCAACCGAGCGGCACACGACTGAGGCACAGGTCAAGGGTCAGGGGTCCCACGGCCCTCCCACCGCCCTGCTGACCCCGAGGTCTGTGCTGCCCTCGGCCCTCCCTCTCCCAGGCACGGACACGTTCCCAGCAAAGGCAGCCTGGAGCACCAGCGCCTCCATCCCACGTCTTTGAGGAGCTCCTGGCCTGTTCCGGCTTTGCCTCCCTGGCACCTCGGAGATCCGGTTCTGGAAGAATTCCGTGCCCTCCTCACTCTCTTTGCAGACACCAGAGTTGCTCACAACCAGCCCAGAAGGCCAAGAGGTGGGAAGCCCCAGAGAAAACACCGCTATAGATACCAGCAGAAGGGGGGAGACTTGAGTCATGTGACACCATCGGTTAGGACCTTCAGGTCCCATCTGAGAGGCCAACAGATGCTGCTGGCCCACCTGTGCAGACTACGAGGGGGTGCAGATTGGGGGTGCCTTTCACGCCACACCTGCTCCCTCCCTCCAACCGGTATTAACCCGGTATGTATCCACCTTCGCTGGGGACGCACTCGCCTACTCCAGTATGCATCCACCTTACATCCTACTTTATTAATGCATGTATCCACCTGGTTCTAACATTGATTCTCTTTCTTTACATCCTACTTTATTAATGCACTGAAACACACATTTTTACATCTGTCATCAAAAATACGTAAGTAAAACGGGAAAAGTTTCCATTTATACCAAAGGAAACTGTCTGGAGATTTCTGCTGTTATTTCATGAAATGGCGCGTTTACATGAAGCTTTTTCCACCAATATTCGGCCAAATGGAACCTTCTTGATTAGATTTGCATTCCTGACCCCCAGCTATGACCTCACACCTTTTGCAAACACAAAGGAGATAGGCATGTGGTTTCAGGTATTTCCCACACTCTGGAGCCATGTTGGCCTACTAACTGAACGTGGATACATACCGGGTTAATGCCCCTCCAACCTACTGCCAATGCAAGCAGTTTGTTTCCTGCTCACTTGAATGAGAAGCGGATCATTCCCCTCCTTACCATGCTCCTTGTGTGCTGCTGTGAAACCCAGAAGGCGGGACCCCCAGCTTCACATAAAAGCAGCAACTTTCCACAGCCGTTTCTTCTGACTTGCACAGACCAGAGGCTAAAGACTTTCAGGCAATACACACCCCTTAAAATAAAGAACACAAGAGCAGCAACAGCAGCAGCAACAGAGGGAGGGGAGGAAGGTCGCTAGAGCTGTGCAGGGCTGTGATCCTACATGTGCTCATGGGAGAGAAGAGGGCAGCCATCCGGATTGCACAGGTTTTAAGCAGGAAATCAACAACAGCCATTCCCCCCAGAGAGAAGAGGGCTGCCCAGCCCTGCCAAATGACTGCAGCATCCAGAATGAATGTGAGAGAGAGAGAGAGAGAGAGAGAGAGAGAGAGAGAGAGAGAGAGAG
>JAJKFI010000132.1:1048709-1071246 GCA_029204185.1 Lerista edwardsae | reverse complement strand
AGAGAGAGAGAGAGAGAGAGAGAGAGAGAGAGAGAGAGAAATGCTCAATCACCTTTGAGAGCCATGCGGCCCACTCACTTTCCATTAATAGCTACAACAACATCCAAAGTGGCTTCACTGCAGACTTGGTTCCCTCCTCTCTCCACACACACACCCGCCTCTCCTGGCGCTGAGCACCGCTCCTACATTGCGCGTTCCACTTCTTTGGGACGTGCCTGGAACTGTGCTGATGCACAAGTGGAGAACGTGCCTGCTTGTGTTTGAAAAAGGAAAGGGAAAAGGCACAAGGCCATGCTTCCCACCTTCCGAGGATTGGCTGTGGCAAGGCCATGGGGCAGGAGACAAAACACTCTCAGGGCGCAATCCTAAACTGAGTTAGGCCGGCATAAGCTAAGCCGGTAAAGTTTGGCAGCACAAGGGACACCGTAAAGTATGTTTGGACCACTCTTGGGATCAGAGAGGCCAGCATGTGAGCCATCCCCCCTGACTCCGAGAGTGGTCCGAACACACTTTATGGTGGCCCTTGCACTGGCCAAACTTTGCTGGCTTAGTTTATGCCGGCCTAGCTCAGTTTAGGATTGCGCTCTCAGAGAGGTGGAGGGGAAGCCTCCCGTTGAATCCTTCACCTTCCAGGTGCTGTTGATTCCTGACATGTGGCAACAACCCCGTCATCCACACAGGCGTACCAAGTAGGTGTTCACAAGTGATGCTTGTGATGCTCCTTCCTCCTCTCAGCCCCACCCTCCAAACGGACAGACACCACAGCTAGGCTACTTAGCTAGTGAGGGTTGGTGTGAGTCGGGACATCACCAGTTGAATCTCGCCTCTTTCGTGATCTTTCCAGGTCTCTCGCTCTCTCTCAGCCCCAGTCTTCCCCATTTGGAAAATGGGAACAATGGTACTAAACATTCGTAGGATACATTGACATAGGGGTGTGTCACCCGGGGTCCGGCCTCCCCCCGGGAGGCTCCGAGGGGAAAGCCCCCGTGCCGACAGGTAGGAGGGATGCCTGTCCACCCCATGACCGCCCCACAGTCAGTAGGATAGGGGGCCTACTGGGCCTCAGGGGGCTGCAGGGGGGCAGCTAAGAAGCCAGACGTCGAGCCCCAGGGGAGCCAGAGGCGGCACCTCTAGCACAGGGAACCAGGGCTGAGCTCCAGGAAGGCACAGGCAGCCAGGGGTGACTCACGGAAGAGAAGTGAGATCCTGCAAAGGACCAGCCCAGTCTCACGAGAGCCGGGCCGGCAGGGAGACAGGAAGGGGAGGAGCCTGGGGAGACTGGTCTGGAGCTCATAAGGAGCTCAGACAGCAGAGGAGGAGGACGATGTTCCTCCTCAAGCTGGAGGGTACAGGGGGAACGGCGCCCAGCGAGCCACCTGGATTCGCGCCCGACCTTGCCTGACTGGGGGCTACCGAGCCCCGCTGCTTGAGGGGCTGGCCCCCTGGGCTGGGTCCCCAGGGGTTCCTGCCGGAGCCTCGGTGCCCCTCCATCTTTGGGGCAGCCAGGACCCCAGCCCCTCACCCCAGTGTGCCGAGGCACACCCCTGGAGCCAAGGGGCACCACTCTTGGCAGCCCCATTGCCGCAATGCCTGAACCCTCGCCGGCAAAGACCACCGGGGGTCTCGACTGCTCATTGCCAACGCTCGCTCTGAACCCCTAGGAAGAAGGGGGGCCTGTGAGTGGAACAAGGCCCCCTGGAGGTGCTGCCCCAGTCCTAGGGGACTAGCCCCTCCCCATGAATGTGATGGCTTTTACCCGAATAAACTTCGTACAACGGAATCTTGCACGCCTCCCGCCTGCTTCTTCGCGACGCCCCCAACTTTGGACCCATCGTGACGTGAGTACCGACCCCCCCTGCTCCCATGGCCACCATGGATGACATGACAGGGAGTCACACTTGTTTTATATATTGGGCTGAATAGCATTCATGGTGCCTGGTGGGGGCCACAAGTGACATCATTAAGCCTCCTCCGCACGCAGATGATGAAATGGTGGTAATGATGGCCAGAAATAAGGACGTTGTTCTAGAAAACTAGAAACTCATTAGCTGCAAATGCAAATCAAAATTGCAAAATATGAGCAAGTCCAATTATTGTGCTGAGTGACCCTAGATTACAACAGTGGCCTGACCTATGTCTTGGAATCAAGATGTGTGAAGTGTTGGGCACACTCAAACAGCGCTATACAACTACAGGCAACTATTGGTAACTAGAGCTTGTGTATCCATTTCTTGCAAGAGAGCAAAAAGGCCATTCAAGGTTAGAGGAAATTAAGGTTGGATGCCAGACTGATGGAGGGAGAAAATATCTTCAGTTTGGCCAGAGGACAAGAAAGTGGTTTGAATTTGGCAGGTGCTGGCGAGAAGCAACCTTGGGTGTTTGCAAAGGTGTGTTGCTACTTCTGGGGGATTGTCACTGCCTTCGGACTAGCAGCCCTTTTCCATTTGAGTGCTTCATGGCATCTGCTCAATACATACATTAGTTAATAACCAGATAGAGGTAGATGATCCCTTATCCAGACATCCAAAATCCAGACTATTCCACAATCCAGACATTTTTTTAACTGTCTGTGGTGTGAACACTAGAAGGTCTTGTGCTCATTCCCACATAGTTCTAGTCTCTGCTCTGTGGTGTCTGCCTAGGCAGGCATTGTTGAAAAATGCCAAAAAGGCCAGCAGACACCCAAAAGGGTTACAGTGAAAAGAGCAAAAGGAAGCATTTCGCATTATATTTATGGATTTATTCGAAATCCAGACACCTTCCTGCCCCAAGCAGTCCAGATAAGGCATAATCTGTAATAACCTGTATTACACACACAGTGCAATTATCCAGTCATGTCTCCTTGTGGGACAACTAGTGTGGCACTTTCTAATACAGAAACTGGAAGTATGGGGTGGGTTTTTCTTTTTTCTCGTTTTGCTTTTTTTTTTTAAAGCCAGAGATGTTCCCTTAGTGAACCATCAGAGGACTAGAGAAATCTCAGGGGAGGGGGAAAATGCCTGCAGAAGCGACATCTAATTGTTTAGTATGTGTCTGCGCACAAGAAATCATTTTGAAAGGACTAAAGGCAGGCAGTTCTGAAAGCAACTCAGTCAAATGCATTTTTTTAGTTGCTTGCCTGCTTGCAAAAGCACTGGAATTTGCCGCATTTTTAGCTACTTCCTACAAGATTTGAAGGACCAAAGACTATATCAACAAAAAGCTTGGGCCCTGTCTTATTCAGGAGGTGGTAAAACTGCAATGAGGATTGCCACCTTTTTGCACCTGCCATGCTCCTGTGCATTGGGCAGCCAAATCAAAGGGTACCCACTGGGCCACCAAGAGGCTGCAACTCTGCCTTCCCAGGAACGTTTAGTGAGGGGGAGGAGCAGGTAGACCCAGCCATTGATGAGGGAAAGAGCTGCTTTAGCAAATTTGGACTCTCGTGTAAGCCGTCATGGGGGTCCAAAAGGTGGCGTATCAATCGGGGGGAATTCAAATTTAACTATAGCTTGGTGTGGAGACATTTTCAGGCAACACTTATCTCCATGCGATGCTTTGACAGCTTTCTTCCTACCCAACTGTGGAGACGTTTGCATGATGCTGCAGTTGAAAACACAAGAGCAGCCAAGCAAGCATTTCTGATCAGTTAGCAACCTTCATTCATATCAGCACAGCAGCACATTTGCATCTTGTTATTGCTCTTGTTTCCTGAATGATCTATTCCAGCTGCTTTGTAACTACTGAGGAAGTGCCTGACCTGCTTGGCCTCTCCTCCAGCCAAAAAGATAAGGTAATAAAGGCACAAGGCCCGCCCCCCTTCCACTGGAGACACTGCATGACCCAAGCAGCCATTACCGCCTCTTAAGCTGACGAGGGAGCTTGCCGGAAAGGCTCGTTATGGATTGTCCGCCCTCCAAAGTGGGGACTGACCAGCGCTTGGTGGAAGGAGCAGGATTCACCGCCGGCAAGGCTGGCGATGCAATGCAAGAGGGTGCAGGCAAGCGGAATTCTTCCGTAAGCAAATTCCTGGGGCTAAAGGACTGCTGGGGCGCTTGGACTGGGAATAGGGTAGCATTGCCTGCTGACCTCTGGGCATCAGGGAAAATTCGCCTGGCCTCTGGACTGGTCCGTCCACAAAGTGTCTCAGGCAGTGAACTGATAGAGGTGCTCCCCTCCCCCATTCCTCACCCCATTCCTGGATTTGAAAAAGAAAAAGGGAACCAAACGGAAGAGGAAGCGTGAAGGAGGGAAGAGTGAACAGAGACACTCTCGCCCACCGCTCTCCTCTCCTCCACACTTCCTCTTCTGCTCCTTCCCCCTCTTCCCTTTCACCTCCAGGAAGAGAAGTGGTTGACACAGGACCAGGATGGCAATTGGCCCACTGCTTCAGGGGCTGGGAAGTTTGGAGCCAACGCTGCCTGGCCGCCTCCTGAGCAGCTTTTTGCATTCAGCAAGTGATCCTTTTCACAACATGGAGATCCATATTATCATTTGCTACTGTCTACACACCAAGTTTAAATGCCCAGGAGCACAGGGTGGTTGTAAAGTTGGCAATCACGAAGGAGGGTTGCCATGTTTTCTGCCCCTTGTATCTCAGGATGTTGTTAAAAGCATAGTAACAGGGCCAAAGCGATTTAAAAAATGGCAGTGATGCAGTCACAAAATATTTTCGAACTGTAGGAAGAAACTGGCTCAGCCAATCCTGAATCACTGGGATTGCCAACTGACCAGAAAAACCAACTGCTCTGCTCTTGTGCTTTTAGCTATAGCTTGAACTGCAGAAATTAGCATTTCAAACTTTTCAGAGCACGAAAGCAGCTTTTTCCTGCTGGGCACTATGGGTCTTGCAGCCCCACCCCACACCTTGTAACAAATCCATTTGGCTATGCACCTTCTTCCCATGTTTGGCTGTGCCCCTTTGTCAAAAGGATGGATAGCACAAGCCCGCAAGTCTGATAGTGCAAAAAGTTTTTTCAAAGTTTATGGTGGTTTTATATCAGTTTGGGGCTCTGATTCCATAAATTGTATCAGTTTTGCCCTCTCACACCTAGTTCTGGAGATACAGCAGAGTCTCATTTGCAAATGGCTCAAGAAGTTTTCTTCTGAGGAAACTGCTTGAATAACACATTAACAAGATTAAGCTCTATTTCTGAAACTAGATATGATAAGGCAAAACTGATGCCATTTTTAGAATCAGCAGCCCAAATATACCCAAACAGGTCTAACTTGTAAAACAGCAGAATGTGTGTCATCTTAACACCAGCACATACTAATATCTGCACAGCAACCTGCAAGTAAAGACAAAGCTGCAGTGGCTCACTGAAAAGTTGGCGTCCCTCTGGATCATGGAAAGAGAAGAGAGAACTCAGCCAGCCTTCAACTGCAAAACACGATCCGTCTGCACAATGAATCCTGATCACAGGCTGGGATTCCCACCCATTGTATTCTGGAGGGCTTGTGGGGGTTGCCCCTCCCCCCCACTGAGGATATACACATCCCGCTCCCCTAATGACAATGTGCACAATGACTCTGCCAGGCTCATAATGGCAGGTGTGGATCTGGTGCTCTCCATGTGGGAAGCACCTGGTGCACCATTTCCCCAGATGAGTTACTGGTCCAGATGATCCCCTCTTTAATTGATTTGCTCAGGTGTGTCAAGCCTGGTGCGGCAGCCACCGTCGCTCTGGTAGTTTTAATCAATTACGCACCCAATAAAATCATGTCACTTTCATTACTGGCTCTTCCCTCCCACCGAGATGCAGACGAGGCGTCTGAAGGAGGCAGCAGACACATGCGGTAAATCTGCCCGTCAGAGGGCCCAGCAGGGCAAGACGGAGACCTGCCTCTCCTGGCGCTGCTGGTCTTGCAGCCCTGCACACGCTTTCTAACCCCCCTGGCTCCACGCCGCCCCTCCGTCAAAAGAGTAATCTAATGCAGTATAATGTGTTTTTTATTTATTTTGGCATGTCAATGACGAGACAACCTCTGAGCATGTGTAGAACCTTCTTTCCTCCTCACTGTGCCATCACAGGCGCTTCTGACATGTCTAAGGCTAGAGCTCAGGCGGGCAGCCGGAAGGCTGGACCCAGTCTGGAGTCCCTTTCAGCCCAGGACTGCCCCCAGTTCCAAGGCAGCGCCCCCAGAGGGGGTGCCAAAGCCTCTTGTGGCAAGGCTGGCCGTGGAATGCAGAGCTCCGTTCCGGAGCCCTCCCGCTCCCCGGTGGACTGGATGCCGGAAGAGACGGGCTGTGGATTCGGTGCATTCCACGTGTTTGGGTAAAAATGTGTACTGAAGTGTGTGCTCTGAAACTCGTTATTGCACCAGCTGTTTGAGCAGGAAATGTGTGGGGGAAAGATACTTGGAAAAAATCTAAAGTATTTTTTTTTTCTCAGGGATGGCAAACAAATCTGGGAAAGCTTTGGCAGGGGAGAGCAGGGCAGAAATCAAAGCACGGCCAGAAGGAGGCTCAGGAGGAGCAGAAGGCAGCCTTCCGGGATCAGTCAAGCCCCACTGTGGGCTTCCCACCCACACCCGCCTATAAGAGGTGGAAAGAAAGGGTGAGAGCAGACAGGGAGGGGCCTGGGCGGGGGGGGGGGGTGAGCGCGAACCTTTGGAGTCCAGCTCTGGCTCTGACTGAGCCTGGGCGGGATGGAGCGGCTCCTCTGGCTCTGCCTAAGTCGGTCCGTGTGCCCTGATTGCCACTGCAGGACCTGCCAGGCCCTCCTCTGGGCAGTGCTGCCCGGGAAAGACGACTCCAAACAGGCATTTGGGGGAGGCTACAGATGGGGCTGCTGCACACGCCCAAAAGGCCGGGCATCGCCAGAGCTGGTGAGGCTGAGAAGCAGGAGGAGGAGGAGGAGGGACAGCAGGACGCTGCAGTCAGCGACGTATGTGGACTTTTGGGGGGGGGGGGTTGCCAGATGAGACTGAGAGCGCAATCCTAAGCTGCACCGGAACATGAAGGGCTGCAGGCCTGCCTTGTATCCAGCGCAACTTTGGAGCACTCCAGAGCCTCCCTGGGGCAAGGACACATTTGTGCTTTTGCCCCAGGGGAGCTCCAGCCTCCCCTATGGGCTCCTCAGATCCACGCTGCTGTATAGCAGGCACAGAGTCAAGAATGCCACGTGGGCCAAATCAGGGCCGTGTGGCCCAGGAATGGAGGCTGGGATGATGCGTCTAAGGGCTGCATCTCCTCCTGGCCCGCCCACCCCCACCCAGTTTCCCCCCCCCAAAAAAAATTATGGAGATCATGAGATTGGGCTGTTTTTTCTGTTGCATTATTTCCAAGTATATCACACACCAGATGTACATGTGGTTATATACACACCATGGACAAATCGCATGTATGTAGTCCCTGACAGGTACAATGTGAAATGGGGCCTGCGCTCCCCACCTGGCCTGGGCAAGTGCCCAGCTCTGCCCAGCCCTGGCTGTTGCCGGACACACTTCCAGGCTGAGCCGGAGTCAGGAGCACGGAGCAGCCGCTCTGCCGGAGCAGGCCGAGAGCCCAGCAGCCGAGCATCCCCCTCCCACCCACCGCCCCTGGGAAGCCACAAGCAGGAGGCGAAGCGCCAGGTGCCGCTCCTGCCCCTTGTCTTTGGAGAGCAGGAGCCTGGAGGGTGTCGGGTCGGGTCGGTGGCTCGTCTACCCCCAGCCCCCTCCTGCAGGGGCAGCATGACCCAAATTGCTGCCCGGGGCCACCTCAGATCTGCTGCCTCTGTGCTAGAAACGCCCAGCACCCTGCCAGGCTCCTCACATGCTGCCGTGAAAGCCAGGAGCCCCCCCACATCTGAGTTGGGGCTCCCTCGGGAGGAGGAGGGACGATGGGCTGTGCTCTCAAGCGGAGGCAGAGCAGACCGGGGGGGGGGGCTTGGTTGGCAGCAGGTTGGAGGGAGGCGGCAGCGGCAGCAGACTGGCCTCTCCTCGCACTCTGCCCCAACGCAGCCTGCCCCACAGGTGGGCCGGCACTGGCCAGGCCTCGGGCAAAGGGAGGCGCAGCCCAGCCGGGCCTCAAGGAGCGCGTGAGGAGCACCGTGAGGAGGGGGGCCTTCCGCTTCCTCCCAGGCCTCCCTTTTAAATCAAAGAAGGTGGGAGGAGGTGGGCAGTGGCCCCCCCAAGGCAAGCCCCCCCCCCGGCCTCATGGACACGGCTCCCGTCCTCCCACGGGCGAGTTCCCGGAAGCGGCAGCCAGGCAGGCCACAATCCGCAAGTGGGGCATGAGTTGCTCCAAGCGCCGTCAGCGTCCCCCCCCCCGCCAGCCTGCGCGTCCTCCTTCCCGCTTGTGCACAACCTGCCAGCCAGCCAGA
Source organism: Lerista edwardsae (assembly GCA_029204185.1). Lineage (NCBI taxonomy): Eukaryota > Metazoa > Chordata > Lepidosauria > Squamata > Scincidae > Lerista > Lerista edwardsae. The sequence goes on along the minus strand of JAJKFI010000132.1, from coordinate 1,062,958 downwards.
GAGGACCGGGGCGCAGCTGCCGCCACCCCGTGCCATTTTCAGTGCTCTTCTCGATTCCATCTGAATGAAGCTTCTCGCTTCCTGCTGCCTGCTGAAGTTTCGGGAGAGGGGGGTCGCAGCTGCTAAGGCCTTTGTTTCAACAGAAATTATATTTTCCAATCAGTCGGAGAATCGTTTTTTGCCATCTGTCCACTTCTTCATACCAAATGAGAGGGAAAGAGGAACAAACTTTGCCACCTCAGCTCCTAAGTGCAGAATCCAGCTTCATCTGGTCACAACCAAGATTTCACTGCATGGCAGGGCTCAGCCCCAGGACCTATTTTTAGACCATGACCATCTTACCATCATCATCATCATCATCGGTTAGAGATAACACAGTCAAATGCTTTATCTGCTTCACAGGAATTATCCTCTAATCTAGCAGCAGCCCGGAGAGGATGAGGATGCAGCATTAGGTAAAGGTAAAGGTTTCCCCATGAGCGAATGGTCTAGTTGTGACCGACTGAAGGGGGCGGGGCTCATCTCTGTTTCAAAGCCTGTAGAGCCGAGGTTTTGTCCGAGGACAAGCTTCCGTGGTCATGTGGCCGGCATGACTCTGCGCCATAGCGCACGGAACGCCGTTCCCTTCCCACTGAAGTGGTCCCTACTTGCATTTAGGTGCTTTCGAATTTAGGTGGGCAGGAGCTGGGACAAGCGACGGGAGCTCACTCGGTTGCGCAGTCTTGAACTGCCAACCTTCTGGTCGGAAAGCTCAGCAGCAGTGGTTTAACCCGCTGCGCCACCACGTCCCATTGGATCATGCAGCATTATTAGCCCCCAATTGCAGACTGGGAGGGCCGCGGCTGAGAGAGCTGGTGTGGGCTTGTGTTGAGCCAGCCTTGCAATCAGAAGCATCCTTTCCAGTGTCTCAGCTGAAGCACATTTCCTGGCCAAACAACTCAAGGGATGGCACGAAAGAGGCAATTTTTTGCGGGGGGGGGCACTGATAAGACCTTGCAGAACCTGAGAGGAGGGCCTCCAGTGGAGGGGGCAGTTTCTCAAGCCTGCCGTGGCTGGGTCTGAGTTTCAGGGAGGGAGGGGCATCTTCTTCTGCTGTGCACAAAGGCAGGTGGGTGGCTGGAGGTGGTCCTGTCTTCGTGCCGGGGGCTTGGACTTCTCCTGCCAAGACTTCTCCTTCACTTCTCCTCCTTCTTCTCCTTCACTGGGGGGCCAACTCCATCACCCCCACCCAGACGTCACCCCTTATTCCTTGCATATTGACCAAGAGGGCCCGTCTCTGTCTCCCCACTTGAAAAGCCTGACAGACGGGGAAGGGGGAGCCCCAGATCCAGACGTTTCCGCATGGCAGTGCTGGACGTGGCCACCAGGCGGGAGGGTAGGAGGCCCCCACCGCTTTTGGCCTGTGCAGCAAGCCCCCCGGGCAGCTCTCTGACTCCACCACCACCCCCTCAATTCTGAAGGTGAAGACCTCGTGCATTGTCACAGGACGTCCTGCTGCTTCTCAGAGGTGGGAAACGCTCTCCTGCGAACCACTAATCAGCGCACCAGGTGCTGCTGTGGACTGGCAGGTGTGATGCTGGCTGGTGCTCCGGCTTGGCCTGGGAGTTTTTCCTTTTTAGAGCAGAGGCAGCGGGCCCAGGATAGCATCAGGTGGCGCTCCAGGTCGCACTGCCCCGTCCAAGCCACAGGATCACAGCTGTGTTGTTGTTGCCTCTTTAATGCCGCAGGATTCCAGGGCACAGGTGCCTGCGGGCAGCAGGAGAGACTGGCTGGCCTCGCTTCCTGATCCATGCCTCCGAACCACACCGGGGCTGGACCTAGTGGCAGAGGAGGGCTGGACTGGGTGACTTTGCCTCTCCCCCCCCCACTCCCCTCTGACCCCAGCAACAGGAGGTGACTTCCTTCCGCCGTACGATCGATGTGTGGCTTTCATCAGTGACGTGGCTTTCATGTGGGGGCCCGTGACATCACCAAAGGGCAACCACTCCAGAGTCTGTTTTGGAATGGGCTGATTCGGATCTCGCCCTCCCTGCCAGTGCTGGGCACCACTTGGCCTTAACTGGGCATCAGCAAAGTGCCCTGCAGTCCCTGTGCCACCCTGTCCTCAGCTGCCAACTCAGGGCCTCCGGTCTGTGCTTCTGTGCCAAGCACACGATTAGGGAGGCATGGCGACCGAGGAATGGCGCCCTTGCAGGGCTCTCCCCCCTTCCCCCAAGGAGTCAGGGTGGTTGTGCTCCAGGGGAGGTTCTCCGGTTATGTGGTTCTCCAGGGGGGGCAGGGGGGTGACGCTGCTTCCTCCGGCAGCCACCGAATCTCCCACAGTCAGTTCCTAGCAAGATGAAAGGAAGCACCAGAGTTTTCACAGGCACCAAAGAGTCAAAGAAAACCATGGCTGTGGCTGGGGCCCCCCTCCTCCAAGGCACCGGGTGCCTCCAAGAGGCAGAGCAACAAGCAGGGGCTGGGTGGGGAGGGGGCAAAGTGGAGGTCCTCCCCTATTTTCCTTTCAAAGTGGCTGGAGCTCAGCTCCACCCAGCATCAGGCTCTCCTGCCCTCCGGTCCGTCCCCCCCCCCCCCGGTCTCCTCCTGCCTGATGCCTTTAAACACACAGAGGCATGAAAAATAAATGTTACTGGAAAGAGACAGCAGTGGAGGGCTGGGAAGCAATTAGCAGGCAGAGGAGCATAATTAGTGCTCAGAATGCCAGCACTGGCATGAAATAAAGTAGCATTCGGATGCAATCAAGGTCTGCCTGAATTACAAGCCGTTGGCGGAATTGCTAATTAAGCTCCAGGAGTGAACCAGGTCTTCTTACGGGGCCCAAGGCAAGCCGCCCTCCCTCAATGCGCTGCTCTGCCCACAAGAGGGGGCAACGCAAGGTGTGGCTGAGGCCCTGGGGAGCAGGTGAGGCGGGGTGCCGTTTACCAGGATTGCAGATCTGTGCCCCAAGCCTGGTCGGGGGGCCCACAGGGGCTGATGGCATGCACGCAGGGGGCAGCTGGGCTCGTGGAGGGCACACAGCACGCATTGCGGGAAGTCACGTACCATGACTTGGGCCCACCTGCCCTCCCTTTAGTCCCAACAGCTCCAAAATCGAGCCATTCTGGAAGGGGGCCTGTCCTGTGCGGGGGGGGGGGATGCAACAGCACGAGGGTGAAATTTCTGCATCCCAGAAGGCTGTCATGTGCTGCTGCCTTGTGCATTGACAAGTCTCAGCCTGATATCAATATCAACAAATATCAACTAGCTATCAGTTGGACGTTCCTAAGTGCTGTCTTTTGCAGGTCTGATGTGTTATTTCAGTAGGCTGTAGAATAATTCACAAAATAATTCACGGAATTGTTTCAAGTGGCCTGCTGACAATCGGAACAACTTTGGTCCCATTGTCAGCAGGCCACTTGAAACAATTCCGTGAATTATTTTGTGAATTATTCTACAGCCTACTGAAATAACACATCAGACCTGCAAAAGACAGCACTTAGGAACGTCCATAGTCTTGTGATTTCAATGGCCATGTCGCTGTATTTGGTCATTTTTAGTGTTCTTTTCCATCAGCTCCAGCATCTCCAGGAATTGCAATATCAACTACCCAGACATTTTGATTTTCTACTATGGTTCTATCAGGTGTATTATGTTGGAGGTGTCAATCCGTTTGAATTTTAAAGTCCCACAGGATCTTGACTTGCGCATTCTCCAACACCTTCTCAGCCATATGCTCCCAAATGTTTTTTTGGTGCTGGCAAATTATATTTTTTACATAATGACCAATGGGCTAATTTTACAACATATCAGACCTCTTGGGGTGCCTCGTGCCCCCCCCCCCCATATTCAGCAGCATTTCAGCTGTGGCCACACCTCCTCCTGCACCCAGGATTCAAAAACAAAGGGAAGGTTGCAGAGGGAGAGGCAGCAGAGTGTGGAACAGTAGGGAGAACAGTAGAGTGTTGGGCCAGAGTGTCTCCTCCACACTTCCTCTGTGAATCCAGGGAGTACGAGATGTGAGCATTGGCTGGAGTGCTGATAATGGGCAACGGGCAAGGTGCCAGGCAGCAGTGCGGGGGGGGGGGAGAGCTCAGGCCCCGGAAGGTCTTGGGCTGACCCTGTTGCTTACCCTTCAGTCTTGCTCAGCCCAGCTCAACCCAGGTGGATGTGATCTGCTGGCCAGTGCAGGGGCCCACAGGGTGTTTCCAGAAGTGCTGGAATTCCTGGCACCTGCAGCCAGTCCTTAGTTTGAGGCGGCTGAGCAGGCAAGCAGGTGTGAGACGGGCTTCCCGCTGTAGGGACCTGGCCCTGGGAGAATTGCCTTCTCAGCTGCAGGCCTCCCCAGGCTTCCGGGAGAAGGCGGCTCCTTGGTCGTTTGCTTGCCTAGCACGGTGTTCCTCGATCGTCAACACAATGGGGTCCCAAAGCCTCGTTGGCGGAGGGTCACAACAACAAGAGAGGGTGTGGGATCCAATGCAATAATGCAATAATGGGACCCCCTATCAAAACTGACCCCTTGACATAACCCTGCACAGCTTCTGCTTGCTGACTTGCCCTCAGCTCCTAAGGCCTGCCCTTCTCAGGCTGCTACTTGACAGGGTTGTTGTGAAGGCACAGGATATAGGGGAAATGGATCAGATGGGGCAGGGATGGGAGAACTGTGTCCTGGGAGGGGGCAAGATCAGCGGTGGGTCCCCATACTTTATTTATTTTGTGGGGTTGTGGCATGGAAATGGTTGACAACCACTGGCCCTGCAGAAGCAGTCTTCATTCTCAGAGGAGAATGAAGGAAGAATCAGAGACACCAGATTCGTTGAAGTAAATTCTCACTGACTGGGCTGACTGAACTCCGTCCCAGCTGACTCCGCTGGACTTGACTGAGCTTCAGCCCTTCCCACAGTTGCTTTTATTGGATATCGTATTTCACATCATTAGCATATGCATGAGCAGATTTATTACGTATACAGAACAGCTAAAACGCATTTGATTGGTTAATGGTTCCCCTCACACCTGAAAGCCACTCCCAGTTGCTGCTTCTTGCAAACACTGCTTTCCCATGAGAATTTTAGTGTTTCTATCACCAGGCTGGAATGCCAGTCTGCCTGCCAGCCCAAAACAACCCCCCCAGACTTCTCCACTGGGTGTGCCCTGTGGCAGGAGGGGGAGTGAGCGTGCTCTCTCGTTCTTCGGTCTGGAGGTCAGCCTGCATAGCAACAGCCTAGCAACAGAAATGCATTCCTACAAAGCAGCATCGATCACAACTGCACTGTGGCCAAAGATGAGGTAGCAGGGTCATAGCTACCTATGGGGCAGGGGGTGGCACACTCCAGGCGCCATCCTCGGGGGGGGGGGGGTCACTACTGAACCCAAAAATTTTAAAATTGCAGTTTTATCATCATGCTATATACCATTCGATGCAGAATTTCAACAGAAATTCAATAAAAAACAGAATTTAATACCTTAATTCTATCAAACATTATGGCCAAAAAACTAAGAATATAACTTATATAAAATCGTGGTTTATGAAAATCACAGTTTTATGGAAAATACTATCATACTATGTACCATTTGATGTGGAATTTCATCAGTAATTCAATTAAAAAAACGGTGTAATATCTTTATTCTATCAAAAGTTATGACCGAAAAACTAAAAACAAAAAAACCACTTTCTATGTAAAAATCTGAGTTAAAAACCGTGGTTCTATGGAATAATGCTATCATGTTACATACCATTCGATGTGGAATTTCATGAGGAATTTACTTAAACAAACCAGAGTGTGATATCTTCATTCTAGCAAACGTTATGGCCAAACAACAACATCGCAAAAATACAACTATCCAACAGTTGTCAGTGCAGGGCTGTCAAACGTACAGCCAGTGGCATCATGCAGCCGGAACGCTGGGCAGGAGGAATGGGTGAGCGGCAGCCCGCCTGTTGCATACCGCTTCGTTTCGCCGTCTTCCCCACCCCCGTGGGGAACGGACCAGAACGCAACAGGCGGGCTGCCGCTCACCCGTTCCTCCCGCCCAGCGTTCCGGCTGCATGACGCCGCTGCATACAGCCCACAGAACTGCACAACAAGGCCACAAATGAGGCCTGCAGAACCTTCTCATCTGCCCCCCCCATGTTGCCTGCCTTCTTCTCTGGCCTCCAGCACCAAGCAAGCAGCTCCAGCAGCAAATGGCCATCCGGGCCAGCAGGGGGAGCTGAAAGGAGGAAATGAAGCTCCCCCGCCGCAAAGGCACAGAGGAAGGCCAGTGCAGGAAGCACTGCTGGGAATGGAACTTTAATGGAAGGGGAATGAATGAATGAATGAATGAATGAATGAATGAATGAATGAATGAATGAATGAATGAACAATTTTGCCAGTGTGTCAAAAATGTATGGGCCCCGGGTGTCAAATGACCCAGGTATGCCACTGTGAGGTAGCAATGGGGGATAAAACAGAGGCACACAATTATCCCACCCAGTGTACCCCATTGCAAGTGTGAGCAGCAGGAGTTTTGTGTGCAATAGATCTGGAGCCTCATGAATTCAAATACCACCACCACCACCCCAAAAACCACAGCAGTCCACAGACAGAGCAGTCAATCAGAGCCAGGCAGAATCACTGAACGAAACAGCCAAGCCATTCCTGTGCACACCTCTGCTGCCACACTGAGCCTTGGCATGCCTCGTGATCTGCCCCTCTCTCCATTGCAGGGAAAACAAGGCCTCCGGCAACAGGCCACATCAAAGAGAAAGAGAGACAGTGAACATCTTGCAAACACAAGTAACTCTGCCGCCCCGCCTTTCTTACGCAGAGCTCCTCTCTCTCTCTCTCTCTCTCTCTCTCTCTCTCTCTCTCTCTCCCTCCCCCAAGCCTGACCTGTGTTTTTCCAAAGACAGCTGTCAAACAGAAGGTAATTCAACTGGGCTACTTAATACCAAGATGTTTCAGACTGCCACGCAGTGACCTTTGAACATCCCAGTGCAATTTTCTACAAGGGTTCACCCTTTGTGCTCCCAGATGGCTCATTCTTTGTGCTCCCAGAGCCACGGCCCCGATCCTTGTCAGCCTACGCCTCCCCTCCAGCAGTTGACTGTCGGAGAGGGGACAACATATGAGCTGCACCACCCAGGACGTATGTTTGGCAAGTGCGCACATAGAAGGAATCGCCTGGTTTAGGGGTTTGTGGGTTGCTCTCTCCTGCTTTGGCTGGACTTCTGCTTAACTGCAGCTTTCCGAGTTTTCTGCTGGTGCAGCAATAGCTGCCGTTCTCCCTGCACAGCTCTTAACAAAAGTCAATTTCAGGTTGTGTGGGACAGCTTGACTCCTTCAGCTCAGCTGACGCTAGCAAGAAGGTCACTGCAGTGTCACAGGCGGAGTCTGTGAAGGTGGGCAACATTCCAGACACAGCCTTGCCAGGGCTGTGAATAGTCAAAGAACTGTGACTAGTCACAGCCAGCCCTCCAAAAACGTCCAGCAGCTGCCTGCTGTTCACACTCCAGCCAGGGCAAGACCTCCTGGGGCCCGAGGTGGTGTCTCCGGAAGAGAAGGCGCAGAGGCAAAGGTGATGGAAGGGACAGCAGGAATCCCCCACCACTGGGTCACCTGACTGCATCAGCCAGCCTCTGGACAGACCAGACCAGCAGCCCTGAGTGGGCTGCAATTGTCCCTGACTTCGGCTGCTTCAGATTCCAGGTGCTGATGGGGAGGATCACAAACACCCTGCACTTGGAAAGCTAGCATAGCAAGAAGGAAGCCATCCCTGTTGAGATGGAAAGCACAAGCACAGGCCAATGCCCATTTTCTCCAGCCACCACGTCTGTCTTCTTCTGCTCCTGCTGCCATCATTGCCGTGCCTTCCCTGCTGCTCCTTGCGTCATCCAGAGCAGGGTGCGAGCGGCGCCACAAAGGTGCAGACGCCTCTCTCCTGCAAGCCCGGCCACAGCACACAGCCCAGATACGTGTGCCCGGGAAAGCGGCTGTAGCAGAGCGCAGGGGGCCCTAATGAGCAGCCTGCTTGCCAAGTCACACTCCACTGTCTGTCTGCCTCGGGGCCTTTCAACAGGAAGTGGAAGCTGCAGCTTCCCAACCGTTAATTGCCGATAATGAGCAGGTTTCACCTCCTGACAATCTGGGCAAATGTTTTCCCAGGGAGCTTTGGGGCACGGCCTCTGCTGGCAGCTCCCGGTCCTCCTGCCTCCCTCCACCCTCCGCGTGTGCTCAGAGGCCGCCCCCTTTGAGTTCTTTGCCCGCTGTTCCTGCAACAACCACTTCCCCTGGCCTGGCTGTCCTCCGGCATGGACAACAAGACCGCAGGAGGGATTTCCCCGCGCAGGGAGGCTGCAGTTGGCATTGACTCCTGCGGCTCCCTCAAGTCCTGCACTGCCATGTGGCCTGCCTTTCATCTCTACTCAGAAGTAAGTCCCTTTGACTTAATGGAACTTACTCCCAGGTAAAGAGATACAGGATGCAGCTTTAGGCAGCCAATGCATATGAGGGAGGCATACAAACATAGGAAAAGCCTAGCTGGATCCTAGCAAGGCCCATCTAGTCCAGCTTCCTGGTTCTCACAGAGGCCCACCAGATGCCTTGGGAAGAACATCCCTCTGTGGGGATGTAACTATCTCCCCCTATTGGCCAAGGATCCAGCATCCACATCTGCACCATCTTCCTTCTGGGAGAAGATGGACCCAAAGTAGGAGCAGCTCCGCCTTCTCTTTGTCACCAGACACCAATTGGCCATCATGATAGAGCAGCAAGCCCACCCTCTCGTTCCTCTTCCACTTCCTTTGGGCATACCTGAAAAAGCAAAATACACAAATACTTTGTGGTGGTGCCAGCGCACTCACTGTAGGGCCATGGCTGCCAACCCTCCTCCTCAAAGGCAGGGCACAATCCTAACCTAGAGTTAGACCGGCAGTTAAGGCAGGAAAGTTTGGCTGGCACAAAGGCCACCATAAAGCACATTTGGACACTCTCGGAGGCAGGGGGGATGGCGCACGTCTGTGTGCTGGCCTCTCTGACTCAGAGAGTGGTCCAAACTTATTTTACGGTGCCCACATAATTTTGTATGTCTCAATCATGGCCCTGGCCTTCTTCAGCAGTTTTTGTTAGTGCTTCTTACAACAGCTGTGTTGGATTCACTTACTGTAACAGGACAGGAAGAAAGAAATTGTTCTATCACACCAGCTTCATTCAAGACTCCAAAAAGCCTTGACATTTTCTGGGTTTTAGAGGTGGCCTATCTCAAAATGCCAGGTGCGAGGGAGTGGCAACAGGCAGCAGGTCTCTTGTTGTCTTCGCTGCTCCTGGGGCATCTGGTGGACTGCTGTGAGATGCAGAAGCTGGACTGGGTGGGGCCCCCTGGCCTGGTCCAGCTTGGGGGCTCTTCTTACGTCCTTTTGTTCTTATCACCTGTTCACAGCCTATGTCTCCGACGCAGCTGGGCAGGTCTTGCAGTGTGCATCTCTCTTGACCTACATCCCTGTCCAGGCTTCTCTTGGACTCATGCAAAGTAGCAGTTGTTATGGCAGGGGGTCGTCCCAGTTCTGACACAGAGGCACAGAAGAGCCCCCGGCCCCCTCAGAAGGCAACTTCTGCTGCTGCTTTTGTCTGATGCACACAGCCAGCCTGGGGCCCAGTTGCTAAACGCGGGCAGCTTTCATGGCACTCGCACAAAGGTGCTTGGCAGTGCAGCGGCTGCGATTAATCAGATTAGCATGGCGGGGGGGGGTCAGTCCCCGCAGGATCACACTTAGCCGCTAATACACGAAGAGCAGAACCCACAGGGGGGCCTGATTCATTATTCATATTTTAGCAAATCTAGACGTGTCGTATTTAAAGGTCTAACAAGCTGTTCCTCTCCCCAGAGCAAGGTTCCTCCCTGCAGTTTCCTCCTTTCCTTTCCTTTCCTTTTCTTTTCTCTCTCTGTATCAAAACTGTTTCATCTTGTTTTTTGCTTTCATTTTCACCTTCCACTTTTAAAAAGTCTTTCTTGTCCCTTGCACCACCGCTGCTAGAGAGACGATTGTGGACAGTCTGAAAAAAGGAAATCTAAATTCTGCACCAGGATACCCCGACCCCGACATTCTGCAGCAAGACAAGCGGCAGTCTGGGGGCATTTAAGCACATACGCATATTTTTGTGTGATTTGCACCACATATTCTGCCCCTGAGAGACACTCAAAGAATCGTGCGGGCCCTGCAGTTTCACCCACCCACCCCAACCAAGGGATGCCTCCTCTTCCTCCCCCTCATCAGTTAGATTTTACCAGGCTTTGCCCACATTCTTTCAAGTCTATCTTTGGCGCCCGGACTAGAAAATTGCATTTTGAAAAGGAAAGCTGAAATCCTCAAGATTCTGAATTCTCCAGCTAAAACCAAATATTGTGCTTGCACAGAATCATGACTCTAATCCTAGAGATAAAGTAGAGAGTCCCCAGAGAGCAGTTATTTGACTAGTCATTGTCTGTTATTTCACACAAGGTGTCAGGGGTGGGCACTTGAGTCCTGATGATTCAACTTGAGTTACAGAAATGTGCTTTTTTCATAACTTGTGACTCAGGGCCAGTGACTCAAAAAAGAGTCGTGACTCACATAGGCTTGAGTCCCGGCTCACTTTTTTGTGTGCTTGCAACTCTGGTGTGTGCGCACCTGTGCACATGCCTGCTTGCTGAGCTTACTTTTTTTGCCACTTCCACTTTGCGCCGCAGACCAGAAGACCACACTTTGGCCGATCCAGAAACCAGCATTCAGAAGGACAGGAGCAGCCGGCATGTGGAAGGAGGGTACATTTGTTCCAGGAGGTGGGGCTGGAAGAGGGGAGGAAAGGAGGAAGGATTAAGGGTTGGGGGCTGCACACGACTCATTTCTCGTCATGACTTTCGACTCAAGTCAGGGCTCAGGTCGAGTTGCCACAGGGGCATGCTATGACTCATGAGCTGACTTGAGTCAGGGGACTGGCAACTTGTGATTCAATGTGGGCTCGCTGACTGGAGCACAACCCTGCAAGGTGTATGTATGGGAATGTGCCCCCTTCTCCTTCGTGACAGCTCCGACTAGGTATCCTGTGGCTGCCTCAGGAGCCTCCTTCACTGTTCACTGTTCTGCTCCACTGCATGCCCTAAAGTCCAGGGGAGGAAAAGGCCCCTTGTGGAAGTCCCCTGGAGCACGTGCATGCTCTTCTGACCCCCTCCCCTTTTACAACCTCTGTTCTTCCTGAGTTGGTCATTGGTCATTGGCCCCAGTAAAGCACCTGAGCTGGCAACAGGAAATGTGGGGGTCAAGTTTAAACTAGTGCATCAGAGCTTCCCCCCCCCCAAAAAAATAAAGGTTTAAAAACAGTTGACTAACAGTGCAGGAGGATTCTCTCCAGGTCAAGGAAAACTTTGACACTTCAGGAAGGACAGGGTTAATTCCAGAGCCATCCTCCCGCCCCCCATGTCAGAAGGCTTTGATCAGAAGTGAGCTTGCAAGATAGGGCAGTTTAGTCAGAACTTGGTTTGTTTTTCTTTTGAACTTTGCCTTTGATCTCAGGTGCACAACTGGGCTGTTTGCCTTCTGCCTTCCCGGCTCTCCTTGCATTCCTATAAACCTTTACCTTGTTTCGAGTGAACAACTTGCCCTGCTCCCGAGTGGTTCTCAGTGCGCACTTGGACGCACGTCTCTAATGGGAGGGAGCCACCAAGCCGGGCCTGCGGCTGATCTGCTCCCTTTCCCCAACATTCGGGGGCTGCGGCTGGGTGCAAAGGAGAGTTAAACATGAGGAGGAGAGTCCAAGTGGTGAGAGCCCCTTGGAAAACCCACACCTCAGGGGCGGCAGAATGCACCCACCCTGGAGGCCTCCCTCCTGCTCTCCCTTTCCTCACCCTCCAAGCTTGCCTACTGGTCGCCCACCCTTCATTTCCAAGCTCCCTCTCCATGCTTCTCCTGCCCTAACCTGCTCCAATGCTTGGTCCTGTTACTCTGGGCTGGCTCAAGTCCTCCCAGAACCCAAGGAGGTGCGTCAGATGCTGCCCCTTGCCCAGGGGCAGTGATGTCATGCAGGGGGTATGCGGGGGTACGCGAGTACCGGTTTCTAGGATTACAGCTAGCCCCGCCCATTTGCCCGCCCACTCGTCGACTCCGCCCTCTGCAACGTTTGAATTTCAAGCATGTTTGAGTTGCCTGCGTGTTCTCAGAGCCAGGCAGGCAGGCAGGCAGCGAGCGGAGCCTTTCCTTTCCTTGCCACTGAAAAATGAGTTGCTCTGGGGTTTTAACCTGATGCCAGGCCTCCTTAACATGTTCTGGGGGTGCTGTGCAATACTGTTGCAACTGTTGGGTCAGTTTAAAATCATCTGAAGCCTCAAAAAGGGCTTTTTTCATGTCACTTCCTGCCACGACATCATTTCTGGCTTATGACATCACTTCCGGTGGGCGGGTCCCGACACGTGCCAATCAAAAGTGAGTACCTGTTCTTAAATCATTTAGATGACACCACTGCCCAGGGGTACATCAGCTGCTGCTGCCACCACTCTCCCTCCTCCTCCTCCCGCTCCTCCTGGGTTTGAAAAGGAAGAGGAAGTGCGAGAGGAGAGGAGAGTGGTAGGCTAGAGAGCTGGTCTTCCTCTCCTCCACATGTAGAAGGGAGAGGGAGAGGGTGCCCACCTTCACTGCCACCTGCCTCCATTGTTCTTTCTCCTTCTTCTTCCTGGATTCAAGAAAGAGAGGAATGGAGGAGAAAAGGAGTGTGGAAGAGAGGAGAGCTGTGTCTCTCTAGCCCACCACTCTAGCCCTCCTTGTCTGTTCCATTTCCCTCTTCCTTTTTTAGTCCAGGGAACGGGAAGAGGAGGTGAGTGAAGACAGGCTCCTGGATAAGAGGGGGCAGATTTGGCATGCTATCTCAGGGGTCGTGGGTCAGCCCTGAGGCAAATATCTGTCAACATCTGTCAACAATGGGTCCTGTTCTGCCATTTACACCCACAGCGAACATATTCCTCTGTGCCCAGATCAGAGGCAGGCAGGCAGCCTTCGCTCGAAGCTTCACAGCGCAGGGACGCCTGGGGAAGACGCAGGGAGATCAAAGACCAGGATTCATCTATTTTAATAACTTGGGGCTTGATAAATCAGCCAGGCCGACGTGAGGAAGGAGCGTTCCACAAGAGTTCAAAGCTGTGTTTGAACACCATCGGCAAGGGCAGAAAAGGAAGGGAAAAGAGGGGAACCAGAAGGGACAAGAAGGAAGGGATGAGAGGGGGAAGAAGGATGAAGGTATCGGCAGTATCAAGGCAGCGGGAGTGGTGCTGGCATCCCTCCAAACAGGAGGAGAGCGACTGTCTCACGATGCCATGAAAAGCCTCTCCAGGAACCAAGCAACCAGCACCTGACAAGCATGTGCAGGATCTAATTGTGTGCGAAGCACCGCTTTAGTCTCTTCGTCTTTTGCTCTCCTTGGGAGGCGGTTTGCACCAACTGCTCTTTGCGTCTCGGTAGAAAGAGCCTTGGCAGCCCAATGGGTCTGTGGGTGTGGACATGCACATGCGGATCCCCACCAGTAGGGGGAACAACAGTCACCTGTTCCGCTCCCAGCTGTCCTGCTTTGCTCTCTCCAGCTGTGATGAGGCTTCTCAGTCGCTTCCTTTCCTGCCTCGTTTTATGTCTCCTGCCTGAGCAGCCACAACCGGTTGCTCCTCTTGTTTTATGCTGCTACATACATAGAGCTCCTTGTGTGACTCAGCCCACACCTTGTGTGACTCAGCCCAGCTGTGCATGAGTTACAGCCAACATCTGCTAATGTCACAAGTGTAAGGAAAGGGGTTTTCCAGGGCTCCTGGACCTGCGAACAAGCGCTCCAAAAACGACAAAGAAAACGTTAGTGGAATAAGCACCCAGTAGGAGCACTCACACCACTAGTTCAGGAATGCCAACTATTTTACCGGCCCCTGATCCTGTGTTCTCAATATTAGCATAGATGCTAGCAGGTATAATAATTATTCCTAGGCAGTAAAAACCATCACCAGACAGTGGGAGCAAATCAAGCCACTTGCAGGCTCACAAGAGCAGGGCAGATGGTTTTCTTCCTGGCCAGCTGGCAATCCTGCTCCACTAGGGGCTGAAGCACAGGCTGCAATGCAGCCCCCAACCCCATCATCAGCACCCTTGATAGGGGCAGTGGTTGGAAGGCTCCGAGGCTGTGTCCGCTTGGGTCCCTGGCTGTTCGTAGACGTGGTGGTGGGAGCTTGTATCCTTCTCAGGGCGCGATCCCGAGCACCCTGTAGCGCCAACGCATGTCGCTGCGTCGGCA